>CM057820.1:2345000-2873977 GCA_030067965.1 Latrodectus elegans
TCCTTATTAAATTTTTGGTTTTTATTAAAATTTAAATATTGTTTTTATTTGCTATACCTTTATTTACATTTATAATTTTATTATCTTTTTTTAAAGCAATACTTAAGGAAATATTAATATCCTTCTTTTTTCCAAACTTATCGGAGTAAAACTGTCGATAAAGTATGTTATACGTTTATGTTAGAATCTGTTTTAAAAAGAAATCAGTTTTTCAAATTAATTAAGGAGATATTCATATGATCTGATATTAATTAAAATAAAAAAGAAGGAGCTTTATTCTCTAGTTTAATGAATATTTAAATATAATAGATTTTACAATTGAAATTTTATTTTTTATATAATGAGTTGTTTCACACTTTCTCGTTTTGATTGTTTATTAATAAATCATTTTGTGAAATAGTTTTTAAGTGGTTGGAGCAATGAATAGTCTAATGTTAAACATAAATGTATACAGTATTCCAATCTTTATTTTTAAAATATATTAGTATTTCAAAACTTTCATTGATTTATATTAGAAAATTATTGTACATTATTTTTTAAAAAAAATTAATTTATATGTAATTTATATTTACATTTGTGACTTTTGGTGACAAGAAATAATACGTATTTCCCTTCAATGTGTGATCGGATTAAAAATGAAATATTTTAACTAACGTCACAATCGTTCATATATATTTAGGTATCATCAATGTTGAAATTTGAAAAATATTAAAATTTTAGAACATTTTTAGGAAAAAAAGACAGTAACCCATTTTCAAATTACAGTAGGTTTAATAAATTTCTGAATATTAAATTTTGTAAAATATTAAAAAAATATTTTTGATATCCACCACTTGAAATTTGTCTTATACTTAATTTTAAAACAAAACAATTTGAAATTAATACATTATTTACATTTATACTATGAAAATACATATTTCATAGAATTATATAAATGGATTTCAAAAAAACAACTTATTGCATGTAAGTATTGCCGAAACTTAATTATTTCTTGGAAAATGATATTGATTGAAAATACATGGAATCAATTATAATTTAGCATTATTAAGAAGAATTTCATTCGAAATAAGTTCATTGAGTTTTTTGCAAAATTGTAGTGAGCAATCAGAAATTAATTCAACAAACTTGTGCGTAAAGTGATTTATGAAGAAATTCAAGATAAACTGCGAAGAAAGTCCTGTATTTTCAATTATTATCCCCATTATCAGTGCTTTTTAAATTTAAAATATGCATAGTTTGTCAATTTATGTCACGGTGCCAAAAAATAAACTTAATAAAAATCTCAGACAGAAACAAATATTGAAAACATCTATCATAGTATATCATACTAGAAAATCCTGAAAGCAATCTTTTACATTAATTTGTGTCATGTATTTTGGAAAGTATAAAAAATTAAAATAGAATTTTTTTTTATTTTCTTTAAAAATTTTAATTTATTTTTCAGTTATAGACTATTAAAACTTAGTTTTTTTTAAATCTATCAGATTTTTCCTCTCAAAATAATTTTATTTTTGCATCTTACTTTACGTCTAGATATTTCTTATAATTAAAAATCAATATAAAAATATTTTATTCATTAGACCCACACACACCTATATATAAACATTTAACATACTTGATTGAAATATATTTAAAGATTTATTTAACTAATGGAAATTATATGGACAATTTAAGTTAATAATATGCAAATCTTAAAGTAGTTTAAATGTTAGTACTGTAGTTTTGCGTTTAATTTTTTTTAAAGTGTCACATAAAAACCCTCTATGATAAACAACAAAACGTTTTCAAGACAAATTGAAATTTTATATTTTAAATAGTAAATTAAATAATTAACATGAAGCATATTACATAATTAAAAATAACTAAATTTTCAATATTTGAAATCAATGAAAATTAATTGAAAATTATGAATAATAAAACATTCATTTTAACTGGTTTTCTATACTTTTAAGTTTTTTACTTTTTTGGTTGAATTATCTTTTTAAGCTAGTATAAAATTATTTTAATATATATTTTATTTTTGTTCTCTTAACTATCAGGATATTTGCAAGTTAAAAAAAATCTTACTCTAAAATTTCTAACGCATGAGTGTCATCCAATTTTTAATACGTAGTAACAAAGCATTTTTAAGGACTTTTTTTACTCAAATGTGTGAAAAAAATATCGCTTATTTTTTGATTAAGGGGTTACTTAATCCCCTTTCCTTGTTGAAGGAGTTCATAAAGATAATGACACTGTGATAAGACAATTCAGTAAAACTCGCTCCAAAGAGTCAAGTCCAAGTTTGTCATTAAATTAATCGTTGCCAAGGCAAGAAACAAGAGAAAGAATTTACCTCTCATTTTATGCCGTCTAACTTTGATATTTGATTAAATAAATTAGACAAATCCTCACTGTCCACATCCATTATTGTTTGACAATAATAATGTAAGATTAATAATAAAAAAAGTATTTTAACTAAATTTGGATAATATTTATATTTAATTTTTTTATTAAAGAATGATGTTTCTTACAAATAGTCATTAATTAAAAATTGTTTTTAAGTAATCAAGATTTCTTGATTTTCAGACCTGCAGGATTTTGAAAATATTCATTTGTAGGAAATTAAGATTTAAAATTAAATGTGGAATCTGTTATATTAATTAAAAATTAAATAAACTTTTATCTGCTTTAAAATTAATTAAAATAGAAATAATTATATTCTTATGAAAACCACCTACAAATAAATATGGGAAATGATTGGACAATGAAACGATTATTAATATCAGCATGTTTAAATTTATGCAAAATATATCTTAGTTTTAATATAATGTTTAATATTTTGTTTGTTTTTTTTTTTACTTAGTCGATACTTTACTATTTTGCTGTCTTTAAATTACCCGTGCACAGTATCTGTTACTATTATTTTTCTGAAATCAGTTATTTATCTAAATAAATAAAATAGCTTTTTTTATTTTTATCAAGGAAAATAAAATTTAAGTCACCAATTTTATCTGTTGTATTCCAAATTTTCTTTGTGGGTGATAAGAAATACTAAAATTATATTTCCTTATATTCAATGCAAACGTAGTTGAAGAATTAAAATTATTTGTTTTTAGTAGATTTGTCAGTTTATTCTTTTAAAAAGCAAACTGAGAAAAATAATGATATCGAATCTTAATAAAATATAGAGAGTCGAAAGATTGATTTTGTATTCTTCTTTAAAAATAAGAAATTATTTAAATTTTAAAAGTAAGAATTTTCTTTTATTAATTATGATAAAAAATTACATATCATAAGCTTTTCTTTCAGTTGATAGTTTATTTGTATAATTTGTAACTATTTGATGTACTGCTATGTATTTTGTATGTATTTGTTATATATTTTTTAAATGTATTTTGTAATTAAGTTCTCTATGATTGTGATATTAAGATGAAGAATTCATGAAGTTTAAAATATACTATATAGAATCCAAAGTAATATTTTAAATGCATCAATATTTTTTGTTTTCAAGCTCTTACATAAAACCTTTCACTAATGAACTCTATTTTAATAATATTTTACTTGACAGTGAGGACAAAAATAACTTTTACCAATAGGATCAATAGACTCTGTGTATGAAATACCTTTTCCTGAAACAAGTCTATATATATGATAACAAATATCAAGTTCATTTATTAAAATTTATAAGGTGTTCTCCACTGGAGCCATCAATGCGAAAATTCCCCGATTTATTTATCTGTGCAAACTTAGAAAATCGCATTTTTATTAAAAAAAAAATGATCAACACAATTTCTGAACATAATGAACTGAAAAATAAAATTTGATACACCTCCTCTATAAAGACAAAAGAAAGTAACTATTCAAAAGTTTATTTTTTCTCATGGATAGGGATAGAACCAGGGTAATCCAGTCACGCAATTATACTGACAATAATCTATAACTTCTAGTAAATCATTGCAACCAACACAATTATTATTATTAAATTTTAACTATAGGAACGAGTGATTTTGAAATTCATATTATCCTTGTGACCATTAAAAGTAAAATTTTTATATCATAAATAAGGAAAATTAATTTATGGTTATTTATTATAACTGTATCCATGCAATAATATTGCATCAAGAGTTTCTTTCTAAGTTCCAATTTTCTTTTTCATAAGCTTATAAATTGCGCAATTTCTTGGTTAAATGTACTCAACATTTTTAGATACAGCTGAAAATGCTTTTTCGAAATGTTATTCTATCGTGAAAAGTTGTCCAACCAATTTCAGAAATATAATTTCATCACGCTTTCCTTTGAAAAATCGCATAGTTAACTATAATTTGATAAATAACTTAAATATATATTATGCGATAAGAATTCTTGACTTTTTAAAAATTATTCGCGTCTGTTTATAATAACTAAATTATTAATATACACCATGTTAACTATATTATCTGAGTTCAAAAAATATTATCAACCTAAGATATTTTGTTCAGTATGTGTAGGTGACATGATGAGAGATTCCTCTTCTGGACTTATTTTTCTGTTAAAAGATTCCCCCAAAATCCACTAAAAATAAATCCCACCTGATTTTCTATAATGAGACGAACTCAGTGTATTATTTTGATGAAATTTAGGTAAAAAATTAATCCTGTGCAACATATTCTCTTTAAATCTTTGCAGATATTTGTTTCAAAAATATAAAGTTATTTTACTTGTTGTGAGTTACATATCAGTTTTCATTATTGGACCCATACCATATTTTGTGGAAATTATTTTAAAATATTTCATTCCATCATTTTAGAATCTAACAAATTTACAATTTAAATCATTGGAAAATATTAATTTTATTATGAAAAAATTAAACATGTAATTCAGCATTTCTCTTTTCTGGAATTATAACTTAATTAGGATCATTACTTTTGATAAAATGTATGCTCTAAATTTTGATTTCTAAACATAATAAATTTTTGTTTTTCTCACTAATTAACAAAGAAGCATATAAATTACCGTCGTCTTGGGGATGGTTTTATACATCTTTCCATTTTAAATAACAATAATGATTCTGTGGATTTTTATTTCTTATTAAGTTTAAGTATTAAATTGTTTCTTATTTTAAAAGTCAACTATGAAATTCTGTAAAATGTAATGAATTTTAATGATTGTGTTTATTTCAAGTAGGTTCTTATTTCATCTACTTAGAGGCAGGTACTTTAGCTATACTAAAATGTATTTGGTTAATAAGAATGTGTAGAAAAAAATTATTCCAGTTCCGTAAATATGTTTTAAAATCCACAATGTCTACTTTGATATTTATGGTTAAATAATATCAAATATGAAATGAAAGTTTTATAAATAAAAAGTGAAATTTTCTATAATTTCATTTTTATTGAACTTTTATTTAGTATAAAATTTTGTATATTTTTGAAATTATAAACTTTATTCATTTGATATTAAAGCTACAAAAGGTATATAATTTTTTGAATTAAAACATTTTTTTATGTTCTTGCCCGAATATGCTTAACTTATTGTTAATGTTGAGCGTTTATAAAACGATTATTCAATTGGTGTGAAGTTTCATATATGTATAATAAAAATATCAGTTTATAATTTCTGCTGAACAGTCAAATACATTTATTCAATGACTGAACAATGTTTGTTGAATCAAAATGTGCATTGAAAGCTTTAATTATCGAATACTTATCATATTTGAAAATAACTTGATAAAATAATTTACATTAATAAATGTGTTTGAATTACCATACATGCCAAATCAAAATTTTTCTTCTGTTATATGAGAACTTTGACGTTTACTTTGAATTTGTATTCAGACCTCTGTTATGTCGAAAATTAGTGTGAATTTGTCTGTTTATAGCTAATAAAAATATCAGTTTCCTATTTAATTTAACTAATAATTCTATTATGTAATAATATAAATTATATGTAGTCACAATTGAAGACATTTTTGAACCACTTAAATATAAATAAGAAGTGAATGTTTAATATGTGTGTTGGCACAAATATTTATTTGAAGACCGCAAGCATATTCTGATGGCTACAAAGTCGACTTCATCAATTATAACAGATAGTAATCAAAAACAATTATGAGAAACATTGTTAAATTATCACGCGTAATTTTCTTCCCTGACATTTTGGTGGCATTTCTATTGATTCGCATAAATTCCATAAGACATAAGCTGACATAATGTCAAACAAAGTATTGTTCCTGTTTCGATATTTCAGAGTAATTGCTTTTGAAACTTCAATTTTGGAAGATATTCATCTGGCATTTCAGTGCTGAAAATTTAATAAATAATTTCAAATAATACAATCCAATATTGTTCATTTCCTTATTAAAGTAGATAATTTTGACAGTAATATAAGTTAAGATACACCAGCTTTTATAACAATCCTTTCTGTTTGGTTTATATAATCTTTATTATAATAGGAATGATTCAAAACACTTACCATGAGATTAAATTTTGTTAAAGTAACATAATGTATATTTATGAATTAGAAATGGATCATGTGAATCACTTATGAAAGTAATACTTTTGAAATTTGTTTAAAACAACCTAAAGAATATATCTTTGTTTGTTATTTCTAAAGGTACAAATATACATTTAATAATTTTTGTTAAAGTGTGTTTGAAAAAGTATAATTATCTTCATTTTAAATTAAAGATAGTTAATGCCTTGACAATTTAATAAGTATGTATTTTAAACCGTTAATATATTTTACATACTTATAATTACAGCATTTGTTTTTTATTTAACTATCTGAAAGATATTTAAGTTTTAAAAATTGGATTTAATTGGTCAATCATTTATTTTGATTAATTTTTAACGAAAATAAGAACATCGCAGATAAAAGGTTGTAAAAATCTTGAGAAAATGAAAACAATAAATTAATTTAAAATTTTTAAGTATGCTGTATTATTAGTAGGTTATAAATATTTGCAATTTTAATTTTTAACTTTTATTTTCGCTAATCTAATTCCATATCTCCTGAAAACATGTGTTTTTCTAATAATTTATGGAAAACGCTTTAGAAAATAGTTTATACTCCAAAAGCATCAAGGAGACAGCAACTGCACACCCTTAATAATTTTTAGCTTTCTTCATGGACACGACATCGATTCATCAACCATTGAAACCTGTTATGTATGAGGAATTTTTGATTTTCATCAGATCATTTATACGTGGCAGTTCTTTTGTACCATTTTTGTATTCTTAAATTATCATGTCATTATACTATAAAAGCCAAACCATGCATTTGAATTTGAAACACTATTGATGAAACAAAATCTTCTATTGTGAACAAGTTATCAGGAATATCCGTTGCATTTAAAAAGGAAAAATTAAGGTGTATATTCTTAGAAAGCGGAAACAATATAAACAAAGACATATTCTCAAATATTCTAAATGCAATTCTTAAGAATTTCTAGAAATACAAGTTTTTCGAATTTCAGAAGAACATACTTTGAATCATTTTGACGATTGATTTTAAGTAGACAAATTGTTGGCTTCTATAAATATGCAATAATTATTATGATCTGGTTGAATTAATGAAGAGACTTTTTTTAAGAGTTCGCTGGCACCTGATACTTTTGGGTGGATAAATTTTACTTATTTTCACTAATTAGAACTTAATAATGGATATTAATAAAATGTTTTTTTTCTGTTTTCTTTACTGACTTCCTTTGTTATTATATTTAAAATTATAACTTTTAGTCATACTGAAAAAATTTATTTTAATAATAATTTTAAATAAATTTTTAGGAATTTGATGTATAAATTAAATTTATGATATGTCCTGAAGTCCATGTTTTACAATTGCCGCAATCGCTTTTGAACAAAACGTTTTTCATAATCCTTAGCAATTCTAGCTAATTAATTTATTTATAACATCTATAATACTTTAATGCATTGCAAGTGTATGGTATATGTTAAAGCATAAATAAATAGGAAAAATTCGCCCACGCAAGCAGCAAGTTTGATTAAACTATCTTGACTTTTGTGATATAATATTTTTTATATGTTTAGTAATATTCTTAACTCAACAATTCACATCATATAATTTCCTATAAACCTTTAATGGAAATAATAAAAAAATAAGTGAATATTTAATTTTAGTTATTATGAAGCGAAATATATAAACCACTATTTATTTCTTCACTTCCAACAGTAAAAAATATGATTGTTTCTTAGCATGCGATTTTGTGTTGTTTGACAACGGAAATTAAATATATATGATTTATGATAAATTTTGCTCATATTTAATAATGTTATATTTTAGATCTTAAAATAAATTTGGTTTTTATTTACTGATTTGTTATGTTAAAATATAGCACAAATTTTATACCTTCATAGATTTAATTGAATAGATATTTAAATAGATTATTTGCGTTCTTTATTTGTTATGATGCATTGAATTGTTTGAGAAGAAAGGATACCTTTCAAAGCATAGAAATATTTTTAAATATTACTTTAAAATTATTTTATTATCTCTAGTATACTTGAATCACAATAGAATCTTAAAAGAAATTTAAAACTCCTTATACACAGAACTTCAAACTGTTTGCAGACATATTATATTTAAATAAAAAAGGAAAATATAGTCGTTATATTGTTATTTATTTAATTTTATTCCCTCTCTGATTAACATGATTGCATAATGCGTAAACTGTAACATATATTTCTACATATATAATTCTGATTTTCCAATAATTTACAAGAATAAAATAGTATATTCAATAAAATCAGAAATAAAATCAATCATTTCCTTTTAAATATTGAAATCTATTATTCATAAGACCAACATTTCTTTTTTATTTTTGAACAATCATTGAAGGCAATAAAGTATTGAGTCAGTATAATCAAATGCATACTGCATTGCTGCTTCATATTTTGTGTGTGTGTGAAAATGCCAGATATCTTTCAAATGATAGATTTATTTCATAACCAGTAACCCCAGGGAAAAATTGACTTTCAGAAACTTTTCTTTTTAGATAACAGCAAAAATAAATCAAAAATTTTCCGAGGTAGGAAAAAAACCCTATGAGACTAGTTGCATGACATTTATATTAAAAAAGTCAGTGAATTTTTAAAGTGGCCTGATTTCATATACGAACCACTGCACATTTGTGGAATATAATGAATATATTTTGCTCATATTTAAAGAATTTTCATATACATGTAAATTTAAAAGATTTTTTTAATCTTATTTGAGAAAAAATGTTTGCATCATCCTATTTATTTAAATTTATTCGTTTACATTTAATATTTTATTTGAAAAAAATATTTTTTCTTAATATTGGATAATTCTTAATATTTTTCTTAATTTGTATTTTTGTTTAATTTAAATTTTGTTCATGTTATTTACAACTCAAGAGAGATGTTCAAATCATTAGCAGTTTGTATTTAAGTAAAGCTGATGTCAACATGAATGCAGTTTTATTTGTGATGTGTTTTCATTTCTAATTATATAATAAAATGTTTGTATTACTACTAAATATATTTAATGAAATTCTCATAATTTGATTGATTTTTTAGTAGTGATCACCATTTTAGATTATTGAACTTAAGTGAAATACTAAAGGATTAAAAAATAGATATTAAAAAAACTGTTTTTTAAATTATTCATTTTTTATTGCTATAAGTATAATAGAACATTAAACAAATATCTAGTGAAGGAAAAAACATGACAAACTGCGTTAATACCTGCTTTTGATATTTTTCAATATCTACTTTCAAGATTCATTCAATATATCATGTTAAATTCCTGGTGGAATGTAACTATTAAGACAATAAATATTGTTTAATAAATTGATTACAAAATTGTGTCATACCTAGAAGTTGTGTTAAAGATTTGATTTAAATATCATATGTGAAATGCATATTTAGTAAGACTTAATTTAATTTATAACTTGTGTTATAATAATATTATCGAGCATTTATGTGCTCAAATATGGATACCGGAATAGAAAGTTATATAATATTGGCGGGAAACATACTTTCAAGAAAACTTTAATAGAAGAATTTCAATTTTTAAAGCTTTAATAGAAGAAAAAAGGCTAGAGTTTCAATTCTTCCTCAGAATTGAACAAAAACTGTTATTTTGTACCTTCCAAGGAATTCTATCTTTGAAATTATGTAAAACATGATATAGCGTGATGTAAAATTTTATGATTTACAAGATATATGATTCCGATGTCACTATATATGAAAAACTACATTATTGTGAGGTATGTTTTGATCGGATAAGTTTATAATGTGGTAATAAAAATGTATTTTGAGATACATTATAACATAAATTAAAACAGAGCTAAAAATCTAACCACATAACGTTTTCAAATGATAATAATAACGTTTGAAAATTTAGCAGAAAACAATGTAAACAAATTAAAATTGTACAATTGGGAATCAACAAACTATGGCTTTAGGTATACTTTAAGAGTAGTTCTAAAAATATTATAAAACAACTTATATATTTTTGTACTTCAAATTAGCAGTTCACAAGTAAACTGGTTATAAAATCCAGAAATAAAAGACTTTCAACTTTTAAATTTAATATCGGTACAAATATTTCAAATTTTATGATAGCAAATGCCACCCAACTTGTCAAGTGGTCAGCGGTTCTGACTGCAGATAAGGAGTTCCTGGGTTGGAATCCCGGTTCGGGCGTGGATGTACTTTCTCTCTATATATATATCCTGTAATTATCCTTTCCTTGTATGAATGAAGTGTGAATGGTTGCCTACAATATAAACGGGTCCCTATGGCATGTGTGTACTGAAGAATTCGTACTCCACACCTAAAGAGTGTTCAGTTGGAAAAGTGGAGCAGCGAACCTCATATCGCCAGCCTAACTGGCATAAGACAAAAACAATAAATGCAAATTTTAGATTACTTAAAAGCCTGCATGAGTGACAACATTTTTTTTAAGAATTTGCAATGATAATGGTTGTGCAATATTGTGTATACTTTGATTTTCTGTTATTTTATGTCCAGTATTACGTCATCTTATCACACGTTATATTATCTAAAGTTTTCAATATTGCATTAACTAATAAATTTTTATGTAAATAAGAAAACAAGTTCTTAAAAGACCATATAGAAGTATTATTGCTTAAAGTAAAAGCACTGGATTTTTTATACAGATGATAAATACTGATAAATGATAATTTTAAATTTTGGAATTAAATGAAGTTTAGAAAGTTCATGAGCAGAACTGCTTTTACTTTCTAAAAAAATGAAATTATTTGTTTACTTCACTTATAAAAATACAATGCACTAGAGGATTCAGAAAAAAAAATAAGTAGTATTTGGATAGAAGGCTATCTAAAAAATTTAGATCAACTCTTAGCTATTACATAACATTTTTATTAAAGTTTAAAATTAGATTTATAAGCTAAAAAGTGAAAAACATCTTACAATAATGAAAACATTGCATTCACCTTTGACAATTTCTGATTGGAAAAAGCTTAATGGAAATTTCACATGAAATTAAGTTTTTCCAATAATTCATTGTTACAAAAATGATACCTAAATATTTTACGTGTTCTCTAGCTTATGAATACAAAAATACGTTAAAAAGGCAAATTAAATGGAAAGTTAATGAATATTCGTCTTGATTGTGAATATTTTGTTTTTTCTACCAATGTCAAAGTTGAAGAATAAATATTCCATTGAGAAAGAATCTGTAGTCACCAAACAGAAGATTATTGAGAAATAATTTTACTACGCTAAATATTTACAGGTATCACTTTACATCCATTTACTATATTACATTTAATGTTTTACAAGTATTTGCGTTTAACAATAACTTAACATACTTTATATTTACTGCTTGATATTAGAACAAAAAAAACATTCTTTTTTGTTTGTTTATCTCTCTTCTACTGTTGCCAATTTACATTTTGATAGAAAAATAAAAACGATAATTTTGTAGCGTTCATTTAATGTCATAAATTTAATTTTATATTTATATTATCGTTTTCCGATAAAATTGTTAATTCTTAGATATTTTGAAAATAATAATAAATTAAATACATTTTGACTCCTACAAATTAGTTTGAAGCAGTTAATGAATGCTTTCCAAAACTTTATATTTATTGATGATGTGTTTTACACTTAAAATTTATACTTTTTATAAGAGTTAATTATAGAAATATAAAAGGAATTTTTTTAACTAATTGCTGTGCTGATTTTTTAAAAAAAGTATAAATATGAATTATTCTTCTAATTTTTATAAGGACCCCGGCAATCATTAGTCTATAAATAAAATTATCAATCTCGAAAGGAAGGGCACTCCTACTTATGTAATAAACAAGGAAGGTTAATAGGGATTTGGCAAATTGCTGCAATCAGAAAATAACGTCAGAGGGGATAAAAACAGGGGAATTCTTTCCTCTACTTCATCCCTTGACAACTGTTAATTTAATCACAAACTTGGCCAAACAGTGCGATGTGCTTCATTGCATTATCTTTGTGGTATTTCTTATCACAGTGTGATTATTTCCTTAGGCTCCTTTAACAATAAAATAATGATAAAGATCTGCACTTCCTTATAGTAACTATAGCAATTATTTTTATTTTCCTAGCAAAAAAGAATCATCCTAAGTTTTATCATTAGGAAATAATTCCTATAAGAAACTAAGATTGTGACATAAATTGATCGAATAAATTGTTTCCAGTTATATTTAAAAGGAAAACTATCTGAAATAAGTAAAATAATGAAATTTTGTAAAAAAAAATGTAAGATTTCTAAGTATTCAGATGATAACTGCGGTAATATTCCGGTATTTTTATTCGCGAACAATTTTGTCTTGAAGCGAAGGTAAAATAATTACGAAATATCTTTGGCTCATCGCCAAACACGGTATTCCTTTGTCTTTCACTTTCTTCATACTTTACCGCTCATTTGGTGTATCATAAGTCATTTTACATTAGGCACTAATTCTTGTGGTAACAAAAATACAAACGAATGTCAGTTTAATAATTTAGCTGATATTTTATAATAATATATCTGCAACTATTAAAGGTTTATCTTCATAAATATGGAATAATTTCCAGTGCAAGGAATACACCATGGAATAATTCTTTCTGAATAGAATCAAATTAATTACTCCATAATGTTTAGTTTTGAGCATTTATATCTCATACTGATTCAGTGAAACCTAACAAAGCTTCATATAAAGTGAAAAAATAATTTTTTTGTACTATTATATAATTTTTTTACGGAATTTAAAATAGAATATGAGATTAATTTCCTTTTTAATCAAAAGAATTACAGGAGCAATCAAAAGAACAATTAAATACCATTCACACATTTTTGTAAGACTTACAATTTAGCTTTCAAATTTTGAAGATAACTTTGAATTCTGTTTATACTCCATTGATGAAAAGGGGGTGTAAATACTTATTTTTCGATAAACTTTCCTTGTGAAAAAAATCTGAAGATAACTCTTCTATAAATAACCTGTTCTATAATCATTTTAGTGATATTTTAAATGAAAGAATTAGAGAAGCCTGGGATTACAAAATGTAATGGTTACTTTATCGATAATAATTAAAAGCAAATATAAGCCAAATAAGCTTCTTTAGCTAAAAAGTGTTATGATTTATTTGTATGATTTATTTTAATCAATATCTTCAGAATATCTTATCATCATTTTCACCTGATGAAACTGATGAAGTCATAAATTAAAAAAATAATTGTAAATGAGAAATGCATTGCTCAAATAAATATTGAAAGTTGACTTAATACGGAAATAAAAGTACCAGGCACACACAGGAAACTTTTAGCACCTAAAAGTCCTTCAATTTCTTTTTTTTTTCTTCAAATCAAATTTTTAAAAATAAAAAATAATTATAAAAAATAAAAAATAATAAAAATTAATACTTGTGATGAACTGATCAAATTTATAAAAATACTTACTAATTGTGATTAACCAAGTAATTTTATTTCCCTTCAGAAATACCTTAAATGAATTGTATTGATCTCTCACATACAAGAATATGTATTAACTCTCTTGGTAATTTTTAAAAGAATTTATGCTTGCCAACGACACAGACAATGTATTAAAATTAATATCGCTTTCTACATCAAAATGTTAAAACAAGGAGTTGCTAAGAAAATTTTATGTTGATTTTGTTGAAAATTTTCGAAAAGCTATCTAAATGTGTGATGTAAAATTGCAGATTTTCATTTTTATTTTTTTCACTTGTGATATTATATTTTTAAAATATTTATTTTCATATAAGATTCAAAAACTAAAATTCAAACAGTGAATGTCAATCAAATAAATTTCTGTTTTCAGAAACATATATAATATTAATTTACGTAAAATAGCTTAAAAAAATTAAAAATTCTCTACAAATGTTCTACGCGCACTCGAATTTACCTATACAATTTCAATAAATAATAATATTTAAAGCTTCATTCATTTTCATTCAGTGGTTTTTGAGAGCAGATAATATCAGAGAAAAATGAACTGATCAATCTCTCACACGGAGCAATTGAGGATGAATCCTACGAATTTACACATTTTAGTTTTCAAAGCAGAGTTTTCTTTATTGAATAATTATTACAACATTTTTTAATTATCTTTTCACATTTAAATAACGTTAATATATGCAAAAATATATATCTTAAAGATTCATTTGGATGAATCCTGAGATGAACATAAACTTGTCCTTCACTCAGATTAACTCTGTAATGACTAAGAGATATAAAATAACATTCCTCACACAGAAACAGCAGGACTATTTCAGTGAATAATTTTAATATGCATAAATAAGATCACTGCTTTTATCTTCACACATATAATTCAGATCATTTCTGCATAACTAATAATCCTTGCTTTTATCTTCTTATATTCTTTCAAATTCTTAAAATTTTAGACACGTGGGCCTATTTGGCAATGAACGTGCTGACCAATTGACTAAGGAAGTTACTTCCCTTCCAGCCTCTCCAGATTTGACCATCACTTTTTCAGAATTGTTTTCTCTCCGCAAAACTAATGTCAACAAAGCTTGGATTGTCCCTCAAAGTCACAACTGCTATCACCGCAGGCGTCCTGGTGGAGCCCTTGGCACGCAAGGGTCTCGTGCTGAACAGACCGCTACCTGTAGATTTGCTAGTGGTCATACTAGGAGTCTCCCTTTCAGGGGGCAAATTAAGTTCTTCCCAACCTGTAAGAAGTGCAATTCCAGCGAAGCTAGTCCCCAGCACCTACTTGATAGCCTGGATTTCACTATGGAAGAGTTTCTTGAGAGACCTCTCTTTTTCCTCGATTTTTTGAAGGTTTATGGCCTCATGGATCTGATATAGCTCCGCTATATCAGATGGATAAGTAACAACAACAAAATGTTGGATCATAACAAGAAGAATAAAGAAAAATTTGTAAAGCAAAATTATTTTTCCAAACATTTGTCGAAAATCATATTATGTTCCCAACAGTATCGATAGGTACAGTTATTAAAAAATTAAAATCTCTTAAATATGAAATTAAAGTGTTTTTACACTTTAAATTTATCTTAAGTATTTTAAGGGAAATGAAAAAACAATTAATTGTTTGAAAACAGTCTTACCTACTTATCGTATGTCCTATTTATGCTAAAAACTATTTTGACTCAAATTAAAATCAACTATAACGCTACAAAAAAAAAAAAAATAGATACTTATATATTACAATCTCATGGTAAAAACTCAAAGTTATATCTAGGATCTAAATCTCATTACATAGTTTTTTATAACGGAAAAAATGTTAGTTATTTAAAAACTTTTGAATCAGTAAAATGATAGCCATATAATAATTTATATACTCTTAGTTAAATAGACTCGATAAGAAAATAAGTGAGATATTTTTATAAAGAATATTATTTTGTAAACTTGCTATTAATAACTATTACTCTTACTGTAAAACAACGACAATAGTAATAGTAAAGCAAAGTATAATTATCAAAAAATCATAATATTCCTAAAATATACTTGTGAAATTAAAGATACATAGAATGCAAATATTTTACAATTAATTTAAAATAATTATAATTTCAATAACAAATGAAAATACAACACTTTACGTTCTATATACACTACTGGCCATTAAAATTGCTACACCAGGAAGAAATGCAGATAACAAAATGATATTTATTAGATAAATATATTATACTAGAAATAACAAGTGATTAAATTTTCAAAAAAATTGGCTGGATATAAATCTTGAGAAATCAGTACCCAGAACAACCACCTCTGGCAGTATTAACAGCAGTTATACGCCTGGGCATTGATTCAAACAGAGATTGGATTGCATGTACAGGTACAGATGCCTATGCAGCTTCAACACTATGCTACAGTTCATCAACCGTAGTGATTGGCGTTTGGTGGCGAGCCAGTCGCTCGGCAACCATTGACCAGACGTTTTCTATTGGTGAAAGATCTGGAGAACGTGCTGGCCAGGGCAACAACTGAACATGTTCCGTATCAAGGTAGGTCCGTACAATACCGATAAGAGGCGGTCGGGCATTATCCTGCTGAAACGTAGGGTTTCGCAGGGCTCTAATAAAGGGTAGAGCCACGGGTCGTAACACACCAGAAATGTAACGTGCACTGTTCAAAGCACCGTCAATGCGAACTAGAGGTAACCGAGTATCCAATGGCACTCCATACCATCACGCCATGTGATGGTCCAGTATGACGATGACGAATGCATGCTGCCAGTGTGCGTTCACCACGATGCCGCCAAACACGGATGCGACCATCATGATGCTGTACACAGAACCTGGATTCATCTGAAAAGATGACGTCTCGCCATTCGTGCGCCCAGGTTCGTCGTTGATCACACCATTGAAGGCGCTCTTGGCTATGACGCAGCGTCAAGGGAAGCCGCAGCCATGGTCTCCGAGCTGAGAGTCCATGCTGCTGCAAACGTCGTCGAACTGTTCTTGCAGACACATGTCTTCCAAGCGACCCCGTTTCTTGACTCACGGCTCGTGACGTGTTTGCACGATCCATTACGGCCATGCGGTAATATGGCTGTCTTCTCGGCTGCTAGTGATAGGGGGGCGTTGAGATCCCGCATTGCGTTCCGTATTACCGTCCTGAACCCATCGATTAAATATTCTGCTAAAAGTCATTGGATTTCAACCGACGCGAGCAGCAATACTGCGATAAGATAAATCGCAATCCTGGTACGCTACAATTAGACCTTTATCAAAGTCAGAAACGTGCTGGTACGCATTTCCCTTTCTTACACAAGGCATCACAACAACTTTTCACCAAACAACAACGTTCAAATGCAATTTGTGTATGAGGTACCGGCTGAACAATTTTCTCATTTAAACACAATGTAGGTTTCGCTACCGGCGCCTGCTTTGTCTGAATGCACTGAAAAGCTAATCATTTGCATATTACAGACCTTCTTCCTTTCGTATAAATTTCACGTTTGTAGCATGTCCCCTTCTTGGTGTAGCAATTTTAATGGCCAGTAGTGTATATATGTAATTCCTTTAAATAAAATTTGAAACAAAAACCTCGTATAAGTTAATATCTATCTTTTCAAATAAGAGATATCTGATGTAAGATAAGACATGAAATATCTACGTATATAAATATTTAAAACAATAGGATTTTTCACGTCTAAATAACTGATGAATAACCGTGTATATAAGAGTTATAATGAACTCAATGAAAAACTCAAATGTCTTTAAATGCATATTAATACTTAATTTCAAAATTAGCAAAGTTCATTAAATCACCTAACATCAAAATTCCAATAATAAATTAAGTTACAGGAATATTGGAGATTTAGTACGTGTTTTTCTTGAGATCTTTTTTAATTATTTATTCCTTTGTTAACAATCTTATTTTTTCTTCAGGCTAATATTTTTAAACATTTGAAACTGTCTCATAATATTTGCTAATCCCTTCTTTTAAAGTTAGTTATCTTGAAATCCACTTTATATCATTGAAAAATTATCCTATTTGTAATTAGGGATATTTGAACTTTTTGTTCCTTATTTTTATGGTATTAGAAAAATTAGGTCATATTATATTTCCTTGTTTTTAGAAATGAAAAAATTAATTTCTGATAAAAGTAGGTTTAGCGTGCTCTTTATTTCACAGTACTTGTGATTTGTTCTCTGTGGATGAGAATTTGTATGATAGAGAACACTTCCTTTTTTATGAATGATATGGAATTAAATGTGTGTGTGACTATTTAAAGAATTCCAACGATTATCTATTAAAAATACATATATAAACACAATTTATATTTTTATACAGGGTCTCTTATTTAATGGTCAGTTAAATTAAACTGTCAAATTACTCAAATTAACAAAAATAATTGAAGTAATTTGCATATTTGTCCAATTCGAAGGATTTTACATTGCATATTATAAAAGATAATAATTTAAAAGTGCTACGAGTGATTTTCATACACCATGAAATTCTTTCTGAGTGAAAGTTTTCTTATTAGAAGATACAGTGGGGTTATCGTTTAACGAATATAATCTGTTACAAGATTATGTTCGCAGTGTTAAATGTTCATTAAAAGATCATCTATTTACCATTGATTTTTTTGTGAAATCTATTATATCAGTCTAGAGGCCCTGGAAATTGAATAAAAAATGTATAGTTCTTAGTTAGTTTATTAAAAAATAATACACAAGTGTCATTTTGCTTATTTATCGGTCCTTTCCATTTTTTGCTTATGGGAAATTAAAGAGCATGTCCAATATCTAATGTTTTTCTTTCTTTTTCAAGACTTTAAGGAAAGATTAATAGTTTGTTGTTGTAGTAAAGATCCCTAAACTTACTGATATCAGCTTGGTTGGTAATTCAAAGACGATTGCTCTAACATTTTTTCATTTCTTCAACGAATGAACTAGGAAATATTACTCAAAATGAATTCAGTTTGGGTTTTGATTTCATTCAAAACCAAAACATATGGTGTACTCTTTATAATAATTATTGTAACGAAAACTCTTTCCTAGGATGGAAATTTGAAGTTTAACATACAAGCAACAAAATTCAAGAAAGATGAAAAACAACTTTTAATCCGTTAGATTTGGCAACCCTGCACACCCTGCTCCGAGAACCAGGAAGTGCTCGTTAAAGTTCATTTTAGTTCGTTATCTGAATCTGTACTCGTTGTTCTAAAGCAAAAAACAGTTAGAATTGCTTCATTACCCGATCACCCAAAGTACACATATAATGGGGGAAAAGAGGTGCTACGTAGAAAACCTCCTCTTGGTACAACCTGGGTTATATTTAATATGCAACAGCTCTTTTTTTCATCTTCTTCTTTATAATGACATTTTTGAATATTTAAATAATTGTACCATCGTTTCTTAGTATAAAGACATTCTAAAGAAGTATTGGAGGGGACGTTAAGTAATTGTTTAAGCGATTATGTTCGATATTTGTAAAAGAAAATAACTGGGGAGGATATCTAAAAAAATCTCAAAGCCTCTTCACGACAAATATGTAAGGAGAAGGAAGCAGCCAACATCTGTTTCATGTTGTTGAGAAGATTGTATGATCAAATCGAAGAGTTTATAATTTAAAAAATACTGTCTTATACTTTTAATAAGTTCTTAAACTTGGACACACCGCAATAGAACAATCAAAAAGGACCGTTGTAAAACATTTTTGATATTAATACATAAATTGTCTTTGGGGAAATTATTTCGTTAATAATGGACCATTTTCACTTCTTATATGCGTAGAAACATAGAAATTGCCCATGCATCCTCTCTGACAGATGTATAGGAGAAAGGCAACGTCCAATCCTTGTTATTTAATAATTTAGATCAAATCCCAAAATCTCGTGTTATGAATAAGTTGAAAAATCAAGCAAACAGATTAGATGGAAATTTGCCTCTAATATTTAAAAATTGCATGAACCGTATGAGGTGCTATTTCTCCATTGTTCGTTAAGAATATGGCAATTGTTTGGATAGTTGTAGATAACTTATTTATTTTCTAATTACTCTGTATTAAAATTTATTTAATCGGGAAAACGCTTAAATATGGCAGATGTCCACAAATATCATTATTTAATTTACGTTAAGCAATTTTTAACAGTTATGTATAAATTGTTTGATACTATTTTTCACCGCTGAAGGTGTACAATATTACATAAACAGTTCGTAATGAAACTACTCTCTTATAACCGTTTAAAGTAAGAATGTTACATTTCTCATAGCCACGATTGGATTTAGAATCTTCTAAACATGATGTTATCTTGAAACGCTATATTTTTGTTTCGATTTTGTGTTCTATATCAGGTTTAGTATTGTAGCACATTAAAAGAATGATATCGAAAATTGTGTCAAAGTAAAGAAGTATAATTCATAGTAAAAGTGACACTAAAATAGAAAATTGAAACATTCAATTTTATTTAACATAACAAAGCAAAAAAGTATTTAAAATACTCAACATCAGCTATTTTATTGCACTCTGCTGCTTACAGATGATTGTCTTTTCATCCCAGAACAATTTCAGCAACTGAACACGTGTTTTAAAACAATACAAATGGAATACTTATGTTCGTGTTGCTGCCTATCCCTCTGGTGTAGGAAAGCCTAACCGGATCCTGAAGGCCCTGACGGACAAGTTCCGCTTAGATTTTATCTTGATCCAAACACGGTTGCCCGCAAGAGGTGCCTAGACCAGTAAGAAAGGGAGCAGGATTGGCTTAAGATTTTTAAGTGGCACTTCTAGATCTAGCACTACAATATAGGAAAAGACTCGGGTTGTTTTTCGCATACCACTGATTCACCGGAGGGAGGCGCCAAACAATGAGCAGTTTCTGTTTAAGTATTGGATTTCCTAAGGAACAATCTCATTTCAATTAATGGTTGGAAGATTACAACCCTATTTGACATATATTCACTCTAACATGAGATGGAATCCATGGCAGGCATATAGATTTTCTCGTGATCTGTCTCAGAGACAACACGTAAAAATGACTTGGTTTGTAACTTGTATTTTAGGCCAGTTTTTGAAATACTGAATAGTCTTTTTTTCCTACCAGTCACAATTCAAATGCTATTTCTATCAGTGGTCGGAGCATAATCAATTGCTAAGCCAATAGCTATGATTTCAGATCTAAAAACTGGGCAGTAATCATTATGTAAATGTACTGTTCATTAGATGGCACTATTTACAGAAGTTAACAAACTTTCAATGTCTAATCTGTGCAATTTTACAATGTAATAATTAGTATTTTCAAATGATATGCAAGTCTATACATCTAGTTATGCAATTCACTCTCATATTTGCTATAGACACCCTAAGCTACCGTGTTGTAAGAGAATAAATGTATTAAAGATAAAACAAGATATAAAAGAGTGACTCCTTTCAGTATTCCTTATACTGTCTTTTTTATGTTAAATAATTCATTATAATACACCATTCGGAATTTTTCAGTAATTGAAGCACTTAGCTTATTCATTTGCACTTATTTTTTCAATTTTTGTAGACCATTTTGTTAAATGAATATGGTAAATAAATGCACAACATTAGCCAACATCAATAGAGATTTTTTTGATGAAGGCCATAGGAGATTATTTGGATTGAAATTTTCATATTGTTGTTAACAGAAACCCTAAGTGAGGTTGATTACAGAGAGTTCATTTTTGCTTTTCATTTTCTGTTGCATCAGAAAATATTATGTTGTTTTTACTTATAACCCTTGGGCAAACCAAGCCTACTCTACCAACCACTATGCGAAATTAAGTCAATAAGGTGAACCTTTCGTTTATTATGATCTACACATAAGTGAAAGTACGATTTTGCTCTTAGTACTCCTCTGATAGATGGTACCACCAGAGGATCCCTTCTTCAGTATTGACATTGATCTAGAGAGAAAGAAATTTTCTTCAGACCATTGCACCCATAGTGACTGCTCAACTACCACCCACAGGATTTTCGATACCACAGATTTAACGAGCAAGTTCATAGCAGGTACTCGGTGGGTTTTTGGGGGCATTAGGAATCAAACCCATCCCTTCCGGATGGAATAACTAACCACTAGGATACCACGGTCCTGTATAGAAGTAACATTGCATAATACACATTAAATAAAAATTTAATTTTTCTTAATGAAGCCCTAACCACTAGGCTACCACGTCCTCAAAAATATTTTCTTAGTGTGGTACAAAAGTATATTTTCTTCATTATTTTTTAAAATGGTCTGGCATTACTTGCACTTACAGCAGCGATTTTGAAGGAAATTAAGATAAAATTAATATTTCATGAATGATATTTTCTGCTTTGTGAAGTTTTACCTGCTACAATGATTGATATACTGTATAATTATTCCACATACATTTGTATTGTTCTATGAAGTAAAATATTAGAATTTTCAATAGAAATAGAATTCCTACATTAAAACGTAAACATAATTTTTCAATCTTTAATCGTTTCTTTTTTAGACAATTTTATGTCATCATTCAATTTTCATTATTACTAAGAAATGTTTTCTTTTGTCATGGACACTCAAATTTCAAAATTTTGACCTACAAGCCAAATTTATAATTAATATTTCAAATCTGTTTACAATTTTATGATCTCAAGTTTGACACTCTTTATAAATATCTAGGCTATCCAAGTTTATCAGGCTGAAAATGGAGTTTAGATTAAAGATTTATATTTTATGTGTTTTAGTAGTTTAAAAAATGGAAAAACTTTAAATATAATGTTATTTAATTAAACTTGGATTCACATTTTACAACTACACTCCCTTTTGGAAAAAAAATATCCGTCAATTTTATGCTTAAAAACTATTAATATTATATTGGTGCGATATGAAATTGTTTCTATCTAATTGGTGAAATATTATACGCATAGACATACACGACGGAACACCTGGTCTGTACCTTAGGTTATCAGTTATAGTTCCACCACGTAATACATCTGGTTGTGACAGAAGTGTCACGAAATTTGAAAACAAAACATAGTAGCAATAGATTTCTAAGGTTTGAAATTAAGAATTTGATAAAAATATAAAATCAACAAAAAAAAAACATTTAAAAAATTTACATTATTGGAGATGGCATGTGGTAAATATTGCGCTAATATTGTAAAAGTAGATTATCCTAACACTCCATGTAACCTTGGTAATAAAAATGCAAACTAGTTATTATGATCATAGTCATAACAAACGATATAAGTAGTTTATAACACAAATATGCAAGCAATATAATAAAGTTTAAGTAGAAGAGTATAGAAAAAAGCAAATAATTGGAAGAGATTTTCAATCAGTTCAAGTACATGCATAAGAATTTGCATGATAAGATTTAACAAACAAATAGCTTAAAAATTTATTAATAAATGCAGATAATTAGCAATATAATTCATATGACACTATATAATTGAGCTATTTATGTATAATTTTGTCTTCTGAATTACTTTTAAATAGAAAAATAGTTTTCCTATTACTAATAAAAGGAAAGGGCTATCATGCATCTAAAAGAATGCAATTAAGAGAGTTAAAACACTATACAAAACATGAGTTCAAAAAAATGAGAAAAAATGAGATAAAACACTATACAAAAAAATGAGAAAGCTAGTTAAAACACTATACGAAAAATGAGTTAAAAAAATGAGAAAGCAAAATGCATCCTTTATGCTAAAGCAAGTTTTAAAATTGCACATTTTCTTTTCAAAAAAAAAAAAAAAAAAATTCGTCAATAATTGGTAAGCTATGTAAAATTATATATAAACGCTTAAGGATATGCTAATTCTAATTCATGTATCTTTAGAACATGGCAAAATTATCTTAAAGGGAAATATTGCAAAAGATCTAAGAACTGGCAAGTAAAGTTAATTGACGGACTGCTTAATCGCATTTCTAAAATACCTCTTATACGTGCGCGGGATAATTAGGAGGTTTAATGAACGGGGTGATAAATTTCACTTTCCTGAACACATATTAAAGCTTTGGTATTCCGTAATTACAAAACGTTAATATCCTTAAAAGTAATTAATTATATTGCAGGACATTGCATTAGCTGAAATGATTGATGGAATACTACAAAGAGGTGACTATTAAACAGGCATTTTTTTTCGTAATGCAATTTTCTTAACAATGATCAGAAAAGAAACATGTATTTTTAGTGTATTGAACTGAATTTCTTAATTTATATGATATTTGTTAAAAAAATTTGTTTTTAATATTGGAGCTAATTTGTTCTTTATGACCTTGCCTATAAAGAATCTGATTAGTCTTGTTGGATCATTGTTTGCTTTATATCTCTTTTATTCACATAGATTTAATTTGTGTTCAGATTATTAATAAATTACTAAATTAATTAAAGTGTAATAACGCATTTAATCACATTCATTATGAATTACATAAAAAAATGGTAATTAAATTTATTTAAATTACAGATTTTCAGAATAATTTTTATTTTTTGCAAAATAATCAAAATTGTTACTTTATGTGCGGATTAGGAAAACTGACCTTTAGTCTTTAAAATACAAAAGAACACTTCTAAAGAATTATTCTGTTAGTGTCTTACAGCTTATAATTTGATTGAAGTAAGAGAAAAATGCGTCATTTTTATCCATTGTTTTCAAAACATCAAATGTGAAATTTTTTACCATATTAATTAACAAAGATGTTTTTCCTTTCAGTTTTTTAAGTTGTCATGTTTAAAGCTTATTATTACAAAACTTAAATAAACATCGAGTTAATAAATTTATGTAAAATCGTAAATTTGCAACACTGCAGGAAATATCATAGATATACAAAATGTTATATGCAATTGCAAGTGTACATGATGAGTTTAGACCTAAATCCAAATGTGAAAATTCTACAATTTATTTTCATTCAAATTTTCACTTAACAATAAGTATTTAATTATTCAATTATTTAAATATGTGTGAGTTCAATTGCTTTTAGATAAAGTTTAATAAGAAAGAAACGTAAACTTTTAAAAATACAAAACAATAAGTTTTTTTAGATATTCTAGTATAACTTTTTGCCTTATATTGTGATATTAACACCAATCAAAGTATTCATATAATCACAACTTGCGCTAAAACTGTTTATTTAAATTAGCACGCATACATAAAAAGAAATGTCTCAACATTTTCCAAATATAACGTTTAACTGATTACTAATTTTTAATACAATCCAATAAATAAATAAAAATTATCTAGTTCCCTAAAAATTGGTTTCCTATTTTCAAATGCAGTTCGTTACTATATATTTTTTAAATTTTGATATTAGATTTTAAAACATTTTATGAACTTTTTTTTAAATTTTTGTTAAAAAATATTTCCTAAGTATAAGATATTATTCTACATAATTTTCAACTGAATGATAATATTGTTTATTTAAATTTTTGATGTGTTTATTAATTTATTGATAATAATCAAAAGTAAACGTTCATCAGAAATAGTTAATATTATAGACAAAAAGTATTGCTCATATTTTAATTTAAAATTAATAATTTTTTGCATCTAAAAATAATTCTGAATGAAAACTTGTTATCAATCTGAAATCAAAGTAATTTTAGATGCGTAGATAAATATCTACATTGAATGCAAAACAAAATTATTTACAAACAGAGAAAATAGAATTTCATTTGACAAAATAAAATGACATGTTTACCTGGAGAATTTTCGGTTAAACCAGAATTAAAATAATATCTTATGGTCTTATTAAGGTTTCATTTTAATACTTGCATGTGAATTTGGATGATCCAAAAAGAAGAAGTTATCAATGTGATTAATTTCGAGCATGCTATAAAAATAAACAAATATAGATTAATTTACTTTGAAAGAGAACGCACATTAAATTCTTTAGTTTTTGGTAATGAAAACTCTTTCGGAGAGTGTTTTACATCAAAGATATTACAATTTAGTGAACATCTGTGAAATTAAGTATTAAAAATATCTTAACTTAGTTTTCAGAAATTTCAGTAGTTTAGGAGTTTATTAAAGTATAAACTTATTCGACAAACTCTTAGACATGCTTATTAATATTATTATTATAGTTTAAAATAGTAATATGTGTTACAATTTTTTTAAACTTTCGTATAAACAATTAAGAAATTTTAATATAGTAGATTATTATTTTATCAAAACAAATATTTTTCAACAATAATGGGAGTATTTAACAATCTATTAATTCTAATATAAATAATTGAATATATTCAAGCATTTTGTTTTAAACAAATACCTTTATTGCTATGTCACTAGAGATTCTTCAAATATATTTGTTCTTTATCATGGTCAAATAATTGAAGTTCGATTAATGTTAAATTTATTGACCTTATTTTAATTTAAAAATGTTAGAGAATATAATTTATTAGATTATATTTATATAGTTTCTTGACTTAAATTCCTTGAAATTATTTAAATAAAATCCAACTTTATATTTCCATAAAATAAGATATATGTGAGTTCATTGTATGCCAAGCAAGTATGCCTAATGAGTAAGGTAGGTAGAAGATTTTTACAGTTCTCAGTCTAAATAATATTTAAAATTTAATTTATAAAATAATTAAATATTTGATAAAACCAAATGTTTTTACAAAATTCTGTGTGTATGTGGTGGGATATATTATAATCTTAAAAAGTAATCTGCATTTCATATAATGTAATGCAATTGAAGGAAAAAAATAAAATTATATAACTCTTTTTCATACTCAATTCCCAATTTTTTTAAAGAAATGGAACAACTTCTTATGGGTGTTAAGCAATATTAAGAAACTAAAATACAAGATATAATAAGATAATGCAATATTATCAAGATAATGTAAATCATTAAATTATATAAGTGGTCTGGAAATGATAAATTATTCTAGAATATGATATCTTATAATTAATTTTATTATTATATATAATATCTTATTATTATATTTCCTTTTTCTTTTATCTAAGTGTAGAATATCTGTTAGTTGAGTATATTTGTTTCACGTATAAATAAGTAAACTAAATTATATAATGGAATGCATTACTTTATTGATTTAATTGATTTATGGTTATTTCAATGAATCTTAATTTTAAAAATTGCATTGTTTTTATGAATTAGAAACGTTTTAAAATTGATATATTGGAAGAAGTTAATACCGATGAATCTCGCAGAGATGAATAATCGAACATTGGTGTGTAAGCATTTTGTCAGCTTTTTTACTTTTATATTAATATTGGAAATTCTGGTATCACTTTTGAGGGTGAGATATCTACTGTTAAAATAGATCTGTAGCAATTTCTTTTTACAGATTTTGACTTTCTGGAAGTTTCGATAGTATCTGACTTGAAGGAAAATATCCAGATTATTACTTCTTGATACATCATTGGAAGTATTACAATGTACTAACTTCCCTGCAACAGCTCCAGAGGAAAAAATTCATGTTACCCCAGCAATTTTCTGTTTATTGTGGTCAGTATGGAAACGCTCAAGCTGACCTCTTAGGTAAAAAGAGGCATATGATTTTACAGAGTATTAAAAGTGAAATATCTTTTCTCTCCCAAGGTATTGTTAAAAACACTTTAACTATTAACTTACATCAGTATTTGATTAGAAATTCAACAAAGCTGGTTGAGGAATATCCAAGGCTCTCCTGATTGGCCCCGCTCAATAGCTGTTGCAAAATTTCAGCAAAATGTCAGTTTTGATGGTTTCCTTATCGCATATAGATATAATGCTGAGAAAAAAAACTGCACACTTTAAGACGATGGACAGAAAATCCCTAGAACAGAGCAAAGCATTTCGAGGAATCTCAGAAACTGAGTACCATTGAGCTGCCCGTTGGCGTATGGGGCAGGAACAATTCTTTTCTTATCATTTATTTCTTCTTGTTTATTGTTCTTATACTGCCATATACCTTGCCATTTGAAATAAGAAATAATTGGAAATTAGTTTCTTTAAAATAATGGAAATTAATAAATATTCCAAAGATAAACTGGCAATTGAACTCACGTTAAATCTATTAAACACATTTAAAGTTTTTACAAATTTATTCTTATCCTTCGAATTAAAATATAATTTTATTCATTCTTTATTTAACTTAAACAATCCAGCCACATTATTTGATCACCACGTACTTTTGACTTTGACATTAAATAATCAATAACAGAAGGTACCTAGCACTAAGTTAGTATCTACTAGTTAGATAGAAGCAGCCCGTTGAAATATTTTTGATTTTAAGACAGAGACCAAGAGGAATGAAATTATTCCAAAAAGTTCCACTTTCCAAAAAGAAATCATTTAACTTAGACATTGATACCACGACGTGCCACAGCTGGTGTTAGTAAACACGACAGATCTTTCATTAAACTGGGATTCAAACTCACTACCTTCTATAATGAGAACTACGCCCCAAACAAACAGGAGATCACAGACTATATAAATGGTGTAGGAGGGATTTAGTAAACATTGCAATCGTATGCGTTATACTGAAATGGAGCAATTTAACCGATATCGAAGTGGGTAATGATCATTGATAATTTGCGCCAAGGGAAGTAGCATTTTCAAAGGGGCTAAGTTTATAAACTGTTCGCTTGCCTAAGTGATAAAAATATACAGTGAGTTGTAAAAGGAGATTGTTCAGTGACAGTGATGTCGAAAATGAGATGCATTACGGGAATTAGATTACAGAAGTTAACTAGCTGCGTATATGTGTTGCGGCGAATAGGCATGATACCGTTGAGCAACTGAACGCCCAAATGTATCAAACATCTGCCAACAGTGTCTCCCAATCTGCTATTCAGTGATCATTGCCTCACATGCGTCTTCAAATTAGACGGCTCTTTCATGCATCTATGATGACTACTGTTCACCGGCAATGAAGACTTTAATTCGTACGTGAATGCTTAACTTTACGTCTACTGAATGGCAACAGGTAGCGTTTTCCAATGAATCATGTTTTAATCTCCATGGACAGGTGGACTTTGACATGTACGCAGTAAAATCTCTTAAAGTATACAATCTTCTAGAATCGAAGAAATGTTTCAGGCAGTGGCATAATGATCTTGGGAATGTTTTCTTGGAATTTTGTGTGTTCACTCATGATTGTAGAAGGCACGATCAATCAATAAATGTTCACAATTATCCTTGCAGACCATGTCCACTCCCCTATATGCCCATAGTTTTTCCTCGAGATGATATCTACCAACAGAGTGAGGCAAAATGTCATACAAATGGCAGTATACATGAGTGGCTCGAAGATCACTAGTGAGAGTTCACCATCCTCAACTTGACCTCAAACTTCTCTAACCTGAACCCAATCGAGAATCTGTGGGACCATCTCGATTGGGTTGATCATGAGATATATCTTATTCCGCGTATTCTAGTTCAGATGTATCTTCACCCGCGTATTCTAGTTCAGATGTATCTTCACCCGCGTATTCTAGTTCAGATGTATCTTCACCCGCGTATTCTAGTTCAGATGTATCTTCACCCGCGTATTCTAGTCTAGCCATGGCACTGCTGTAGACATGGCTGAATATCGCTGTGAATATTTTGACGAACCTAAATGACTCTTTTACTATACAACTCGCAGCAGTCCGCTCTGCAAATGGTGGTTATTATGAATTTCTACAGTAGGTCATATTAATGTGATTGGACTATCCATCTATATAGTTATATGACAATACATGTAATTAAATACTAGTTGAATTTTCTTTCTTTAGAAACCTATTTTGAGAAACATAATTATGCCAATATTTTTTATTTGATAGAAAAATAACTCAAACATCATTATTCCAATTTTTCTTAATATCAAATATATGAAGATGTAAATAGAAACATAACTTTCTTCATTTAAACACTAAATTATGACTTGAACTGGCGAAACATCGTTTCGCTGTATTATTTATGCTCTTTTTTATATTTTCATGTTGAAGTAGTTTAACTATTGCTTACTTTATAAAATATATGTTAGAAAGCTAATAATTCAAACATAATTACTTACAGTGCTATTTTATTTTCAGATTTGTTTACATAATAATCTACAATTAGTGTTATTAATAAAATAAGTAGATATAGGCCTACTTTGAAAATTTAAAAAATAAATAATTTAACGTAAATTGTCATTATTTTTTCTTAGATTCAGAGATTATGGTTTTGTACTATTTTTAAAAATTCATTAAATTTATTTAAATTCTTTTCTTTAATCTTTATTGCAACCTTTTCTCTTCATTGATACAGAGCAGTTTATCACTGACAAACTATCCATTATATTGTGATCACTTCAAAAGAATTTATTTACAATTTTTGCGTTTACATTACTTTAAGAATATTTGTATTATGAAAAATATTTAACCTTCGTCATATCTGAATTTGGCAGTCCTGTTTGGAGTGTTTACTGACATTTGACAGCAATTTTTTAAAAATATTTGAAAGGGTTATTATTTTTTATGAAACGTGTTTTGGACAAATGGCTCTACTTATGTATCTGTAAATATTCAGTTTCTATTCAAAAGAATTTGAATTGAAATAGTTAAGTAGATGATGAATAAAACTTAAAAATTTTAAGCATTAAGTACAGAAAGAGATCCCTAAATTTTTGGACCTGTTTTTAAAGTGTAGTATATCATAAAAACAAATAAAATAAAATAAACAAGTCATATGAAGTACAATGTGCTGCATACTTAAAAATTTGAGCAACATAAGTGTTTTTATTATGTTAAGATCCACAATTTCCAATAATAGGATTTTCAAATATTAAGTCAAATTTAGATTATTTTTATTTATTATAAAAATATTTACTCTTTTATTACAAATAAAATATGTTTTATAATTTATCAAGTTATGAATTTAATATTTTAGAAAGCAAAATTTTTAAATTAAATGTTGGAGAAGCTAAACTAAAAAGCAGAAAATCACTGCATACCTTTTGGCAGAAAAAATTATATTTCTATAAAACAATAGTAGGTTATTTAGAATGTAATTCACAAGGTAAGAAATTTTCTTTACGACTTTTGGGATACAGAAAATAATTATAATAACCAAATCATACTTGATAATAAATCAAAAATTCTTCAATAGAAATGACTGTTTAAGCTGTAAAAAATAAATGCATGGAAATATATAGAAACTTGAAAAAATGTAGTTGAAAAATTTCGCATATGATATTTTCAGGAAATACTAAATTTTATGAAAATAAAGAAACATTTGCGTATCCGTTGATGACTTTAAAATGGAATTATAAAATTGATATTTTGTATTGATTATTATCGTTCGATTTTAATTAAGATCAATATTTTTTGTGTAAGACGCACGTATTCAACATTTTAAAGTTAATTTTTCAAATTATAAAAATGTTGTCAGTTGTTATGCTACTTGATACATTCTTAAAACAATATTTACTTTTTATATTGAGGAATCAGAAAATGATTTTGCATATAATACTAACTTAAAATGATTTCAGAAATTACTGCACAAACCTAATCCTTATAAAGTTTACTTTTAAAAATATATTTTTTGATTAAGTAGTATATTTAAAAATTTAGTGTTACCAATATATTAACTTAGCGATAAATACATAAATATTTTATAGTATTATGTATTCAAAATTAACTTCAGAAATAATTTACTTTAAAAAAAGTTTTGTAAAAAGCTATGATTACTTTTCTTGGAGAAAATAGCATTTTATATATTTATGCACCGAATATCACGCATTAAATGAAATACATCTTTAAAGTAGAAATGTTATGTTAATTTTTTAAATCATCTATATTTATATTGTAGCTCTATATATATATTGTAAAGTTAACAAATAATTTTCAACTCTTATATTTTGGTGAGATTTTCAGGGTAAGCATGTATAATTAATCAGAAAATTGTTTTTGCATTTTTATCTTTTTTAACGGGTGAATATTTTACATTAATAACTGTTATTTGTATTCGAAATTCAGAGAAATTTTCTATTTTAAATATTCCAGGCTACATTTCTTTTCATTATTTACAATTATTACAACAATTTTTTTATTTTTATATTTCATTTCATCTATCTTACTCTTGACATTTCTCTTTATTTAATAAATAATGAAATAATTTTAATTTTGAAGAAGTATTTCAAAAATACTACTATTGATTTTGAAGATTTAAGTTCTTTTTTCCTTACTTTCATTTCAAAATCTCTAAATGTTAATACATCCTAGTACATGTTCTTGGAAATGCCCAACTAATAGTGTTCTGAATTTGCATTCAACAATGTGTGGCTTTGAATCTTATCTAAAGTAGCACTTTGTTACGTTCAATTCCACCTCTCGAATATCATGAAATATTAGAGGAGTTCTTATCTGATAAAACAAATCAACAACTATATAATTTTTATGAAAATGCTTTCTTGCAGAAAATATATAGTGTTACATATAAATTGAAACGTTTGTTTGTTTTAATTTTGCTCTTTTGTCTATTATATGCAGAAAAAACTTTCAATTCACTTTATTGTCATTTAAAGCTTAAAGCACTTTTTTCATTTTCTAAATATATATTAGAATTAAATGAAAATTATATCAATGGTAATTTGATGAGATTAGAGAAACACGTTAAACAAAATTTATCTTAGTTTAAAAATGTTCTAAGCACAGACACTAATAAACAAACCTTCTTTATAAACGTAGCGCTTTTGAAATGATTAATGAATAACATTCAATTCTATCAAATTTCATTTTGTATCAATTGGTAAATTTCATTTATGAATTTTTTGTGTCAGAAAGAAAACCAATCAAGAACTTACATTGAATACAGTTTTAAAAATATTTGTTTTTATCACCAGTGTAAGCTAAATTCAACTTACTAAATCATAATACAATTTAAGTTGTTTACCTTTTGAATTTGAACCTAGGGAGGATGAAACTTTTAAATATTTTATCAGCTCTAAAATTATGTTTTTATATTATAGTGGCATTCCTTATTCAACAGGAAAAAATTTTAAGTAAACCGTTACATAAAATTTTCAATATTCTTAAAACAATATAAATATATAGATTTCTTGAATAAAAATACCTAATATTCTAAACATAATGCATATAATCAGAAAATGAATTTTTTGACATTTTATAATTTTTATTCTTTTTTGTTATTTATCTTATGCAAGGCCAAGTGTTTCAAATATTTCATTTCTAACAAAATAATAAGCACAAAAACTTGATTAAAACTTCAGAGAATAATTTTGATTCTTCACATAAATGTTAACATTTAGAACTTGCTAAAACTATTTTTTTTTTGGATAAGTTTAAGCAAAATTCTTGCTTGCTAATTTTTTTAACTGGAGTGAAACATATAAAACTTTTTTATACATTGTGAAAAGAAAATAAGTTGTATATTGTATTTGAAGTTATCTTGTGAACAAGAGAAAAACAAAAAATGAGTAACCAAATTGTCCTGTTGATTATGTTTTGATGCGTAATGATATTCCGCTTTAAATAAAGAAATGAGAACTAGGGTTTAGTTATTTCACTTTTACATCGTGATATTTCATAGATAATGATGCTGCCTGACGTTTTACGCGCGATTAATTTTTCCCTGTTGGAAAATGAAAAATTGACTAATATTTAAATGTTTTCTTTAAATTTACTTTTTATCATTACATTACTCTAACTTTAAAAATGCATATTTTAGAGTTGAAGGTGCCAGGCTCGATCCAAAGATATATTAAACATTAGGAGATTACTTAACATATGGAGTTTTTTCGAATATCTCCTCTTAAGAAAACAATCCAAGTTATTAACTTGCTATGAAGATGCTAAAATTTTATGCTACAGTTTATAACTAATAGTCTATCTAACCTCCATATTTTCAAAAATATAAATCCTTGAGATACTTAAAATTTCTGTAAAAGCTTTTATGGTGCATGTATCTATTATTTTATTACATTATTATACTCTACTTTTTTATTTTGGAAGTGGAACATAATAATACCAATAATTCTTCTAAGCGCTGGGTTAAATTAGACAATAATTCTCGGTAATATTTTCGAAAAAATACTTCTTAAATCACAAAGAATACTTTGTAGGCAAAGATTAATGTTATTAAAAAAGAAAATAAAAAAATAAGTAATATATGTATTTATTATGCATGCAATAACATAACAAAATCTCAAAGTAAACATTAATAAATCGTTTGAAATATATGTAAATGGAAAATCTATAAAAATTACTCAATGGTAAGTTGAAGTACAATTAATATAGTTGATAGAAAATACATTATATGATTAATATTTGGAAATAAAATTTTAAATTATAAGCAAGATATTTCAATTCCAATTTATGTTGAAATAATTTACTGTTTAAGAGTTAAAAAAAATAAAATTACTTTTATAAAAGAAAATCTTAAAACAGCAAAATTTAAGCGTGTATTATAAAAACAATTAACAACCACAACTGGAAAATGTGAAAAAATTTTAAGCCAATGCACATTAAATGATTGGCTTCAGAAACATTATTAAAACAGTAACTTAGAGTCATAAAAGGTTTTTCATTCTTCGTAAGAATAAACAACTAAACCTAAATTCAAGATACTTAGAGATGAATTATACATGAGATATTTTAATGAAATATGTAAATTAAAAGGGTTTGAAATGTATGAATAACTGTGTAGAGCAATTTAAAATATATTATTCTCTAAAATGAAAATATATTTTTTCAAAATTTTCAATGGTATCTCAAAAACAAACATGAAAACCAAATACAGTTATGAAATTGAATAGCCAGAAAAATATGCTTTGTATTATGCAAATTCTGTGAAGTTTGATATATCAATTTCACATTTTTCAAATATCATTAATAAGCTATATATGGACTAGCATTTTTAACTGTATTTATACAAGTAAAGTTTTCACAAAAAAAAAATCCAACCTTGAGAACACTATGAAATACATTAAGAACATCATCAAATTTATTTTAAAATGCATCAAATTAAATATGATGAATTCAATGAAATTATGCTACTGTTATACTAATGAAAATGTATTTACATACATTAAGTTTTACATTGACTACAGAAAGGCTTTCATTAGAAATGCATTTGACAATCAAAAATATCATAATGCATATTAATATTAAACTTGCAAATTATACATTTTCGTATGTTTAACTTTGCGTTGATGCTTTATAAATTTAAAAGAAGAAAGATACATTGGAAATAAATCAATCTATTTTAAAAAAACATTTCACTAAAGATAATGAATATTTACTCACTAAAGATAATAAAATTTTCATAAGTTGTGTTCATAAAAATATTTTTCACTTATTAATAAAATTAAAATTTAAGACAGATAATGTAGACAGAATATTACAAAATTACTTTATACTTTTACACTTTATGTATTATACCTTAAACATATCAATTAAGAAGTGATTAATAAGAAATCATTTAGTATATATATATATATATATATATATATATATATATATATATATATATATATATATATATATATATATATATATATATATATATATATATATATAATACAATTTTATTCATTTTCTAGCTTAAACGTGTTTATTTACGCTGAGAATGATTTTTATATATTTATTTTTCTATATTTATTTATTCGTACTATAATATTAAATGGCTGCCATCAAGACTCTCGGTATATGTTAAGAAATGCTTTGTTGAAAAAAATCAGGAATAATTTATTAAAACTGTTAACTAAATAAATGTACATGAAAATCTGAAGTAATAAAATACTAAGTAAAATGAAACTTTGTTTTACCAACAAAATTAAATGGTCTCATAATTAATAACAAATAAATTCTTTAGGTCACACAAAAACATGTGTGACCTAAAGATTTCTATCGATTAAATTTATTTAGTAAATTTTTAATTCAACAATATTTGGGAATGTAACATATTATATTTCTCAAGTAAAGTTTATCCTTGCACTTTGTTTTCTTTTCCTACAAATGCTTCATTCATTTTATATATTTAATGTAAGGAATATCCCTTTCGAATTCTCATCTGATTTCCAGCTTTGATTGCTGCCGTAGAATTAGGAAATATTTCGCAGAATATATAAAGGAATTCAATAGATTCAGAATACACATTTCCATCTCTACTAAAACTAACTCAGCTTGATGATATATTTTTTGAAATATTTATATTAAGAAATTTTGTACTGACGAAAAAGATGAAAATAACTTTCTGTTTTCTTCAAAAGCAATTTGATAACTTGAAGTTCATTTTTACGAATTTATTTTTATACCAGATATTGCTTTTTCGTTTTTAACAGCGTAGAAGCACGTTTCTCCATCCAATTGGGAAATAATGAGGTTTGCTTTGAAACACCTGAACTGAATATTAAAAGGTTATATACGATAGAAATTTTTAGTTTGGAAGGGTATTGAATGCAATCAATGGTATGATTTGTGCAGAGGTATTTAAAACTGATATTGATATAATTGCTATTCATTGTATTAATGTGTGCGTATTTTGACGTCTACATATGTTTTCCTATATACATATACATAGAAATAGATAACAAATATAAAATAATTACTATATTACAACTATATGAGGTACAAAAATTGTTAAAATGAACTTAACTAATATACGGATGAGTTAATTTGAAACGTTTAATTGCTGACCACATTAATCTAATATTATTTTAAATAGGCTAATTGTGTGTGTGTGCGTATTTTAAATCTAATATTTATTTTAAATTGTTATCTTCTGTGCATTGTAATGCTTAATTGATTCCTCATAAATTCTGTGAACTAACATTTTGATTTCTTTTTGTTACGTTAACTTAATTTTTTAGATAACGTAAACTATTAAATTTAATTTGCAAAACGTTGATGTTTATTAAGTATGACTTTGATTTTCATTCAAATATTTTCTCGTTATTAATTTGTAGATTACTCAGATAATTTCAGAATTGTGATAATTGTCTACACTTTCATCGATTATCTTAGTTAATCAGCATTTTATATGGGGAATCTGCAGAACACCTGATTCCGGCGTTTCGCTTTGAATTATTCATTTATTAAAATTTTACTTGATTTTATTGACAAAAGTAACTTCTGACTTAGGAATATATCAAATATCAGAGGGTAATTACGACCTGATGCTTAAGTTACGTCATGAAAACTATCTTATTAACATATCATATCATTTTCAAAAGACTAAAAAAATTTATTTTAAAATTAAAAAATTAACTTTGAACATATTTTACTTTCATCTACTTTCCTGTTTAGCACTAGGAAAAAGGGACCTGTTTCGAAGTTCTCTCCTGTTTTGGACTTCCTCTAAGTTAACGGTTTCGTGAATTTGGCTTAGCTTATATTTGCTAACCTGTAGAATAAAAAGCAAAAACGACACATATAACTTAATACTTAATTTATGAATATACAGAATAAGATAATGCTATTTCGAATGTTAACTTTAGTGTCATGTTTTGTACACGATAAACCCACTGTTTAAAATTAACTGCAAACTACTATGGGCATTCATAGGCGAAATGGAGACCAAACATACAAACTCAGCTACGTGAAGTATACTATTTAATAATTATTATTTAATTATCAGATACTTATTTAATTACTAGCACATCATTAGGCCTTCTGTACCTTACAGAAAATAAATATATGCATATTTTCAAAAATGTTGAACGATGCCGGAATGGTTAATGTCCCCAACTCCAAAGCAATACTTCTCAGGTTGAAATCCTGATTCGGACAAGGATGTTCTTTTTTCTCTCTGTGTGTATTTAATCATTCATTTCATTTAGGGATGACAAGGGCACACCCACTGAGTGTCAAAGTATAAAATGCCAGTATATTTGCTCTTAATCGAGTTGAATGGTATTATCCTAAGTGCAACCTGGAATTAGAAAAAATGCATTAAATTTATTACATAACAAATCACATTCGTGTAATTCCCAAATAGTTTTCAATTGTGCAATATACTTAAGGTTGCATATTATGATGGCGAAAACACTAAAATGCTTCTATGCAAATATATATATATATATATATATATATATATATATATATATATATATATATATATATATATATATATATATATATATATATATATATATATATATATATATATATATATATATATATATATATATATATATATATATATATATATATATATATATATATATATATATATATATTACATAGCTATATTTAAAATATGTAATGTATATCAAAAATATTTTAATTGTATTTCAAAGAACATGAAAGGAAAAATACACATAATATTTTACAAAACGAGAAGGTTCTGTTTATGCCTTCAGCAACGCAACATTCATTTAACTTACTGAATATAAAAAAATTTATTCATTTAAAAGGTATGAACTAAAATATGATTAAGAGATATATTTTAATCAGTATTTTCCTACACAAATATCACATTTTTTCATTGATTTCAATAACAAATTTATATTTATTTTGATAAATGAAATGATTATTTGTTCATAAAATTAATGACTACCTATATTATACAATTTGACGCTAAAATACGAGATTTATGTCTATATTGTCAAGCATTTTTATTATTTATTTAAAATAACTCTACAATTATTAATATATATATATATATTATTTTAGTTGAATGAAATTGTTAAGGAATTTCTCGTAGAGTTTTTAGGTGCTAAATGTGACATTAAATTTAGGATTGAAACTCGTGATATCATTACTAATTTCAAAATAATTTTAAAATATTGAAGAGTATAGCGACATTGCAACTAGTAGCTTTCGGCTTACATGTGGAAATTTAATTGAACAAAATTGCAATATTCTAAAATAACAAAAAGGAATTATCTTATGTGTAACAGTAAAAATGGAAATTGATACACGTCTGAGTGGTGAGCTTTTACTATGAAATTACCTAATTAACACACATACAAACAAGTTTACATACTCTAAAATTAAGTTTTTCTCCTGCTATTAAAATATAGTTAACGGAAATGAAATTTAGGGAACTCCCCGTAAGATCGTAAAAAATATCGTATATAATACCTTTATTTTAGCGTAAATTTTCTTTTTATTTTAATTAATTTTCCTGTTTTGTGATCCAATGAAAATTTTAATATTTTATATGAATTATTGCCTATAAGATGATACATTACCTAAATAAATGTATATTCAAGAGATGTTTTTCAAAGATGTGTAGTAATTTATTTTATGAAATATTTAATTACATGTGATCAGTGGTTTTATTTATCTTGAATAAATGGATGCGGAGGATTTGATTTTCTGCAAATTGTATTATTAATTTTCTATAACTTATTTTTTCAAAAACAATATGCTCAGTATATATATATATATATATATATATATATATATATATATATATATATATATATATATATATATATATATATATATATATATATATATATATATATATATATATTATTAATTATCATTTTCTCGCAATTAGAAAAATTGATTTGCAAAACTAATCTTACCAGTTGCTAAAAGCACACTCATTTATTGTATATTTATCTATTTATTTTACCAATTACCAATTATACGAACATTCAGTTGTCCTTTAATAAAAATATTTCTAATTATCCATTTAGCAAAAAATTCTTAAAAAGGAGAATGGACAGAACTGTACAGAATTATACGACAGCAAACTAAAACAATCCTTTAAATTGAATAAATATTTCTCTCTAGAAAAATTTTTTTTCACACACTCATTCATCCTTTAATCAAAGTATTTTTTAACTATCCTATTTCGAACATTTGTTCAAAAGGTAAATGAAAAGAACTAAATAGGAGTATACAACAGCATAAATAAACTATAAGAATTGTTTTAGTTAAAGACGTTTTTCCCGCAAAAGGCTGTATCTAAAAGTATTTTTGGACTGTCTCTATTCAATTTCACAAAACACATTTTAATGAACATAAATACGACAGTTGCAATAATTTTTATTTATTTTATGATATGTGTTTAATGAATTTTATATAAATGTTAACTTAGATTGAAAAGAGTTTTCTTTGGTAACTTTCTCTTAGACTTTCCACAAATTTGAAAGGAAAAATGTTTTTCTTAAAATTCCTAGTTTTATTCAATCAGCATTACAAAAGTAATCTTAAGAAGATATAACACTGAGCTAATATTTTTTCGAATTGACAAATTTGTGCTATTAAAAATTTGCTAAATACATCAATCAAATCTTCCTGTCAAAAAGAATGCAGTTCATACTGTGTTTTTCGACAGACTTCTTTATTTTTTCTTTGATAACTGATAAATTAATAAGAAATCTAACGAAAGATTTCTTATAACTGCTATTTCTAATTTTGCGTGTCTTAATAGTCAGCTTTATTGCAGTTTAATTACGTTCGTAGATTTCGTCAACAACAAAATAGAAACAAACAACTTATCGTGAAGGTAAACAAATTAATTGCTTTAATACACCTGAAGAGAGAAAACTTAAATAATGTTCTTCTAATAAGAAAGGACTCTCGTGAGACATTTAGATAGGAATAAATAAGTATCCGAATTTAATTATTTCATGGAAAAAGTCAATTGGAAGCAGCAAATAATTACTTATATAAAAAGTTTAATAAAATGCAAAACATTGCTCCAAATACCTTTGTTTAAAACTATTAAATAAAGATAAAAATAGCTCCAGAAATAACAAATAATCATTTTTCTTTTCTGTAATACACTCTATATTCTAAATTTAACAGTCTTATATGTTTGCGAAAAGATGTTTTCTAATAATTGAAAAGTTGTATTATCATTCTATTGACATTATTATCATTACTGATTTTACTGACAGCATTTTATGATGGAAACCAAGCTGATATGTTATTAAATATATTTCAATACCATGGATTAGTTATTTATTCAAGATTTTCTAGAAATTTATACTTGATGAAAAAGAAACTGAACCAAATGAAAAATTTTATAATCAATGTTTTTTATAGTTACTTATATTTTGGTCTTTTTTTATTTTAAGTAAAATAGACACTTTTTAAAATATGTGTGCTTCAATTTCACAATAATAATTAGTAGTATCTAAAATAACATTTTAATGCATGCTTCATGACAGAAATAATAATACACTTCAAATAAATTTTTTTCTTTTTATAATAAAATAAAAGCATTTTTCAAATTAAACTTATAGAAGTTTGGCTAAGAATTACTATGGATATTCTACATAGAAACTTCTATTGAAAGTTTTCCTCTTATTTGTCAATTGTTATATTTTTCGTTAAATAAATTACAAATCATAGAAATATGAATCACATGCATTTTTACTCAATTAAATCATTAATTTGCAACGTTTGTAAGTTAAAATTAACATTGTATATTAGTCTTTAATTTGATTATATATATCCTTTAATTTCAGTATAAACATGTTGTTTAATATTTGAGTCCGTTTTCTATAATAAATTATAATTAGTCAATCAAATCTCTTTTAATGATTGAGTTACGCAAGAATAAATATTATTTCCAAGGTTTGTCAACCACAAACATACATTTGTAGCACCTTCGTATACTATAAAATTTAAGAAATTTTAAACACAAATTTGGAATTCAAACAAAAAGTATTAGGATACGTAAAAGTTTATATTAAAAATTTAATGATCGTAAATAAAATTTACATCCAAAATTTGCTAAATTGCCTTTGTAAAATAAAACGCTTAATGTTATTTGATATTTTATCATTCTTGATTTCATTTAATATATAAATAATTCTGTAATTTATGTTTACTTCTTTTTGTACGAAATGTAAACTATCCAGGGACAAACAGAACTGTCTGTAATTAATTCATTTTTTCTTGTTATAAAGGGCTATTTAAATATATGCCTGTATGCTCACAATTTAATTAAATAAACCTTTATAATACAAACAATCTATATGTAAATTTATAAAAATTGGACACAAAGGGAAATTTAATTTAAGAACAGTGAGATTTTACATTTTTATCATGCTAATATTACTTTTAGTTAAATAAAATCTCACATTGCAAGTATAAAAGATTTCCTAGCTTTGATTTTTCTTTCACACTACATGGTTTTTGTAGGTGAGTATCCATTGATGAAATTTAATTTCATTCCCTGATATAAACACACTGAAATGCATTTTTGTTTCAGAAGAAATTATAACTTCTGTTTCTCAAAAGAGATAGCTTATTATCAAAAGTATGTAAAATACAAATGTGATTCTGAGTTATATACTGAAATCAATATTTAAATTCACTATAAAATTTACATCCAAAGTGTATTGTTATTAAAAATAATGCTAAAAAAATTTCTTTTTTATTCACAGTTATGTGATTGTCTAAATTATAATTTAAATGTTATTATGGACGTTTTTGGCAAAAATTATATAGATATTTATACACTATTTTTGCTGACATTATCAAGTTCATTAATACATTGTAATGAATTACTAGTTTTTATATATTTACTAGGATATGAATTTTTTACAAATTTTAAGCGATAAATATTTTATTAAAGCAAGACTCTAATAACTAAATTGGGGGGGGGGAGGCAGAAATTAAATTTAGAAAAAATTTTCAAAAAAAAGAAACATCTAATTTATGATATATGAAAAAATCGTAAACATCTTATGGTTACTTTCTGTTTATATTGATAATTTATATCACTCGGGTGCTTTATTATAAAGTATTATTAATTTAACTATTCAAATTATATAATTTGATGATGAAATTGCATTAGTAATTTTAATTACATTTATAATTTGTGTGTTTAAATCAGTATTCAGATCTGTATACATATGCTATATATAGATAAGTAGATAGATAAATGTATGTTTTTGTTCAAAATATTTAACAAAAGAAATTTCCATTTATAAAATTATAATGTTAAAATACAAGTTTAGAAGTAAAAGGAAATACTATACCGGCAATTTTAAGATATTTCAGATTTAATGTGCTATTTCAAAAAGTTTCCTGTATAATGTAAAATATTTGGATTTCATTTAAATGTCACAAAAATTTTTAATATTTTTTATTTTTTAACATATGATTTCAGTAAAAATGTTCAGAATACCATTCAGAGGAAATGGTTTTTTAAAAAATATATAAAAAAGGTATTTTTAACGATATATTACATTAAAATTATAAAATTTCAGCTTAAATCCTTAACTTATATCCTTAAAATGTGATTCGCATAGTATCACGAATATATGATTCTTTTCCCAAACCTTAATAATATATTCTATATTTCAAATATTTTGAAAGGCATTTAACACTATTAATTTTTTTTTAAAAATATTTTCCTACTTTTATTAACAGCGTTAAATTTAGTTAATCTACAAAATGAAAATCTTCCTTGCCATATGATGCAATTTGGATTTTTTTTTCATGCTTCATAAAAATGTTCTCTTTGAATTCTGTTCACGAATGAAATTAGATGTGAAATACATTGCTTATTTATAATCACAGTGGACTTTTTTTATGTTATCATATACTTAGAAGATAACTTGTTGATACCAATTATGAATATAAAATGAATAATAACAATAAAAAGCATTTATCTGCACAGTTTGAGGACTGTCTGATGGAGGTTATTTTACATCAGTTATTTTGAAAATGCTATAAAAATTATTTATGTAACAAAAGTTTTGTCAACATCAATTCAAAAATGAGTATACTAAAGCTGTGAACTGCATGAGAAATGTTCAGTATTCTTTTAAATACGTATCTGCAAAAAATGTTTTAATTTGAATACAAACTTTTAAATTTTTAATATCTAACATTTTTAAAATTTCATGGTAAATTCTGCGTTTTTATATGAATCTTATGAAAGCCATTTTTATATATCGATGAGATATATTAAAAAAAAATTATGGCCTTGTTCAAAGTTTGGACATACATTTACGTAACTACGTAGTACTTGATGTTTAGTTCTAATTCTGAGAAAGTTATTTTAATCTTTTAACATTTACTATTCTGTACGCAGATCAACCAGTTTAATCTTCAAATGAAAAATAATATTAAGAAAATATTCTTAGTTTGTAGGAATTAAGTTTTTAAATACTCCGTATCGTAGCGATTGAAAATTATGACTTCACCTCAGGAATATTGACGAATTGATACATCAAAGAAATCTCATGAATAAGTTCATCAACTTTTAAGACCATTTTTTTTTTCTAAAATTCAAATACATTTTATTTAAGTTCAGGTTAGGTAAAATAAAAATATACATTCAGAGGAAATTATACAAATACCCTACCTAGAAAGCATGATGTATGCCGATAAATGTTTAGATTATTTGCAGAATATTAATATTGTTTGTCGTTAAAAATGCTTTACTTCAAGAAAATGTCTTGATTTTCCATGTATTGTATATTAGAAATCCATTTTTCTGTTTTATAAATTTAAAAGGAATTATCGGTATGATGAGAAGCCTTACTCACAAAAATATTTAAATGTAAAGTAAATAATTAATTAGAAAGATAAGTGTAAGAAGTGGATGATGGCTCCTTGCCCTTCTTTCAAATTAAAATTTATTCCAGCGATAGTGATTCTATCAGAATGACGTTAACACACAACGATTAATGCATACAATCGTATAGGATGCAGAAGACCATTCCATAAGCATTTTGCAGTTAGTATGAATAAACTCTGGATCTTCCCACATTCAGAAGATCAGTTTATATATCATAATCCTCAACGACTACCATCACCGAATCTACATTCATGGCTGTCACGGCATAATTTAGAAATGATTCAAAAGCAACATGCCACTGATTGCTGAGTGTGTGACTATTGGTGTGCCATTTATATGAGTTATACCTTTCTTTGAATAATGGCACCCAATGTGTAATAGTACGGCGGTTATTTCGCAATTGGTCTGAGCAGGTTGCCATTATGGAATATCATGCTGAGATTCAGCAAAATATCTTGGTGGACAACTATAGAGCATGAATGTTGATCATTTCTTTTTTTGCATATTTAGCAGTACCACAGTTCATTGATTTGAAAATTATGTATTTAATTCATGGATACTACTCTTTCATCAGGAAATACCGAATGCCATTCCTTATTAGCCTAATCCTACACCAAATACAGCACAAACCAGAAATATGTTCAATAGTTTCTCTGGATGCTTCTTTAGCCACTTGACTCTTCCGACATCTCGTGATTGAAAATATTTAGGACATGACTGAATTTCATTTGCATAGGTTTACTTGTAAGATAAACAATAAAAAATTAAAAGAGAACAGGTTGTATTTTTCAAGAGAGAAGCCAAGCAATCTTCAAATATTTCTTGGCATCTTTCTGGCCATGATTGGACAATACATTCCACATTAAATCTAACTAATTATTCAAATACTTATTTAGATCCAATGTTGAATGTATTGTCCAACAAGAGAAGGAGCATACAATAAAATCACTCTATTAATAAGTATATTATGTAATACAGGACATTAGTTGTTTCTTTTTTGTTTCCGTGAATAATGATTGTTTATTACTTTCTGTGTATACATTTTCTATGTCACTCTTTCACTATATCATAAGATGTACAAAAAATATACCCTAATCGATGGTTTCTTGAATCAAGAGAGAAGCCAAGTTGTCTTTGAATAATTATTTAGGTACAATGTTGAATGTACTGCCAACCACGTGAATAAGCATACAATAAAATCAATCTATAAGTGTATTATGTGATACAAAATACCAGGTTCTTTCTTTGTTTCCCTGTATAACATTTTTTGCTACTTTCTGTGCATACGTTTTCTATGTTACAATATCACTGTATCATGAGATACATAATGAATATGCCCCTTGTTTCCCGAATCTAGTTCAATTGCATTTCTCATCAAAATAGAATATATCACCTCAGAAATAAATAAAGTTTGAGAATTATGATGCCTCATTAAGTATTTTTATCTTAAAGAAAATGAAACACATAAATGATTTCTTCAACTAGTGAAGCGTGAATATCATATGGTACTTATATAATGATTGAAGATTATACTTATTTAATAAACATAAAATGTAAACCAAAAGACCATTAAAGGTTATAAGAATACTCGGGTTTTATGCACGATATATATTTTGTATTTTATGATATATATTGGAGGTTCCTATTTTGTTCTATAACATTCTTTGTAGGAAATTGAAAATAATTTCTTAAAATTGTATTACACAAAAAATATAAAAAGCAAAGTTTCTCAAGCAGAAATAAGCGAACAACAAATAAAATATTTTATTTCCTGCTTATTTATGAAAATATGATTTCTGATTATTTAAATAGAAAATTAATATTTAAATTTTATTTTTACATAAAAATGTTCAAAGATTACTAATTTTATTTTTTATAATATGTTTGAATTTCAAAGAAATTTAAAAATAAACAGAATTTTCTTTGTAAGTTTTTACTTAAACTGATCAAAGATTGCATATTTAATTAAAACTTAAAAGGTAATTCTATATAGGAAATCATTTTATGCTTTCCTGAATAAATTACAATTAATGTAGCTTAGTTATATAAAACAAAAGAAATAAAACATTTCACAATATTTTCTCCCAATCATATAGAACAAATATATTCCTTGATTTTGTACTCAAACTGATATAATATTTTTTTATATTTCATTTCATAAAATAATAAGAATAAAAAGCATAAAATTATGCAACCCATAAAAACTTATTTTGTAATAGTGAAGAAAAAATTATTACATTTACTTTCTGCAGAAAAGAAAATGTGATGATAAAGTATCAATTCCCTTTAAAAATAAATTGGCTGTAAGAATTATTGTAAAGTTTATTTAATTTTACCTTAAAAATATATTTGATTTTTTAAATCATATTTAAAAGTAATGCAAATTATTAAGCATCTTCTTCATAATTACACACCATTTCTTTATTAATTTTAAGAAAAAGTTACCAAAATTAATGTTGTACTCAGTAGAGTTGAGTGCTCAAAGAAACAAAATCATACCAGGAAAAAATCTTCAAAACTTTAAATTTAACTTTCTATAAGCAGTGCTTTTTTTTCCACCGAATACTCCCACAGGAAAATCTGCAATCTTTTCACTGTATCTTTTATATATTTTTTTTCATATTTTGTTCTGTTTTACGTTGGGTAGAATTTTATTTTCAGAAAGTTCGTTTATCAGTTATTGGATCAGTTACGATGTGCTGCTATATTATCGGAGATCATCTTGACTTTCCACCAATCTTTCAGACATAAAATTTCGATCATGGAAAATTTTATGCTTGTTGTTGTATGAATATTGGAAAATAAGAGATGTGAGAGTTACGGAACTTAGAAATTTTTGGAGCCTGAACGAATAGTTTTTAACTGATGCCTAGTTAGATATAAAAACTTTTGCAAAAGAATAATTTTAATAATTTTAAAAATATCTTCCAAATATCAGAAATAGAATGGAAAATATAGGTCATTTATGTAAATAAGGATAGGGGCTGTAGAATTGACAATCATAAAAAAAAAGATATTTTATAGAGAATAGCCTAAAATTATGATAAAACTCTTACATTATTAAAATTATGCATTTTCAGAACAAAATTATTTTTATGAGAAATTTCATTATTTCTAAAAACCGATTGTATTTCGAATTTCATACTAATAAATGTTTATAAATGTGACAGCGTGAAATATTACATCTTTGTTTTTAGTGTATTTATTTAAAATTGTTTCAACATTAGTTAATTAAGGTATAGTTTCAACATTAATTTTTGCATCAGATATAATGAATCGATATTAACTCCTTTATGGATTTTCTCAATATAATTTTTAAAATAATTCTAAATATAATATAATTCTAAATATAATTTTTAAATCCATTTATAGATATTTTTGGGAAACAAAGCTTAAGAAATGTTAGTAAATTAGAAATATTACTTCAAACTGATACGCACATTATCTTGTAGAAACATTCCTAGTTACTTCCTAATATCTCATTTCCATTAAAATAACTAACCTCATCTAGAAAATAAACTTGGATTGCATTAGATATAAAAGTGATTTTAAAAATGAGTTATTATTATATTTAACAATTATCATTAGATTAAGTTATCATCACCTGATATTAATTTAAATTAATTCATTAAGATCTTTAAAAATTTAAAACGAATGACAAAATATATTTTTACGTCTGAATCCAGATGAAATTATTCGAAAATTCATTTAGAAGGAATCAAAATGATTAAAAATTATCAAATTAAAATATACATTTATTTTTTCATACACCCTACTTAGAAGTTTTAGCATAATACTGAAAATTGCTATGTAACTTTCCTAAATACTTAGTAAAATTGTTTAAGAAACTCTCCAATTTACAATTGGAGTTGTATATTAAAAACTTTCAAAAAAAGAAACTATTTCTATTATTTTAATTTGCTTAATTGTGTGATTAAAATATTTAAATCAAATAACATATTAAAAGTCAATATATTATTCATGAATGTTCAATATATATTACAATTGTAATAACGATTATTTTATTTATTTAAAATATACTAATACAATTTTTCATATCTTAAAATATAGTTTTAAATTGAATCAGTTGATACATTTGTGCAAAGTGCGTATTGTCGCTTTGTATTTTAACTGTAGTATGGGCCTAAGTCCTTTTAAAAAGAAATAAAGCATCAAAAAAGTTGATTACTTTTATTATTTTTTTGTAACGTTTTGCCCGTAATTCACTAAACACATTTTTTTCCTTAATAGCTTATACATATAGTTTATTATTAAAATACATAAAATATAGCTTTAAAATTAAAACTTTTTTATGCATCTCCTTGATATATTCCTTTTAAAGTGGATAATAAACTGTAAACAATAATTAATTAACAATAAACTGTCAGGACATTACTGATGAAAAATTTACTTTTAAATTGAACAATATCATAGAACTCAGTTGACAAATTCTATTTATTTTACCTCATAACAAATCATTTCAAATATGATGTTTTAATTTTATAGTAATTATATATAATAATGTTTTTAAATCAATATCAACTGTGAATAATCTCAGGAAAAATTATACATAAAAGAAAGTTTAAATTACAAATATAGTGACATTAATTTTGATAAAAAAATGGTACCAAGATTTTTTTTAATTTGTTTAAAAATGATAACAAAACTTATATATATTATGTGCATAAAATATTTATATATATCATTTCAGAAGTTGATATCGTTTCCGAATATATTTAGCAAATGTACATTAAATAAATATAGGAGAAGTACTTATTTCCATATATATTATTAATTTCTTATTAAATTTAACAGTATAATAGTAAAAAGCTTATAAAAATATAAATAAAAGGCTTTTCGAATAAGTTTAAACCTGTTTTACATTGTAAACATTTCGAAAAAGAACTTTTTATTATTAAGTGTGTTTAAAATTAAATGATAAGTTTAAGATTAAGCATTTTAATACCATATTTTATATTAATTTAAAATGAGGTCAATGACTTTACGTAAGAAATTGCTGAACTGAAAATACTAAAAATAAAACTGTTTTCATTTTAAACTATTAAGGAGAATTAAGGAACAACTTTTTTACCAAGAATAAATTACGCATATTATTACTTTTAACTTTAAAATGAAATTTCGCTTCAGTAAAGATTTGTGATACTTTGTTTCTAAATATAAGTGTATTAAAGAACATAACTTAAAAAGCGTAATTAATTTAATTTCAATTAGTGTATTATAATATTATAATCGATTAATATCTTATTTCAAAAAATAATTACACAGTTTTTCCATTTTTATTAATGTTTTAATTAAATAATGAGAGAAATTTTATTACGTTGTTATTTAATTTAAATGGAATGTATTTTAATAATTTAATAAAATGTATATAACATAGTGTAATATCTATTCTTAAAGAGTTGTATATAACTCTGCTACTTTAATTATAAGCAAAACATACTATTTTATTCCTTTCAAATAAAAAATATTTGATTTTTTTTTAAACATAAAATAATTTGTTCGTTTTTTGATTTTTAAATTATTTAATCCCACTCACATTTAATAAAAAAGGATATACAATGCTAGTTTAATTTTAAGGTACCTACAGATGGCGCATGCTCACAAATAGATCAAATTTACAAAATTCATACATTTATTTAAAAAATAAGTTTGTTATTTTCAAAAAAGGAGCTCAAAATTTAATAATATAAAACATAGAGGAAAACTTTAGTATTTTTTTAAAAATGCACATTTACTTTAAAAATATTTCCCCAATACAATATTTTCCATTAAATTCTCACTTTGACTTTGCAGTGTTCGATAATTTCCAAATTAAGTGCAAAGTACTTTTCACAAGAAAGATATATGTGACGAAAAGCAATCTAATATCACTAACGGAAAATACAAATATAATGCACATTATATGTTAGTTTCTTTATTCGTAAGATATTCGGTATCAATGCAAATTCTCTGTTCTTTTGTTCGACTCTTCAATTCTCAGCTTTTCATAATGAGCTTATTACCTAGAATAAAGCAATTTTAGCATCCTCATTCCAAAAGTTGCTTTAAATGATATTGTTACGATGATTATGTTTTGTTAATATACCCCTTTGAATATATTTCGTACTAGATCAAGTATTCTTTTGTATTCTTAGGAATCTTATAAGTGTAAAATAAGAGTGAGTTGAATTTAATGAGATTTTAATAAGCTGTACTTTAAGATAAAAATAGGGACGAAAAGATTTTCTATCATATTTACTTTAAAAATATTGATTTTTACATATTTATTTGTATTTTGAATGGCATAAGACTTTAAACTTAAAAGTAGACAAATAATTCAACCTAATTATAATTTTCCATTTAATTAATTTAAAATACTTCTTTAAGAAATAATATCTTACTAAGTAAAATATAAAAATATTCTAAAAATAATATTAAGTTTGACATTTTATAAATAAATGAAGATTTTTATTATTAGGCGTTATGCTTAAAATATTCTTAAATTGATGCATACACCACTGTATGTATATTTACAATAAGTATGCTCCCAATTGCTTGGAATTTTTATGAACAGTTTAGTAAAACCATACTTTGAGAGGAAAATATTTTTATATGAATTTAAGATTCACATGAATTTTACTCAGAAATATATTTTCATATTTTGTTTTCTTTTAGTATGATAGTAAAATTGAATATTTTACCTGCATTTGTCTGTCATGAATCCACAACTGATGCCCATTTAATTCTTTCTACATAAATACCAGTTAGAACACAATATTTCAGTTTTTGATATTTGAAAATATGTATGAAATTTTATATGCTCATGAAAAGTATTTCTGAAAAAGATTCTGAAAAATACATCATTTATATTTCATTTCAAAATAGTTTGTTACGCATAAAAATTGTTATATATGTATATATCTGCTGATATATTCATAAAAGTGGTGTCTAGGCATAGTAAAGCAGCCATGCGTGAGTGAATAAAACAAACTACAGCACCTCCTGGTGGAAAACAGAGGAGTTACCATTCCTATCTCGAAAACGGAACGAGATAGAGAGAAAAAGTGATTTAAAAAGCTGTAGAGCATCCTTGATTTAGTACGAAACGATACCTTTTAGGCATGAATATGAAGAATACAACGGTTAAAACGCTCATTTGTTGTTTCGTGCTGTGACGTAATGCATCGTACGTGTGCATATTTAAAAAACAAAAATTTTTTCAGTTTTTTTTCGAAATAGGAAGAACGAAAATATTAAAAATAATTCCAACATTTTGAATTCAGTATGCAAATACGTAAAAAACGCCACGCCTGTTCACCTGAGACAGCTATAAAAGAGTCATCTTCTGGGGCTTTAGTATGTTGATGCTCATGATCATGGCTGAGTATTCGAAATTTGAGTATAGTGAGATGGTTTTACTGTACGGTGAATGTCGACGCAAGGCACGATCAGCAGCAAGGTTTTACCGCCGACGTTTCCCTGCAGGCCCGCATCCTTCTCATCAAACCATCCTAACTGTTGTAAAACATTTAAGGAAGACTGGTTGCATTACTAGTCAATTTCGATCTGGCAGACCAGCAAAGGTCGGACGGCAAGTTCAACCGGATGAGGTATTAGCATATGGACTCGCATATCCGAATTGCTGCGTAAGAGAGATCAGTCAACACTGTGGTCTCTCCAAAAGTTAGATTTGGAAAATCTTAAGCGAATCAGGTGCTCATCCATACCGATCAACGCCCGAACAGGTTTTAATGGACGGGGATGCCAAGCAACGCTATGCATGGTGCATCACTTCGTCATGAATCAGATACAGATACAGCCAACTATCTTGGCATAGATAATGTGGACGGATGAGGCATGCTTCTCATGGAATGGTATGTACAATAGGCAAAACACCAATTACCTGGCCCTGGAAAATCCTAAATGTTTCATCGACGTTCAACATCAAAAGCGGTATTCTATTAACGTTTGGTGTGCAATTTACAATAACAACCTGATAGGCCCAATAATCTACAATGGCACGCTAACGTGTGCACAATATTTACGATTGCTACAGAATGTATTACCCGATTTTGTGGAGAACATGCCGTTGTTTAATCTAAAAAATCTATGGTTTCAACATGACGGCGCGCCTGCTCACAAGTCATCTCCAGTGAAGCAGTACCTCGTCCAGGAATTTGGCAACCAAATACTAGAGTATGGCGGTTTCGAAGAGTGGCCTCCCCGCTCTTCTGATCTGACACCACTGGAATTTTTCCTGTGGGGATACTTGAAACAGCAGGTGAATGCGACTGCTCCATAAAATTTGCAGGACCGTAAACGACGCATTACGGTCGCGTGTTCCAACGTGTCATGCTGTATGCTCCAACATGTGCAACGTAATCTTCAAATGAGTATCCAAATGTGCATTGCAGCTGACGGTGAGAAGTTAAAAATCTTAAATAAAGTTTATCGTTATAATTATTTCCTTTTTTCTTTCTTAGATCATTTTGTGACATCACAGCACGAAACAATAAATGCGTGTTTTAACCATTGTATTCTTCACATTAATGCCTACAATGTATTTTTTCGTACTAAATCGAGTATGCTCTACAACTTTGTAAATTGTTTTTCTCTATTTCGTTCCGTTTTGAAGATAGGAATGCTAACTTCGCTGTTTTCCACCAAGTGGCGCTGTAGTCTGTTTTATTCACTAGCACATGGCTGCTTTACTATACCTAGACACCACTTTTATGAATATAGCAGCAGCCATTCCGAAGTTAGGAGGTTGGCAAGGAACTTTAGTGGACATCCTGTATATACTTTTGCATAGTAGAAAATTTTTCCGCGAAGAAATTTTGAATCAGTGTAAAAAATATCAGTGCAAATAATTCTTCATATCTGATCTAAAAATTATTAGATATCTGTAATAGACTTTTTTAATATTTATTGAATTTTTCTATACTGTCATTCATTATAGTTATCCAAAATATTTAAAACAGAATAATGTTAAATATTCTCATTTGAATACGAAACAAACAAATAGAGAATTGATATTGATAAATTACAGAAACAGCAGAAAAGAAAATTTAAAAGGTGTCTGGAAAAAAATCAATACGAGATTATTGAAGAGATATATATTGTATTAATGTCATTGTGTGTGTGTAGTAGAAATTGTAAGAGATGATAAAGACCTTAATTAGGCTCTTGATAATAAATGATAAAATTTTTAAAATCTTTATATGCAATTTATGAAATGGTACGTACTATTTGTTCAAATAAGTTAAAATTCAAATTTCTTACAGTTACTGCAGTGTTTATAATGATTAATTCATGATTTCAACTTTTATTCCAAGGGAGTGTGATGTATTAAAAGTGAATTGTTATAGGAATATATCTCTTTTATAGCTTGTTGATTCTGAAAAATGAAAAGAATCTAAGAGAAATTTTAGCGCCAAAATTGGATAAAAAGAATTATTTAACTAACACAATATGGTACTTACTCTGAAATATTCTGATAAAAATATAAGTAATACTTCGTAAGAAATTTTAAAAGAATTGCTTATTGCAAAAATTCTATGATATCATTACATTTATTAAGAGCAATATAATGTCGTTTTCAAAACTTTTCTGAATTTATTATTTATCTTTACTCATATCATTGTGTTAAGATTCTGTGGGATAAATAAATTGCTCATATGCCAATCGATATGTTATTCAGCAATTCCAGTAATTGTGTGTTTTTTAATAATTATTTTTTGAATAACAAACAGTGATATAAATAACTTGCAAATACGTTATTTGCAAAACTAGGTAATATTGATTTAAAATAAAAAAAATCTGAATCATATATTGGAAATAAAATGTAATTGCAAATCATAAAGTATACATTTGTTTTTAAATAATTTAATGAAAAAATAAGTTTTTTTTTTAAAAAATTCTATTGTAAAAGTAATTACCTGTTATGAGCTTTTTTGTTCATTTTTAATTTTTTTGTGAAACACAAACATATATCATACCATAGTAATTTCTTATAAAATATACAAGGTATGTTTCCAATGGAAAACTTCACTTTTGTATTGAAGTTTTATAATATTGAGTATAAATGTTATTTTTTATGGAAATTTGAAATAAAATACAGATTATTGGATAAATTATTTACATTGATAACGATAATTTGATACGAATGAATACGAATTTCATTCATACGAATGAAAACGTGCAATCGTGTACGTACGTACACATACACAAACTAATGTTTATTTAATATAATAATGATAAATATTTTTAAAATTGTGACATAAAAATCATAAAATTAAAAATAATGATTCAGAAACACAAATTTATAACTAAATATTTGCCATAAGTTTAAAGAAGAGAAATCTTGCCAAATTTCAATCAAATTTAAATTTAATTTTAAATGATTAAGGTTGTCAAATACTTGCAATGAAAAATAAATGAACATAAAGTTAGAAGATGTTACGAGTTATTCTCAAAATATGAAAATAGATATAACAAGTAATGCATTTAAAAGTATTATATTGAAATAAAGGATTATTATATGAAAAATTATTTAAACTTTAAATAAAAAAATGTATAAATGTAATTATCTATGTATATGAATATATGCATGTGCGGTATATAATAATTAAAATATTGTAAAATTCGGAAATTCTCAACAATTTTAGAGGATTTGATTAACATTAATTTGAATGCATTGAATGTTATGAATTTGGTTGAGCGTAAATTAATAATCTTTTAATAGAGTGGTTTTCATCGAAATCCTTAGATTATGCGTTAATTTTGGAGGATATATTACAATATTTCCCAATGGATGTAGCTATTTGCTATAGAAATGAAGTGTTTTGTACTTTCTTTGTTGGATTTCCTTAAAACATTCTTAACTATTCTTATTTTTTTTTAGTCTAATTTATAATTTTAGCAAACATTTGTGCAGAAAAATTAACTTTTTTGAAGTACTTAGTTGTGAAAGAACACATTAATAGTTTCAAAAGTCCAATTGGATTTCTAGAAATTGAAACTTAATTAAAATGCTGAAAGCGTTATGTTGTTTAGACATACCAATATTTTCATTACAATAGAAAAGATGCTAGTATGTCTTCCATAAAATGTAAGGATTTGGAAATATTCAAACAGAAATGATTTTGATGTCACTTAATTTACTCATTGCTGTTGCTAAGTGAAACTAAAGTTTTATTTTTCGTCTCTTTCTGGTGTTAATTTTCTTTTATTCCTCATTGATAACTTTAAAAATATTTCTTTTCTTTGATATACATTCTCCAGATTTCTAATTTGCCTTGATTCGTAAGAAATTTATAGTATTTGGAGGATTCTATGATTTAATTTTTTATACTTTCTTGGAAGTTTATTAAATGATAAAAACAATTTATTTTAATTTGCATTGTAAAATTTTAATAACTATCGATACATAAATATTACATGAAATTCAAGAGGCTAGTTAACGAATGGAGTATTTTGTTTAAAATTCTTAGTTTAAATTAAATAGATCAAAAAGTGTTTCGTAGATCAAAAAATTCTTTCATTTGCAGCATTTTTACGAAATATAGAATGTCCCTGTTTTGTTACTTTAGTGTCTCTAATGGGTTGAAAAAAATAATAGAATTAATTAAAATATGGTCCAGGGTGGCATCATTTTGAACTAACTCGTTCTCATTATCTTAAATTATAACTTCAATACCTATTTAAATGAAGAGCTGTCATGTTTCGCTGATGATGTCGGAGGCAACTATAAGAGGTCTCAATGTCCTCCAAGAGAAATGCATCTGGAGATGATAGGCAATTATGAGTTTTTCGCTTTACCCATACTTTAAAATTACGTAGGTTAAGACTTCTTAGGGACGCCGATGGCAAATCCATTGTGGATATTTATATGATATTCATATATCATTATATATCATTGTGGATATATATTTATATATCATTGTGGATATTTATTGCACTGATATCGATTCTGGCTACTGTAATGCCAAAAATCAAAATTTCTATGAGGCAATTTATGATTTAAAATCTGAATTGTATAATATATATATATATATATATATATATAAACCATCGTTATATATTAATAAAAATCATTCTTCCTTTTATTTTTTTAAAAAACATTTACGTTTAATATTTTTCTATTTTTTTTAATAAAGGCGTTATTTAAGAAATGTAAATGTTTAAAAATAATAAGGAAAGAATTGCAAAGCATGAAATATTTTCCTTTTTATTCAAAGTTTTTTGATGTAAAACTAAAAATCTATTTTTAAACAAACCTACATTTACTAATTTTTATTTCATAAGCACTTATTTTTGGTAGTTAATTGTTTTATATTGACCGATATAGTAAAGTTAATAAAAAGCATTTATTCTCTCAATCATAAATTCTTTAACTAGATTATTGTATATGAATGTTTCGCAGAAATTTTTTTCTAATATTTTCTGCATTTCAAAATTCATATAAAAGAATAAAAATTTTATTTCTAAAAATATTTTACGAGAAATCTTTAACGCTTAATCAAAAGAGTTAAAGCTTTTTTTAAATCTTTTCTTAAAATATGTTGTTAAATAACGAATAGATATAGTTTTTAAGAATGAATACGCATAATTTTAATAATTTGTATGCTTTAAAATATATTATGAGCATCATGCACTCGCAAAAATTTATTTTACTAATCATTCTATGATATTTATAAAAAATGATTATAAATGATATTCAGTGACATATATGTGAAATATTTAGTAAGGAAAATTTATCTTCTTTATAAATTATTTTAAAAAGAACCAATGTTACATCAAAAGTATGTACAGTAAATATTTTAACGAAGAGATATTTCTATAAATATTTTGGCAGAAACTAATTACTTTTAACTTAAGGACACAAAGGATAAGAATTGTGATGCAATACATTTAATTCTATAAACATTACATGTAATAATCAATAAAAATTTAAGCAGAAATTGATTGCATTATTAAATAAATTCCAATGTAAGTAAATCAAAAACAAGCATTTTGTTTTGAAAATATACATTTTTAAATTTAAAAATGCCATTTTATTATTCATACTGCAATCATGAAAAAATCCAGTTATATATTTATATAAAATTTTAAAACTTATAAAAAATGAGAAATTTGAGTTTTTAAATAAAAATAAGAAATTTGAAAAGAATTTTTTTTACATATAAAATGCTTAAATAATGGACTTTTTATTTTTACAGCAGTGAATCAATTTCTTTCATTTCAAAGTTTTATTTTGCGTAAAATTTGCAAAGTTTTCGATTTTATTAAATGTTTACTTTATAATCAGTTACATTATATAACTCATAGTAAAATAAGAACTTGTAGATATTTTCTTAAATATGCAGTAAAATAGAATAAATTATCGAAGGAAACTTTTGTCTTTTAAAACATGTAAAAATTAGGTGTTTACATATTTATTACCTCAAAAATAATAATGCAATTTTCTCCTAGCTCATAGTGTTAAAAATAAAATAAATATACCATGAACTAAAAATATTTGTGCATTAAAATTTGTTTCTATTAAAAAGCACTCCTCTAGAAAGAACTCTAAAAGATGAATTGCTTATTATTTAAATTTCAATTAGGGTTGCTATAGAAAGTTTTTCAGTTAACGAAATCTCAGTATCAGCACAAGCTGATCCATTTGTTCCATTTGCTGATCCATTCAAAGCTATGTTAGTTTTGAATTCTAAAGGTAACCTAATGAATTATATTTGTTTGCATTTATTAAACCAAGTTACGAAATACTTGACATTGCATCAAAGCTTAAATATCACATATAAATTTAGAAAATTAGAATTCATATAGCTAGAATGAATAAAGAAAATTGGGGTTACCTCTAATTTCAAACAAACATAATTTCAATGTAATTACTTCCAAAAGTAAACGTGCAAAATAATTTTTATTTAAATTTAATTTGTCTTTAATTCACAAACATGAACATACGGTTAACAAAAAATACTCTTATTCAATGCAAAACATTTTAAATTTTTGAACAAAATGTTAGCATACGAAATGTAGTTTTTATGCGTCTCTCTAACTATTCATCGAGAGAATAAAATGTAGAATAATTTCCTTTTCATTCTGTCTGAGGTGCAACAGAAATACAAGCAGAGAATTCAATTTGGGCATAAGAATATGCAAATAGGATCAAGAACAAATATTTTTTTCAATCTTGCTTTTCTGTCGTAACTGTGACTTCCCGAAAACAATTCTTTCCTGTGTTTTATTATAAATAGATAAAATCTCAGCACCTCTGGGAACACAACTCAATAAACTTATCCCAAAAGTTACTTATCTTGCAAGGCGAATATTCTTGTTTTAAAATTTTAGAATAGTGCAGTTTATGTCATTTTCAGAGAAATGTTTGTGTATATATATATACATATATATATATATATGTATGTATGTATATATATATATACATATATATATATATATATATATATATATATATATATATATATATGTATGTATATATATATATATATATGTATATATATATATATATATATATATATATATATATATATATATATATATATATATATATATATATATATATATATATATATATATATAAAGAATAAAGACGTAAATACATTTTAAGGCAATGAATATAGTATATAAAATATAGAACACAATATAAAAATGCTATACCAATGTGTATTAAAATCAATCTAACCTGCGCAAAATCAGCTAAAGTTAGGCCAGTATAAATAAAATGCAACATGAAGAACAATGAAACGATTAAGACAAAGTTGTAAAATCACTGACAAAAGTACTTATGAGTGATATTAAAATCAATGTTCAAAATTCTCAAGTTTTTTAGCAAATTTATTTTTATATTTTTATGAAAATTATGAAAGAATCAATCTATCAATGTATAAAATACATCTGATTAATAAATTTTTCAACTTTTTTGAAATTGGCAAAATTTACAAAACCATATATCCTGAAGAACTGAAATTAATTTAAACAAATAACAATAAATTAAAAACAGAATTTTTAAATATTATGATTACTGTAAAATATAGCTTTACATACTCTAATATTTATGGCGAAACTAATGATTTTAATTTTAAAATAAAATAAGCTAATTTTTTGGAACTCAAATACTTCAATTAAAATTTATAAAAATATTATCTTCCATCAACTTAACAGAATTTATAATATAATAATAATTTTAAAAATATCAATAAACAAAGAGATCGAAAAATATTTTCACTTATAACACTTAAGTTAACTTTATTAAACACTATTTGGCTAATGGAGTATTCCTTATAAGAATAAAGTAAGGCCTAGTTATAAACTGAAGAAGGGTCTTGAAGGTCTTAGCCTTCAAGGTCTTGAACTGCCATAGTGTTTAAACTTTGTATTTAAATTTATGTATTTGGTTTATAATTAATATTTAAAATGAATCTGGATTTTGTGATTTTTAAGTTTGCAGTTTGTTAACTTCGGATTTATACTATATTTTTTATTAGATTTTAGATTGGCATTTATTTCTTCTATTTTGGTTTGATATTTTTAGTGTGGCTTAGGGGTGTTTTGGCTTCATTAAGAATTCAATCTGGAGCCATTTCAGAAAAACCATATTGTGTGTCAATGTGACTAATAACCCCTAAAGATGCTGACCATGTTGGTATTTCATTTCATTTTCCTTTTATTCTATGTTTCTTTAAAATTTTAAACTATATATTGAACAGATTTTCCATTTGTTTACTATATTTCATATTTTTAATTTACCATTTTCCATTTAGTATTTGATTACTATTCTCCATTTGCTATTTATTAATTGTATACTTCAATGGGGAATCATATCCTTCAGCAAAAAATAGTACCTCCTTTAAAAAAAAACAAAAACAACCATCGGAAGGGGTTACAAATTATTGATTGTTTACGCCGGTTCTTCAAAAATATCTTTGGATGGTAATCTGGAAACCCAAGCAAATAGTTGTTAAAATATAAGAAAATCATTAACCTTTTCTCGTGGCAACTTCTCTGCAGAAGCTAAGCGACTAATAATGCCTTATAAATAGTAATACGCTGCTGCTTGATCCTATTCAAGTACTTTACTATTTGTTACTCGTATCTTGTTGAGAAATATTGAGATACCTTTGACGGGGAGAAACTGGCGTACCATTTGCTATTAATAAGTTAGAAAAGTGTATTCTAAAGCTGATATTTTAACAATTACAATTTTAAAATATAATGAAAACGAACTAATTCCTCTTTTAGAATCAAGTTAAATTTAAAAAATCGTTGGAGAAGCATTTTTGTTTCCGTAGACGTTTTGGACATTTTCGGAAAAGAGCTGGGTGATAAGGCCTGCTAAAGCGGGGAATCTCGTGTCTCATTCAGCCTCTCCTCTGGTTTTTTGTAAAGTCACAATAATCACGTTTATGGTGTATAAAAAATAATATAACAGCCGCTTACACAGTTGTGCAGTTGTATATAAGAGACAGAATGTCTTGATTGACAAATTTAATGGTATTGCCAGTTCCCTACTTCGATGAGTTGGAGATGTTTTCGTTTACTAACTGAATGATTATTTGCAGAAGTACACAACTGACCATTAAAATTTCTACATTATGAAGGCGACAAGTTACAGACGTAAAATTTATACGAAAGGAAGAAGGTGCTGTAATATGTAAATGATTACCTTTTCAGCGCATACAGACAAAGCAGGCCCCAGTAGCGACACCTACATTGTGTTTAAATGAGGAAATTGTTCAGCCGGTTCCTCATACACAAATTGCTTTTGAACGTTGTTGCCTGGTGAAAAGTTGTTGTGATGCCTCGTGTAAAAAGAAGAAAAGCGTACCAGCAAGTTTCTGACTTTGATAAAGGTCGAATTGTAGCGTACTGGGATTGCGGTTTATCTTATCGCAGTATTGCTGCTCGCGTCGGTCCAGATCCAGTGACTGTTTGCAGAATATGGAATCGATGGATTCAGGACGGTAATACGGAACGCCATGCGGGATCTCAACGGCCACTTATCAGTAGCAGCCGAGAAAACAGGCATATTATCTGCATGGCCGTAATAGATCGTGCAATCACGTCATGAACCGTGAGTAGAGAAATGGGGTCGTTTGGAAGACAACAAGTGTCTGTACGAACAGTTCGACGACATTTGCAGCAGCGTGGACTCTCAGCTCGGAGACCATGGCTGCGGCTTACATTGACGATGCGTCATAGACAAGAGCGCCTTCAATGGTGTGATCAACGATGAACCTGGGCGAGCGTATGGCGAGACGTCATGTTTTCAGATGAATCTAGGTTCTGCGTACAGCATCATGATGGTCGCATCCGTGTTTGGCCGCATCGTGGTGAACGCACACTGGCTGCGTGCATTCGTCATCGTCATACTGGCCCATCACCTGGCGTGATGGTATGGGGTGCCATTGGATACACGTCTCGGTCATTTCTTGTTCGCATTGATGGATCTTTGAGCATTGCACTTTACATTTCTGGTGTGTTACGAACCGTGGCTCTACCCTTTATTCGAGCCCTGCGAAACCTTACGTTTCAGCAGGATAATGTCCGACCGCATGTTGCCGGTATTGTACGGACCTTCCTTGATACGGAACATGTTCGGTTGTTGCCCTTGCCAGCACGTTTACCAATAGAAAACGTCTGGTCAATGGTTGCCGAACGACTGGCTCGTCACCAAACGCCAGTCACTACGGTTTATGAACTGTGGCATCGTGTGGAAGCTGCATGGGAATCTGTACCTGTACATGCAATCCAATCTCTCTTTGACTCAATGCCCAGGCGTATAACTGCTGTTATTACTGCCAGAGGTGGTTGTACTGGGTATTGATTTCTCAGGATTTATCCAGCCAAATTTTTTGAAAATTTAATCACTTGTTATTTCTAGTATAATATATTTGTCCAATAAATATCATTTTTATCTGAATTTCTTCCTGGTGTAGCAATTTTAATGGCCAGTAGTGTATTTTTAGTCAACGATTTGTCGTGTTGCCCCTCTGTATCAACAGAGATATGGTGGTTACAACCTCAGGTATTACCACATTGTTTTAAAGTTTCTTGAAAATAATACTACTGACTCTAGTTTCACTTCTTCTTATGTTTTATTATCATTTTATTAGACAGCTAATGGCAGAGATGCTGAACACCAGCTAAAGATAAAAAAAATGTTTGTTATAATACATTTACTGCTTTTTCAGTTCCTAATGATATATAGACACATATTATACAAATATATTGCTTTTATACTTTGAAAATATTTAATTATAACAATTGGGAATTATATTATAACTACCTCAAATCTGTGATAGTTATTTTTGGTCTCCATTCATTTCATAAATGTGATATAACCAAAAATGTCACATTACCCAGCCTTTTTTTTATATATTTTGAAATTTACTTTTTTAAAAAAAATTCCAAATGATTAAATAATTAACTTATATTCATTTCTATACTGATAAATAGAATGATGAAAGGAACATAAATGACAGTAAATTGCATTAGATTCCTTAATGAAAACTTTTGTTGTGCCTTTTAATAAACTTGTAAGCAGTGCAACTGATGGAACTCCGGCAATGATGGGTAGCTAATTCGATTTTATTGGTCTTTTAAAACATGATTCTGAAATTTCACAATTCATACCAATTTACTACGTAATTCACCGAGAACATCTCGTTACAAAATAATTAAAATAACCTAATGTTTCTAAAACGGTGTTAAACATAATAAATTCGCACCGATGCAAAAATTATTGACTATTTAAAAATTAACAAAGGACCAAGAACTTCAAATAATATTAATTTATTAGAATTGTTAGATGATTATGTAGCTACATTAAATCGATTTGTATATTTGTTTGATCCAATAATTCCATTTCTATAATAAAATAACTTATTCAGAATTAAGCGATGAAGAGTATTTACAAGACAATATTTTTAACTAATATCAGGAAACATGAATTTACGATTGCAGAGGAAATGTATAATTATATCTGACCCCTCAGTGCATGTTTTGTTTTCAAACAAAATTTCAACTTTTTCAAAAGGACATTAAAAATAAAACATTTTGTTACTTTGATCGAATCAAATAAACTTGTTCCAATATTAAACAAAGAGCACTCAACGAGTTTATAAAAAAGCCCAGAAGAATGATCGACAGAATTCCAAAACAGATTTTAAGAATTGAAGTATTTTAAACTGCCTATTGTGTATTTTCTGAATCCATTTGAAATTAACATAATTCTAGGTGAGTTTTCCATTTTCCAATATAATTATGACCCAAAAAGCATCTGAAGAATCAGAATTAGTAGATGCGATAAGATCAAAGTCTACAATTAAAATATATGTCGACGCCGACAACTAAATTTTGGAAATTAGTACAAGAATCGAAGTATCTCGAATCAAATCATAATTACATATGCTTATTGGCGTGTTTATGTTTGTTTTCACTTTCCCATTGGAAATTTTGAAGAATTTTTATAAAATTATTCACACTTATAAATAGCATGGAAGCAAAAACATAAATATATATCAATGTCAAAAGACACAAAGTGAACACTAAAATGTAATATCATAATTCTTATCCCACACGGTCATCACATGGCAGTGGTAATATTAGTAAAAACTGTCCCATTCTGATGAGAAAGTCTCAAATGCTTTTAATGAAAATTGCTACATGTCTGATTTCTTAATGTCTGTCTGTTCAATTGCGCGCTGATGACATGACGTGCAAATTGTTGTCAGGCTGCTGCAAGGAACCACCTCACAGTTGTCTTTAGGAAAAACGTGTCATTGATAGTGTACCGTATTAGTGTCTGAGAGAAAATTTAGAATACACCTTAGTACAAACCCAGACAAAATCCACAGCATCTACCCTCCATTGTTGAATCATATCTGTGACTAAAATCAACATTTTTCCCTGATGAGAATAGCCATAATATTAGGTCCAGGAATAAGTATGAAGAAATTTTTGAGATTATCACTTAGCACATTAAATTCACTTTATTTCCTCCTGCTATTCAGAAAGTAAGTTTAAATATTGGAATATGCCTTCAGTTTTTAAACTTATTTCTACATTATGGCGAGTGTATACTCTCAGATGATTCCTTTGCGAAAACATCACATTCACATAAGGGAATATCTTTTATTGTGAGTTATTAGTAAGCGCTCTTTTTTTTATGAGAGGCCCCTATTTTGATCCCAGTCATTATAAAATGGTAACAGATGAAGGACGCATTCACGCTACCTGTATATTTTGTTGCCTGTAGTGTGGTTTACAATTTTTCAGAATTCCATCACTTGTAATAAGCATATAGGTCCATTTTGCATGAGAAGTCTCCCAGAAAATTAAAGTTAATTTAAGTTTCAGCGAGAACATTAGTGATGTCCTTAGGAGTATACAGCAGATCCGGATTTTAAGATAGGAATAGAGAATTCCTTATATATTCCATTGGCTGCTTTCACTTTTCTCCATAATTGCTTACTGGATGTGGAAGAAATAAGAGAAGATACATAGCGAAACCAAGATTCCTGCTGACTTCGACGGCGAGATTTGAGAGCTAATGATTTTGCTCTCTTAAAGGCGATAAGATTTTCCGCTGTGGGGTACCTCCTAAATAACCCCCATAACTTCCTCTGTTTTTTAAATGTTTCTTGGCATTCTTTATTCCACCATGGATTTCAACGCCTGTGTGGTATAGAGGAACTCTTAGAAATTAATATATTAACTGAACTCTTAATTGTTTCGGTGACTTTACATACAGCAATACCAATATCCTCGATTGAAACTATCTCAAAATCAACAACTGTCAAATGTGTAAATAATGTCGAATCTGCCCAACTGTACACGTAAGTAGATAAGTGTTGTCTTACACTACTATCTCCAGTCTGAGAGATGACCAGAGGAAAATGATCGCTATTATGCATATCATTTCCTACTGTTAGATTTAACAATGGCATAAGAGATAGAGAAAATATGGCTAAGTCGAGGCAATGAAACGTTCATTTGGGTATATATAAATATGTCTTCTCGTCGGTATTAAGCAGACAGAGACAGTTATCAGAAATAAACTGTTGTATATGCCGACGTCGGGAAAAGATATCATCACTTCTCCACTAAGAATTATGTCCATTAAATTCACCGAGTAACAGAAATGGGACAGGCAGCTGATCAACTAATGCATCGAGTTCCTCTTGGTGGATGATATCATGTGGTGGCCAATATAAGCTACGGACTGTAATCAAACATGTAGTGTGAATTTTAACAGCTACAGCCTATAGAGTAGTATTTAATGGATTGACAGTGATGGGGAAATTATTTGATATTAAAATACAAATGCCACCAGACACAGCACCATAATCACGACAGTCTCTTCTAAAACAGTTTAACCCTCGCACAGAAATGATATTCGAAGTCTTCAGGAATGCCTCCTGAAGTGCAACACATGCTGGGTTACAAGTTGTTATGAGATACATCGTCCGAGGGAAGTAAAGAAGATGCTTCAGTCTTCAAGCAAGAGAAAATATTATGTGTGTAGATAGATTTATTTTAGATTTTTTAATTTTAAAGCTTTCTCTGCTTTTGATTTTGTAAAAGGAACTTTTCTAGTAAATGTAGGAGTTATATTGAATTTTAGCTATTCCGATGTTTGGAGTAATCTAACTGGAGAGCAGAAAAGATTTAGGTTTGTGTGCTGTTCAAATTAGTTACTTTTCTGGCAGCAGTGGAATAACTGACTCCTGGTTGTGGAGTACGTGAAGTGACCAATCATCTTGGCACCGGATAGGAACATTTTTTGTTAACCTTAATAGTGTCTATCACATTTTCCATCATATACTGAGGACAGCTTCGATAATAGGAGGGATGGTCACCATGACAGTTGACACATGCTTCTTTCCCGTGCAGTTTGAAATATCGTGGCCAACCACCGCACAACAAGCGCAGGTGAATTTGCCTCTGAAGGCGTTTCTCGAGTCCAAAGTGCTGACATTGGAAACATTGCAAGGGATTTGGTATATAAGGCCTGACGAGTAAATTCATATACGTAGCTTTTACATACTGCTGAAGGTCTGGCGTCGCAAAAGTCAGAACTAGGTGCTTAATATCAATTACTTTGCCATCCCGTCTGATTGTGATGCGTCTTATGCCACAGACCTTCTGATTCTGTAAATTATACAGAATGACCTCCGTCGGTGAGTATAATAAATAACTTGCTGGGATGACACCACAAGAAAAATTAAGTTTATCATGAGGGGAGACAGTGACTTCCGTGTTAACCAGTAATTTCATGCTAGCCAAAATATCTGCTTGAGATTCTGATGCAACCTCTACAAACAAGTCACCCGAGCACATCTTTTGAACTTTTCTGCTATCCCCAACGATTCCCGATATTCCTTTTTGAATCAAGAAAGTAGACACAGTTGTAAAATTGTGCTCCTTTCTTTTGATTATAAAAATCTTTGGCTTAAGGTTTTCTAATTGCTGCTCCCGTGGGAGAAAAGTGAAATTTTTATTCTCGACATTATATATATATATATATATATATATATATATATATATATATATATATATATATATATATAATTTTCGGATTATTATGACGTCTGTGTTATCAGGATGTTCCATTATGACGGCACCACCCCCAACACTGAGTCCCAACAAGAGGATGCAGACCAGCTGCACCAGTGCTAGCCAGGTCCTATACGCTCACAGTACTTCCCTGAGGTGGCCTCCCACCATAACGAGTCACCCAGTAGATGTACCGATCGCTGGATCCATTAAGCCGATTAATGTGCTGAGGACCACAAGACACCTCCCGTTTTCCTGAAGAAAAGGCCAAATTAATGTGCTGGTCTTTGGAGGCCTCAATTACCAGGACCCTCCGTTCCTGGGACACGGGTCTCCACGCAAGGCAAACACGTGGGTTATTTAGTCTTCAAGAGTAGCTAATAACAACAGAGCGGCGAAAGCTACTCAAGGGAAGTTCTCAACCTCTTACGAAACAATAACAATGAGGGAGACAAAGAAGAAAAAGCAGAAGGGTAGAGGAGAGAGGAAAAAAAAGAGTAAGACATATCTTTGGGGTACCAAGGTATTTTGATACCTGTGTTTACCTAAAGAAGGTAAATTCCTGGAGGGGTTATTGATTTTTGGATATAAATCTAATCTAATAAAATATATAGAAAGGATAAAGAATAGTTTAATTAATGCATTTTGTGAGTTTGTGTGAATCTGTTAAAGCATGAGTGCTAAAAAAAGTATTCACCTTTAATATCAGTTTTTTTAATCCCTTAAAACATTTTTATGACTCAAAAGAAAAACATATCAATCTTTAGTCTGCTACAAGAAAACCAAAACTCACATCTGGTCCTGGAAATCGCAAATTTTCCCTTCAAAACTTTTACTCCATAAAAATGATATCAGCCCGAGAGAATTTTCATAATCAAAATGCTCCGTAAACTTCTCTATTTGAAATATACCAACCCTGACCTTAATACTATAATTTTAAACAAATCTCTCTCTCACACACAATTATGAAAACAAATGTATTTGAATCTCCACCTTGACTTGAAATCTGCTTTGCCCCAGACAAATTAATCATTAAACTAGAATTCAATAAACCATGATTCCAAATTCTGAATGAATATTCCAAATTTAATCGAATAAACCATGATTCCAAATTCTGAATTATTTTGGTTATGAAGAAATTTTGCCAATATGACGTATCGTGACGTGCGCGATGGCGCAAATACTAGGGTTTCCAAAACAGAATTTTATGCATAATTCTTATGTCTCCATATCTATGATGTAATAAAAACAAGATTGTCAGATACCTAAGAAAATTCGCCAAAAATTCGCCAAACTTTGAATTTTGCATCCTGGATTATGCGGCACCTGTGCCGTTTTTTTAACATGAAAATATTTATCAATATTTAATATTCTGAGGACATCAATAATCAAACCTTGGAAATTCAATCCATTATGTAAGTATTTTCTTTAGCTCAAGTTTAAGTAATTTTATGATTCTAAAAATTTCTAAATATGCTTCTAAAAATTTTATGAACAAAATGGTTTAGTCTAATATATCTCATAAGTTTATTACATGCAAGTGATAGCTATAACATGATTAAAATATACATACCAAAACACTTTTAAAGGTTGGGTTCTCTATATCATTCCAATTTTAATATATGTACATTCAAAGCTAGTACGCAATTTTTAAGAAAATTAATTCAACGGCGCCTATTAAGCTTTGAAAGCAGACGCTGCTTTTGCATTCACAGTTGTTTCCAAACAACTGTGTATGCAAAAGCAGCTATATATTTTTAATAAATAAAGAAATCAAATGAAGGCAGTATAGCATTAAAATATGTGTAAAGAAAAATGTTGAGTAAATAGAATCAAGATTGACACAGTTGCTAGGGTTACCAAAGTAGATAATAGAAGAAATTATAATTAACACTCTTTACATAGTTAAAGAGACCGGAAAAATTATAACTTGGCAAAGTATTACAATTAACACTCGATTACTAGTTACTTCTATTTTATGTATCAAATAAAATTGATGATTAGACTTTTCATGGATTTTAGGTTAATTTTATCTTGATGAAATTTATATATTTATCTGAAATTTCATTTCTATTTGACATAAATATCAAATTTAAAATAAAATATTAACGTTAATAGTATACGTTTTTAGGAAGTAAAATAGTTTAAAAATATTATGCATATTCAAAGTATTCTTATAAACTTGAATAAAAAAATTTGAAAAGCTAACCATTTTAAAAATTAAAGTGTTTATAGGAAAGGATTAATTTCTAATATTTATCATTAAAAATCAAATTCATTGATACAAAACAGGTACCGAAGTATTATAAAAAGTTGATATTTAACTATATGACAAATATAAAATAGAAACTAAAAAAACATTAAGGAGTTTCTGCAAGATTTGATACAAAATAATAAAGAAAGATCAAAATATGGAAATACCGTAAGGTAATTAAATTCAGGATTTTGTTGTAAAGGTTTAAGTGTTTTTCTTGCAATTGTAACTTATAAAAAAGAAATATTACACAAACAAAGCAACATTGGTTTTATAATATAGATTGCTTTTTTAAAATACCAATAAAAAAACGACATCCAGTACCCTAAACACAAGTTAAGCGTAAAATTTCTAATTAAAATAAGGTCGCTTTTTTATGAATTTCTCATGACTTTGATAAAATGCATATCATTTTAACAATATTACATATCAATTTGTTATATTCAAACAAAATGTGTTGCTGAATTTCTAAAGAAAGATTATAATATTTAACTGGGTTATATTCTAGTAAATTTCATTTAAAATTCACAAACCTATTGTAATAAAAATATTCGTCTAGAGAGTGATTATTGAGTCGTTTTATTGAGGTTTTTCGTGGTCAGCATCGAGACACGCAGAGCTGTTTTACTTCAATAACATTTAATATTCCTGCCAACATGATCTACGAGAATAAGTCATAACGTACGAAGGATTCATTGCGTCACTCAAAGCACGTGGCTATATTTATATTATTTATATTTACAAGATGTTTTCCTTTTTAAACTGGATTTCAAAAACTGAGTTTAAGTTACAGATTTTCGGCACGATTTTCTTGCTTGGTAAAATATAACATATGTATTACTATACATTTCTTGTAATATTTAATACTTTCAAAAATTCTTTTAAGTATTGTATATTTTTATTGCAGTTTTTATTTCAAACTATTATTTAATTTTAAATCATATGCGAAAAAAAGAATAATAAAATAAAAAAAAATTAAATCAGCCTTGTTGATTTACACTAATTATAAAGTAGATGTTTTATGTGTCTTTGTTTTTTCACTCTGATTTTCCTTCTATTTTCAACGTGCCCAGTTTTGGAATAAATAGGGCAAGCTTAGAAATTTTAAAGCCAACAGCCCTGTCTAGTGGTCAGAGTGCCTGACTGTGGATAGAGAGATCCTGGGTTTGAATCCCGTTACGGGCATAGAAAAGTACTTCCTCTCTCTACCAATTCTGTTTTTGTTCTTTATGTGTATGAATGAGGTGTCAATGGTTACCTATCCTATAAACGGGTCCTTATGGCATGTGTGTATTGTAGAAATCGGACTCAAAAGTGGAGCAGGGCACCCCATACTGTCAGCCTAGCTACACAAGACAGAAAAAAGTAAAACTAATCATTTAGAAAAACATAAAATTTTCCCGATTATGCAAACTTTTACAAACAGAAAAAGTATGATTAAAAATACTTTTTTATTACTGGTGCAAATCATGAACGGATTTTTTCTAATTACCAACGACATCAGACATTCAATGGTGAACTTTGACTTTTTGTTATGGCTATTAAAAAATGCATTGAATTCATCGACAAATCGGATTTACGACGTTATCTTAATATGATATGACAAGGATGAAATCATCTGAAATATTGGGTATTTTAAGCTAATCAGAATTGTAATAAAGTGGCTTAATCATGCTCTCAACTGGAATGAAAGAAAAGAAAGAAACCACTTTAGTATAGAATAGTATAAAAACAGTGAATAATTTTACTGTCAATTAAGATAAGTTAAAATTTCTAACAGATAATTAGAAGGCTTTCGAAGGAATATTACGATTATAAAAGTAATATTCACTTAATTTGGTTTGTCAACCAACTCTCATTTCATGTTCACAACAAATTATGAAAGATTGATACACAAGAAAATATAAAAGATTTATACCTATTAGAAAATGACTTCCTTTAGCAAATTATACCGTGATACTTTGTCAGTTCTTTAATCCTGTTAAATGTAGAGAAAGTTTCACGATATTTCAAAGCTGTTTTTTCTGTGTAACAGAAAACTACAGCAACTTATTTATTACTATAAATTTCTTGAGTTTCATCAAACAGTACAGAAAAATTATACGACTCTTTCATTTTATTTTGAATATATTTGAAAATTTGCGAATGCAGTAAGTTAAGAATATCATTTGATGATATTTGTGTACACAATAATCGAATATATCATTGTTTTAAGAACTCAAAAAAATGGCAATATTTATCTTTCAAGTACATTAATTCCAGAACATTGCATCTACTACAAAAACTAGCTATTTATTCACGTTCGTCAAAGACTATTCCTTGACAAGCAAGAAACTATAGTCTCTCAAAATGTTTTTTCAAATATTTTCGATTTTCATTAATTTATTTAAAACACACCCTGCTTGAAAGGCTTAGCACAGGTGCAACCAAAATATAAAAATTAGTAAAATTTACCAAAAAAATTCCTGAGATAAGGAACTTTTGAACAACTGAAGTGTAAAATTTTAAAGGTACGTAATCTCATTTCTTATCCAATTTTCAGGCTAAGGAATATTCATTTTAAGTAATTGCATTCAAAGGAATTTTTATTTAAGTGCTTCACAATTAAACGTATTCTTTTTTCATCTGTAGTAAAAAACTTATTAAGTCATTACAACAAGGATAAATTAAATATCATTTTCCAAATGATTAAAAGAAAGTCATTTTTTTAAATAAATAAATTTTCCAATTAAATCAGTATTTAAATATTTTTTGTAATAAAAAAGGAACAGTTTTGTATATTAACATTAATTTCAAAATTGGGAAAAAGATTGCATTATGTCTGTGGAAAGAAAATAAGCTTTCAGCTTTAAATTAACTCTAAATTTGTCAAACACTATTTAATAACTGAGGAGGCAAGAAGAAAATGAATTAAAATGTTGCAATAAATTAAAATAAGGATACAATAAACTAGAAAATAAATAAAAATGAAGGGATAAAGTAGAATAAGATGAAACAAGCATTAAAAATAAAGAAAGAAATGTTTTAAGGGATATTAGCAGTTTTCTGAGTTACCAAAAAAATTTGAATTGCTTCCGGTAAGAGGAATTTATAAATAGAATATTTCAGAGTAGGGATGGAATACTTTAATTTCAGAGATTAAAAGGACATAGACATACAGTTTTTGACGACTGTTATGAAAGGAAATCAATTGTACTTTCTGAATGATGAAATTAATGCTTTTCTCATGCAATTTACTTAAAATTGAAAATGTTGTCCAACCCCAGTTTTTTCCTCTATAATAATTGCGTATTTAAAATTAACAATAATACGACATTTCTAAAATATTCAGTATAATGATCTGAAAAAGGTGTATTCATTTTATTTATTTTACTATCTATGGTGTATTGAAAATACAGTCACTTAATTTTTGTATCCAAAATGCTTTTTTTATTTATTATATTTTACTGATCAACAGTTAGTGATAATAGCTCCTTTTACTAATATTAACTTACTAAAAATTAACATTAGTTGATTACTATTTACTAAAAATGTGTTTCATAAAATCATTGATTCGTTTCATGTTGAGTTCTTAAGCTGAAGGAATCGATTTTCTGAAATGGAAGCGATGTATTTGGAAAATTACCACATACCACTTTGGCGAACGTGTTAGAAGGGACATTAGAACAAATGGAATTACACAATGGAGAACTATAACAGCTATTCGATCTAGTTAGAGATGATTAACTGGAAACTCCCAAGCCCTGTACAAAAGTATTTCACTCCACAGTAAGAAGGAAACTGAATTTATCTTATTTTTATTTTCTGTTATAAAATTTGCTATGTACACAGACAAAAAGGAAAGAAACTTTCTGTAATATATCTATACAGTATACTAACATGTTGTAGCAAGTACAAGTCACTATGTTTGGAAATTACCAATAAATATCTGAATGTTTAAGCATTTGTTACTTGGAATAAAATTCAATATTTCTTTATTTTATATAGTTGTCACAGAAACATGTTGACTTTATCTACTCAAATAACTTATTAATTCAATATAATTATCTTTAATAGTTTAAATATGTGTTAAAAGTTAACACCATCTGAAGTTTCATCACGCAAGTAAATTTATGAAGAAAGCGACTTTTAATGTTAACAATATAACAATTTTTTTAGGTTTAAACATTTGTTTAAAAAATAAAATGTGAGAATTGCTATACATTTTATTACTTATAAAACTTAACATCAGAATAAAAATCCTTAAAAAATATCAGGTGTATACAGACAATCAAATGCTTGAGACACTTTGTGTGTGTGTGAAACATTTGAAAAAATCATTTCATCTCAATCAATCAATGGGAATCAGTTTATCATTTATCAACGATATTATGATAATGTGAAACTAACCTGTTTACATTTATGAAATAAATACAAATTAAATGCAATTTACAATTTAATAAATTAAACATACAAATAAATAAATGAAACAAAACGTACCCATATTATTAATATAAAATTTAGAGAAATGAAAAATAACAAAATTGAAAAAGAAAAAGATAAATGAGAAAATATTTCCAAAATTTGTCAAATTGAAAACTAAACTCTGATATAAAATGTAAGCTTAATTTTTTAAAAATCAATTTCCGAGATATTATAACTGGGGTATTTTTACTGAGAATAAAAATAACAAATTTCTGTGGAATATAAATGGTGACCTGAAATAAAAGAAGTCTAATAAACAATAGTTTTCAGTAAATGAAGATTGAGAAAGTTAACGTCTGCTTTAATAACAAATAAATATAGTGGCTTATTTAATAAGAAAGGTGATATTTCAATATTTTTTAAGCAATTTATTTAACTAATTTTTTTATTCAGCATATTTATTTAATTAATTTTTGAAAATTTGATATTATTTTTTTATTACGAGTGATTTAAGTAGTAAATACACATTTGATACAGGGTATAAGTACATAATCTTTGAGTATAATATTTGTTCTTAATTTCATATAAATAAGCAATTTACTAGTTTGATATCTGCGATAAATGATAAAGTCATTTATGGAAAACAATTGTTAATGCATATCAAATTAAATAATTTACCGTAATTAAATACTTATTATTGTTAAGTACACGATATAAGATAAAATTAAAATAAAAAGTTAGATAGGAAAAAAACAGTGGAGATTTAAAAAAAATTAACACTACATTATATATTTTTTAATATATTTCAATATTAATTTAACTTAAACATTTTCTTTCAACTTTAAATATTTACCAACTTTATTTGAATGCGTTTTGGTAAGTAAGATATTCTTATGAATGTCATAGGATCATACATTGATTTTTATGAATTTAATTATAATTTTACATATAATAAAAATGAATAAATGAAAAAAAGTTTGTGAATTCATGTTAAATTATTCTCTTAATATGATGGTTGGAAATAAATTTTAACACCGTATATTGAATCAAAATACATTCATACAGAGAATCAACGTATTATCATCACTGTGATTAATATTTTAATGTACATTAAACTAAAAGAATTGCTTTGATTCAAGATAGTAGCATATTTTCAGAAAAATAATATATGAAATTAATATTATGTTCAAATGTTTTAAATTTTGTTACAAAATGTATGCCAACAAAAAATATATTTTAACTTTGTAATATAAGATATATATATATATATATATATATATATATATATATATATATATATATTTATATATATATATATATATATATATATATATATATATATATATATATATATATATATATTTGTGAGAATATAAATAATAAAACTAAAATTATTATAATGCATAATTTAATTTTACTTACAGTTTGTAAGTATGAGTCAGAATTTATTAATTCTTACAAAATGTGATTTTAATAAGGCACTTTTTTGTAAAAATTAAGTTAAAAGTTTTCTTAAGCCCATGTAAAAATATCCAAAGAATATAGTGTGTTGAAAGTATTTATGATTATAAAGTATGCATCATAACTTTCCATGGATAATGGTCTTTACCCTCTCCCACAATAAGTTTTTGATAAATAGGTTTTCATTTATATAAATATATAGTTACTTATATATTTGTCAGTTATCTATAATCATAAAATTGTTCGAAGAAAAACTTGGCTAACAATTAATTTAAGATTGAATAAATTTATTTATTATTTATTAAATTCTGTAAAAATTAAATTGTGCTACAAATTTTACTCAATTTTTTAACTAAAATTTCAATGCAAATAACAATACATAATACTCAGTTCATTTTAACAAAAAAAATTATTTTCTATTAAGAAAATGTTATGTGAAAAAGTTAATTTATGTTTTAAAAATCATATATTTAATTTTAATTTTTTATAATTAAAAATAAATTCTTAAAAATATTTATTTCTCAGTCTGCATAATTTTTCGATAAATGTAAAAATATGTCATATTGTAGCATACTATCAGATGGTTAAAATTAAGTGTCCGCCAAGTATCAAGTTGTCAAATAATTTATGCTTAGTTAAAAACGATGTCAAACTTTTTAAAAGAAAAAATAAATTCAAAAATAATCTAATAAAATAAAAGTTATAAACGTTTATAACGAGAATGAGCTTCAAATATTTTTTTCAGATGTTATCTTATCTAGAGCTATGTTTTGAATTGAATATTCCATATTTTAAGTGCATTTTTACATATCTAAATCACAAGATGTTCCTAAGGATAATAAACTTCCTTATATTCCCATATAAACTTCATCATCTGTCAATATTAAATATTTAATGCTTATTAAGAATTAATATATTGACGAATCAAGAATTTCATGGTTGAAAGTTAAGTATATATTTTTCCAGAATGGAGAAATATTTGTTCTTTTAATAAAGTACTGAGAGAAAAAGTTTAATTCAAATATTTCTTCTTTTATTAAGCTCTAGGAACATATATATTTCGTAATAAGATTGAAAATTGGTTTTTTGTTTGAAAACAAAATTTAGAATTATATCAGCTTGCATTTATTTTTCATGTATTGATTAAAAATATTCTGTTGGAAACGTATTAAAATATTAATAACCATATTTAGATAGAATACATGATTTTCCAAACAAATTATAAATAACTTTTGTAAATAAAGAAAGACTTGATATCATATTATAGATACTCGGATTCACTGATGTAGTTTCTTGATATATTCATGAGTCTATTATTGTCAAAAATTTTAATTTTGAAGATATTTCTAAATCAATTTTAAACAATGAGTTTTCTTTATATAAAGCAAATTTATTTGATAATAGTGCTGAATGCTTAGATTTTTCATTAGAATAAAAATTTATATTACATATGTTAACATTTTTGACGAAATTAATCAATTTAATTTTAAGGTCAAAAAATTAATGTATTAGAACTCCAGTATTTTTTTAAAATTAAGAATATCATATTTAATGATATAAATCGCATTTACAATATTTGAAATAATTGTAAATTCACTGATAATCAAATACAATGTCTAATTGATCATCTCAGTTGTCTCATCAACACTCCATACAAAATTATTTTAAAATAAGCAGGAAGTAGGGAATTGTTTTTCAGATAAAATAATTCATAGTTCATAGAACAACAGAAAGGATGCACAAAATCATTGAAAATTTTAGCAAGACTCCTGAAAATATACTTACTTTCACTATAACTCTCACTTTAAATATCTTAAAGCAAAATGCAAATTTAATTCTCTTTAAACACATTTTAATTTTAAATTCACTGCAAGATTTCTTAACTATTTTAATTTTTAGAATTTAACTCGTAATTTTTAAAATTATTCTTTATAACCCTATCTTTATCTGAATTTTAAGTTCATTCTTGAAAACTTTATCTTGTTTATTCCAATATTTAAATGTGTCCTGATTTCCAGGCATTAATATATTGAAAGTATAACTGTAGTTTCTTCTACTATTGGTTTGTTTACTTTTTTCGATACACATTTTCACTATAATTTTAATGTAAAACTATTTATGCTTCTTCTTTTCATACAAATAAATATATATATATAAATATATATACATAATTATGTATACATATATATGTATATATATGTATACTTATATATGTATCTATCTATCTATCTATATATATATATATATATGTATGTATGTATGTATATTTACATACACACACACACATATATATATATATCATATATATCATTTATCTTTGGAACTAAGCATATATATATATTTCTTAATTTGACGTTTGACAAATAAACTTCGAATAAATAATTATCCAAGAGTCTCAGGATTTACATTCTCGATGTCATTCTCTCAAGTACTGTTCATTTATTTCGATTACGTGTAAGGTACCTAAGAGATTATTCTGTGAAGAACACATTTATAAAGGGAGATGGCTTTAGTGACTTTATTACAATAGGATCTTAAACTAAAAACGTATTTTATATCTTTGTATGTTAATATTGTATGCTCACATATACATTAATTAAAGCTGGAAATACACCAGAATTCTAGTATTTCAAATAATTCTGATTTTTAAATCCTACTGAAATGTTCCTTCATTTGTCTTTTGTTTCACTAGAACCAATGCTATTTTTTTCAAAATAAACCAATCTCGATAAATTTCAATAGTAAAACTAAAATGTGCATAAAATTTGTTTTAACACTTCTTGAGTTTTAAATCAGAAACACAATGACACAACTAGGTTTATTCGATTTTTTAATATTTCTAAAATAGAAAATGGAATATGATCTTACCATTAAAAATTAATGAAGGATATTTTTAAAACTGTTTTTCACTACATTTTGAAACATAATTTTGTAAAATAATTTAATTACATTATATTTATCTTTAAATCATCCATTTCATTAAAGGTAGATTCTCTTATATATAATGACAAATTTATGTGAGTGTGGACAAATAAATAAAATCAAATATCAGCATTATTAACAAAAAAAGTATTGTACTTGAAATTCCATTATAATATTTGTTAATTAAAGATATTCTGTGAAATCAAATCAATCCATATAATTTAATTGCAAAATATACGCATTTCAAAGTGTTTTAAAACCAATTTCATGTTTAAATTTAAAAACGAAAACTTTAATATGAATGGAATATATATATATATATATATATATATATATATATATATATATATATATATATATATATATATATATATATATATATATATATATATATATATATATATATATATATATATATATATATATATATATATATATATATATATATATATATATATATATATATATATATATATATATATATATATATATATATATATATATATATATATATATATATATATATATATATATATATATATATATATATATATATATATATATATATATATATATATATATATATATAGTTTAGTAAATAAGTAACTTTAATATTTCTGATATTAACAGAATAGTAAATATCTTATAAATAAATAATCCAAATGAGTATCTGCTGAATCAGATGATAGTAATGAAAATGTTTCTTGAAATACTTTTCTTTACATTGACAAAAGTTTGACAAAAGTAGGACTTCAATTAAAGGGAAAATTTATTGAAATCTTCGGCAGTTTTGAATATCTATTCTACTTGTTTCAATAGAAAATCAAAATATAAAAACACATTTCTTAAATCAAATTTAAATTCCAAAAGCTAAGATCATAAAAATATATGTTAAGACTGAAATCAATTTTATCATCAAAATTTTGGAAGAGAAATCTATACTGTCCTTAATTCAAGAAAACGGAATTAATTTTCCTTTTTGAGACAATAATTCAATGTTAAATTACTTTTACAGATTTTTTTAAGAAATGAAAGACACCAACGTTCAAAAAAAGAATTTAAAATTTAAAGCTGCAAGCCTTTGAATCGCATCTAATGAGAATAATTGCATATCTTAAAAAATTCTGGTTCAACAAAAAGTATTTTCTGGACTAGAACCTTTTTCGGACTCTTAAATTTAAAATCGTACCCATCAACAGTGACTAATATATACCTAATGTAAATGAGTAAGAATGGAATTTTAAATATGTATTTATGTATGTATATATATATATATATATATATATACACATATATATATATATATATATATATATATATATATATATATATATATATATATATATATATATATATATATATATATATATACTTATTCTTTTATCAATAACCTTTGCTTTCAGATACATAGATGATTTCATTATTTTCAACAATTTAAAATTTGAAGATATTTCTAAAACTATTTACCCTGAAGAGCTTTCTCTAATTAAAACTAATTTATTTGATACTAAAACAGGATATTTGGATTTATTTATTACTATTGATAATTCTACTACATATATTTATGTCTTCGACAAAACAAATCAATTTAGTTTTTATGTTAATAAATTAATTCCCTTGAACTCAAATATTTCTTTAATAATATACAAAAGAATTTATAATTGATGAACTTAATCGTATTAATAATATCTGTAACAACTATGAATCTACTAAAAATCAAATAAAGTGCCTATTAGCTCATCTAAAAATTAATAATATTCCAATTAATTTTATTTTAAATTATGTAGGAAGTAGAGAATCGCTTTTAAGATTGAAGAAACACGTAGTTTTAAAAATTACAGAAGGGCCACCCAAGCATTGAAATTCTTACAAGAATCCTGAAATTACCTACATTTATACCCTTTAACAAATTTTTTCAAACCATTTCAAACATTATAAAAATTAAATTATTCTATCAAAATAATTTCCTTAATATTTATAAACTATTTTTTACAAATGTATTAGACAATATATATTATTCATATTAGTAATTATACTATATGTTTATTATTTCAAAAATAAAAATAAATAAACTGTAAATTTATAATTAATTTCAAAAAATAATTAGATGCCCCTTGGAAATGTTTACAGAAAATGACTTGCAGAACTACGTAGCTATTTATTATTTCCGAATCAGAATATTTTCATTCATTTAAATAATACTCTTTTAAAGAGTATGCTCTCAATAAACTTTTATGATTTTAATTTACTTATGTACGAGTACTTGTATCGTTTTGTGCATAATTTTTCTTTTAAACAATCATAAAACATATATATGTTTGACTTCTTTTAGTGGAAGCAACACATAAAATAAAATTGATAATTTGAAATCTTACTCAAAAATTTTTTCTCCTTGAGTGAGAAAATATTTTCTATTTCGCAACAAAAAGGTAGAATCTTCTGAAATATTCTAATAATTTTTTCATTAATTCATTCTAAAGGAGTGAAAATTAGCAGTTTTATTGATATCATTCAAATAGATGTGCTAAAAATTATAACTCTACGTTTGTTTAGTTTTAGTTATTGATATAGACGTTTATTATGTATGTATGTATATATATATATATAATATTATGTATATATATACATATTGTATATATATATGTAAATTATTTGAAAATAAACTAAAATAAATGTGTGCTGTATATTATGTATCTTATATATCACCTTTTAATAAGATACTATATAACGATGAAATATCTATGTAAAGTTAAATTCGTTCTAAGAGTTTGTTGGTTGGTAAATTTTTAGAAATTTGTTTCTTCCCAAACATAACAATATGAAATGGAAAAATTTATATTTAATTTGAATTCAATGTTTGATTGTTTCAGTTAGCTTTAAATATTTTGGAAATCTTTTGAAAATTTACTTATTTCAACAAAAGGGGACGAAGTAAGCATTTTTAAAAATATTTAAATATAATTTATAAATGCATATAAAATATTCCTGAATGCGTCCTAATATGCGTCCTATATAAGAAATGTGAGACTGATTCTATCATTATTATAACGAAAATTTAAAATATATTATTTAAATAACTTTCTATACTAATAAACGTATTCTTTAGAACTTTCTATTTACTTTTCAAATATTAATAGCTATAAACGTGATTTTAAAAACCCAAAACTTTTTTTTATTATAGAAAATCTGAGTATTATTAACGCGCGTTGAATGAGCAAATTGTATATATTTTTCATTTTAAATTGTATATTTTTCTTGAAAGAATAATGAGTATCGAAAGATCAACACAAATTTCATGAGCAATTATATCACAGATATTATATTGAAATGTAATTAAAATATTCATTTTGAAAAAAAAGATCAATTTTTATTAGTAAAAAATGTTTTTAAAGTTTTATAATTGAGTTTTAGTAAAAATGTCTTCATTGATTAAGACTCAGAAGAAAATGAATAATAGCGTAGTTAATGGGAAATCATTAATTCATAGTGGATCTGTAGTATTTATATATCAAACATAATCTGGTGTTACAACAGAGAATATGGTTGCATAAAGTAGCGCATTAACTCACCATTGCTTAATTGTGTAATTTTTAGATATAAAAAGCTTTTCCAATATGTAAACTATGCTTGGATATTTTATTTACTGCAAATGTTTTGCAGAATTGTCAAGCTTAATTTCCTATATGTTTCTTAGGAGAGCCGATGCCAACAAAGAAAAAATTTATCATTTCAGCCATTTTTATAAAAAAGTAGAAAGAGAAATGCGAAATAAAATCTTTGTTTATTCCTAGATTGAATACATTTAAAACCAAACGATTATCAAAAATATTTTTTATTCTAAAAATTAAAAAAATAGTCATTGGAATTTTGTTACAATAAAAACAACGTTAATGTTATGGTACTCTACTTTAAGTACCATATCAATAACGTTGTTATTAAGCAAATGTATATTACGTGACAACCCTACCAAATCTTGCCTTATTATTGACATAATGACTTTCGTTTTTGCGTGATTAAAATCATTCAATAATCTTACTAATATTCATCTGTCGAAAAAAACAATTCATATATATATATATATATATATATATATATATATATATATATATATATATATATATATATATATATATATATATATATATATATATATATATATATATATATATATATATATATATATATATATATATATATATATATATATATATATATATATATATATATATATATATATATATATATATATATATATATATATATATATATATATATATATATATATATATATATATATATATATATAGATAGATAGATAGATAGATAGATAGATAGATAGATAAATCCTTTTCTTTTTTTATTTAATAAATTCTGAATCATTAATAGTTTTGAAGTTCTACTGCAGTGAAAATTTTAGGCATACTTTATTCAACAAAAAAAGAAATTAGTATTTGAAGTAATTGTTAGGTACCCATTTATTGAAAATTATTATATTGGTCATTCCATTGAATCATGTAGGCGAAACTAATTTCGTAGAATTACACGCTGCAATGATTCCAAACCGATTCTTAATTGAAATCCTTTTCTCAAAACATAAACATTGTAAGGTATTACTAGAACGTAATTTTATCTCATTAATTAATAGATAGAAGAATCAACTGTCTTGTAGTGATAGCGTTGTCGAACAGAAACGAATAGAGCGGGACAATTCATTTGAAGCATTCCCCTTAGTTTGGAATTCTGTCGTTTGACACATCAATTTGAATTGTGCTAAATTATCTGTAGAAATTAAATTGTCTGGCGAAATATATTTATCTCACTAATTGTTCTTAATTAAAAGAACTGCATCCATCACATTGAAATAAGGTCTATTATTGATTAATATGTTTAATCATCAAATAATTACTTTCAGAGTTCTGATGAGATTATTTTGTAAATATAAATAATTAATATATTCTCAGTAAGCACATAAATGTATATGTCACTCTTTATATAGTTCGAAATATCTTAATTTAAAAGGAAATGCATTCTCAGATTGTTTAGTATGTAGATTTAATTTATTAATATTTTGGAAGTTACAATTACATAATTTATAATAGCTATTTAATACACCATATAAATATTATGTAATTTATTGTAATGTTCATTTGCCCTGGTTAGTTAGGAAGTTTACTGCCATTAACAGAAAGTAGTGGTTTCGAATACTAAATCAACCGAATATTCGTTTTGTCCATTAAGGGCAACTAAGGCATGTAAAATATCTCAAAGGCGCAATGGCCTCCATGTGAAATGTTACCTCTGAGGCCAAAGTCTGGCGATGTTTCATTTGTTTCCAGCTTCTAAATTTAGAAGATTCATCCAGTTTAGGGACAAGAGGGCACACCCACTAGGTGCCTCATTATTTAAGTTATTATCACTTTCGCACTTTGAATAGCGCTATAAACAGTACACACAATGAAATGGGTAGAGTATTCTGATAGTAGCCATGTATCAGACAAAAAAATGTTTACTGCTATTTATATATAGGTATTTCTCAAAAATAAAAATATTGGTTAGTTTGACTTAAAGTTTTGAAATGTTACACTATAAAATATTATGAATTTTGATATGAAAATTTACTGTTCTGTTCTTAGCTAATGCATTTTTTATAGCTACAGAAAAATCAAGCTTATTTTTGCTTCAACAGTGGTTCTTAAGGCAATTATTTTAATGAACTACGTATATAAGATAACAAATTAATAAATCTTAATATGGTTTGATTTTATAAATTTTTCTCGGGATTTCAATGCAAGAAGAATTTCCTTCAGTCTTACTTAATTTACAAACTTGTCCGATTTTAATAAAGGCCTTAATGTAATCGTTACTGGCCTACATTTTAAAATGAAAGTAATATTGTTATTTATTTAGAAAAAAATATAAAATTTCAAATATATATTTGTTAACGAGATATCTTTATTAGCTAATTTTAATTTTTTAAGATTGGTTGAGTTTTATGAAATTTTAAAATAATCATATTCACAGGTTTGAGAAGAAAGTGAAATCATGGTCAATATTTTCATTGTAAAAACTCAAATATAACAAAGTTGTTAACCAACCTTTTTTTCTATTTTTAATATATCAAACTGAAAATGAAAAATATGACTATAAAATCCAAGTTCATATTTTTTCCCAATGTGACGTTTCCGTATTATAGTAATATATAAAATTCATATGAAAGAGAATACCTACTTTGAAAATATCCAGGTCAAATAAGATCTCTTAAAAGATCTTTCTTTTTTACATCAATAGTTGCAGTATAGAAAAAATAGTTAAGTGTGTTTTTGATATTTTTATAAAAAATGTATACAAAATAATCTGTGCATGATTCAAAAATAACTGACAGTTACATTGTAATGTCACAACAAGCAGAAGAATATTATTTCACAGTGAATAAGTAAAATATTTCAAAACCTTTTAGTTATTGTGACCCATTCCCTAACTGCAACTGTGATTTATTTGGAGAAATGAAAGCATGGTAGAATGTAATGACATTCTTCAAATTTTGCTAGAAATATTTCAATACAGGGTGTGTCGTACATTAAACCAAGTTCATGAAAGTGAATCTGTGTCACGTAACAACATAAAAAACGCTTAAGGTATCAGTGACATTTAATCAATCTATGTCTTTTGATCGTGCAATCACTTCATCATGGGGTATCTAAATAAGGTTACAGTGACAGGTTTAAATTTACTGTTTGCCATTATTAATGCATGAAAGATAGAAGTGTGATTTCTGCACTAATTATTGATGTTAAGATTCCACGTAGACATATATTAAACGATGCTATGAATGTTAAGCAAAATTGGAGTATCGAAATTAAAATGACCAGCTGAGACTTTCAAATGAACAATCAATCTTTCCGTGAAGTTTTTGTATTTATAATAATTTTAATCAAATAAAAAGATCGAAAACATTTTTAAAATTATCTTTCAATTATTTCCAAAATAATTAATGCTATAACTCATGTTTAGCTCGTTAGGCAAGAAAATATTTTTGCACTAAATTATTTCTCTGATCTTGATAATCCTACCAAAGTGAGGATAATAATTTAATGAAAATTAAAATTTTTATAAATATGATTATTTTTTAAATATGCCTAAAGTATTAATTGTAATTATCATTAACAATAAAATTTTATATGTCATATGAAAGAGATGGTAACTTTTAAGCAATGTTTTTTCCCACATGCGTATTAGTTTAGTATTAATGAGATTCATTATTGCAAAATGGAATTGTTTAAGATTCATTTAAATGTTAATTCTAATATTTCTATGTTCTAGTAGGCCAAAGTAGTCTGGTTACAAAAGGTATCCTTCAAAAAATTTGAAAATAGTCAATTCTAGTCCTAACATAATATAAAGTTATGCTTGTTCACTGTTTCCCCCTGGAATCTCTTAAAATGTGTATTAGTCCCAATAACCATTAAAGAGAAATAATAATTCTTTAAGTAGTAAAGTCAAGATAGAGTTTAAGTTTCTTCTACTTCGCAATCACTTTGAGGATATGATACATCAAGCACTGAATGAAACACTACACAAGATGGCCTGAATTCTAAACCGGGCAATGTAGAGGTGCTACTGTTAGAAACAATGTTTTGAAGCTAAATTTCTCATCTGCTAAAATATTTTTGATCTCTACTGTAAATATTTTGTAACAGTAATCAAATGTATCATAGGAAAACATATGCTTTGGGAACTCATGTATAATTTCAAAACTGTATATTTATAATCCTATGATTGCCTTCAAATTTAGAATATTTTATAAATGTATTGAATACTGTTTAAAATTAATAAGAAATTGAAGGGAATATCAAAATTATTAATGTTTAGATGGATATTGCAAATAAATTAATATTTTTCATTATATATAATTACTCATTAATGATCAAGTAATTTTTAAATTTGATCAAACACAGGATGCCATAGTAAGCAATGAATTTAAATATGATAATCCCTCAAATTTATCTCGCCTGTAATCTATAAATACTTAATCAGTTTTAAATTGAATGATAATTCAAGAAAAAATTGTTTTTTTAATATTGAATATACAAGTATAATAGAATAAATGTGTGTGTGTGATTAATTTCGTTAACAATATTTCATTATAAATATTAAAATAATCAAAGAGCGTTTAAACATGAAATAATTTTTATTGAATTCATTCCATTTTTAATATTTGTATTTATATGGCTTGTACTCATAACACATTTTATGATCATAAAAATAATGAAAATTAAGTGTAGTTTGCAATATAACTTGTTAAGAATAGATGAGTGTCCTTTACATAAGAGTCTCTAAGGTGCATTAACTGTAACCAAAATGAATGAATGGTAATTTAAGGAGACAACTAGAAAGTATGTCTCTGGTTAGGGTATTGCAACACACACATTCCCAAAATTAACACTATATATCAAAGTACTGCTATTTATTAACTTACTATTTAATCTTTAAAACGTCTAGCAATTTATTATACTTTGCCTTACAGTATTTCATGCAATTTAGAAATTATGATTCATTCTTACATGAATAACTACAATTTTGTATATTATGAATACAATTTATGATAACATATTTGCATCACAATAACGAGCTATATATTTTAAAATAGTATAATTAATCAGTCATCAGCGAGAATTGAAATTTAGATGAAGTATTTGTATAAATTCTATAATTGAAGCTGAGAAAATATTACCATTTTATTACGAAATTTCCAAGCATTTTAGTATAAAATCATTCATAAACTGATTGTGAATAAAAAAGTGTTTATTCAAATTGTTATGCTTTCAGCATTTAAATTTCCCATTTTTTAAATCTTACATTAAAATTTATTATGTAATCCACAAATAGAATATAATACTATACAATTTCTGGGGGATATAAGAATTTTCAATTTAATATTCAATATTTGATAAGCTTAGATAAAGTATACAAATTAAGCTTTCAATTATATTTGCAATTTTCTTTAACCTATATAATAATTTCATGAGTATGAGTATTATTGATATTACTGAATTGAAGCATATTTTTTCAAAAGCATTTAAGACTATAAATATTTATTAATTATATTTAAATAATTTATGATAAAAATTTATTGATAAGATATTATTTTTAAACTCGTAAACATCCGATATATTTATAATTATTTATAAAGAAGAGTTACATTTTTGACATAATCATTCGTGATTTCATAAAAGGAGAACCAATAACAAAAGATTACTTAAAAGTTACGGTTAAAATATATATTTTTTATAATAAATACCCCATTATTTTCCTTTGAACCTATAATTAGAATTTAATAGCACGTTTGAAAGAAAATTATTTTACTATCATAAAATCCTTTTTAGTAAATTAGATTTGAATTAATTGAAAAATAGTAAAAATTTGTAAATTTTAAAAATTAATAATTTTATTATAATTGAAATTTATTAAGTATTGAATACAATTTAAAGATCTTACTTTTTAAAGATTTTGAAATCTTTTTCAGAATAAATTATTTGTGATTATTAGGACTCATTGCCGATAATTTAAACAGCCAGTACTACATTTGCTAGGTGTTGGAGCCAGTTGTCCTTCTTTACCTTCAGGGGTTGCCAAAGTCATATTTCAACAGGGTAATATGTCACAACACGGGACACGCAACATCCAATGGTTCTTCGTCAATCGTCAGATTGAATTGCTTCCCTGGCCAACTCACTGTTCAGATCTTTCGCCGATAGAAAACAGGTGGTCCAATATTGGCCAATGATTGACCCAGATTACCTACCCAGATGCCACACCAGATCAACTTTACCAAAGTGTCGAAGTTGCTTGTTCTGATGTACCCCAAAACACAACTATAGTCTGTTTGAATCAATGTCGAGGGGTGTTGCAGCAATAATCTCCAACAATGGTGACAAATAGACTACTGATTTTACATAGAACAACACTTCACAGAAGTCTATAAACTTAATCATTTGATGCTTAGTCAAAATGTTAACTACAAAATAAAATTTGTCGCCATATATCTTGTTATTCCTGGTGTTGCAATTTGAGTGGCCAGTAGTGTAGATATTACATGAACAAAGTTTTTGGAATTGCAGTTGAATGAATACAAATTTTCTTGCCATAAACAGTAAACAGAAAACAAAATATCTTGCAGTAAATAAAAGTTTGCAAAAATAATTTGCCTATCCTTTTATATTTCTTGGAATTAGGGATGGCATCTGAGACATGAATCATACTTTTTCCTGAGAAATTATTACTGTTTTTCATGCAAGACCAGTTATAACATTACAAATAAAATAACATACCCATTAAATGAAACAGATGAAAATATAGAATATGTGTCTTTGGAATATTTACAACACTTGGTTTAAAAAATCATGAATGGTGTAAAAAGAAATATGTAATTTTAATATTAATAAAAGCCATTATATTGTAGATTAGATTTTACAAACTATCTAAGATTCCTTTATATATATATATATATATATATATATATATATATATATATATATATATATATATATATATATATATATATATATATATATATATATATATATATATATATATATATATATATATATATATATATATATATATATCAGTTTTTTTAAATTATATTACTTTTACATCACTTTCATTTTATGAAATTTTACTATGAATAATTATCTTTTGCATGAATTTAATTTCTTTTAAGTTTCACTGTATTTTTTTCCTATCTTAACTTTTCTGTTTAATATAAATTGACATTTTTCAGAGATAATTAATCACAGTTTAATTAATGGCTATTTAATTTGCTGTTTAATCGATATTTTCTACTTGATAAGTTAACTGCGATATAAATATAATTTATTAAATTCTCTTTTAAATGTAAAAAATGAAATATTCTTTTTCTTAAAATGATTCATTTAACTATTTTAAATGCAATACATTCTTAAAAGCGAGAGTCGTAGAAAAAAAAAAGAAATGTATTTCAAAGGCATATGATATATATACTTTTAAATTTTTTGGAAATATATGTTCTCTACTTTTGAGTAAATAGAGAAGAACATATATTTCATAAATTATATCTTATTTACTGAACAAATCAGAATATTACCGAGAATTCTCGCAGATGATCATTGAAAACAAATCTAAGTGATGATCAGATATATTTGTGACGAAATCTCACTAGGGCAACGAAAATATTCCCTTCTGAATAGAAAGTGTCTGGAGATTGAGAACATTTCAGAGGACTGTAAGAGTCTGAAGAATTTCAGGAAACAATCCATTTACTTGTGAAAGCCAGACTACAATATTTATGTTAGACATGATACAAATAGTATTTCCCATTCCAATAATGGAAATATACAATCATATATATATATATATATATATATATATATATATATATATATATATATATATATATATATATATATATATACATATATATATATATATATATATATATATATATATATATATAATACACTAATAATACTCTAATTCCAATTTTCTTTTTTATAATGTTTTTTATTCTTTCGTCATTTTTTTATTTTAATGTATTACGGAGAGTTTTTTAAAAAAATTGTAAAAATTTAACCACATTATTTTATTTAATCTTTCCATGAATATATTTAATTTACTTAAGATAAATTTGACAATAGGAATATGAATCATGAATTCTACATCCAAAAAATATCATCAAAGATTTTTCAATTTTCCATGACTATTTTTATAATTACAATTTTTCACATAGTGTTGTTTACCCTAAATTCAAAGGATTCTTTCATGTATAAACGTATCTGTCATCTTAAGTAAATTATATTGTGACACATATACTGTTAGTTACAATTTAATATTTTTTATTTTTAAAAACTGTTATTTATCCTTAATTCAAGTCAATATTTTTCAAGTTGTTCTGACAGAGTCTGTACAGATGACATTCATTTCGTAATGATAATCATGAAGCTTTTATGAATTAATGCATTTAAAATTTTCCAAAATTAATCGTTCTTAGGAAATATTTTTTAATTTAAATTTCTCGTAAATTTATTCGATATGTTTCTAATTCTTTTTAAAAAAGATTTATTTGTTTCCACTTTCAATTTTAACACAACTTCAATATTTGCCTCACTTTTAGTGGATTTAAGATATTCTATATTTTTATATTGCTACAGATAAATTATTTATAGTACATGCGCAAAATTTATTTTCCTTCTTTTGGGATTTTATTTCTATCTTTCATATTTATTTTGGCATTTGCCATTTACAAAAAGCAGTGATTTGCTTAAAAATAAAAATATTCCTATATTATTTGCTTAAGTTTCAAATTAAGAATTAATTAAATTAAAAAAAAATATCAAATTAATCACCCATTTGAAATGAGTAGTAATAAATTGACACCCACACACACACGCGAATATATATATATATATATATATATATATATATATATATATATATATATATATATATATATATATATATATATATAAGACAGTTTTAAATGCACATTGTTGTATTTAATTTCATATTAATCACTTCATATTATTAAATGGCATTTTAACAATTAATTTGGAAGTACTAAGAAACTCTAAAGTTAGAAATTTTTTTTAAACATTTTCATCATGATATTGAAAATATTTCTTAATAATTAACATAAATTTAATGGTTTTTCTTTGAATCAAATTATGGGTGAAATCAATTTATTCTTAATTAAATTTTTTGTTTAATTGATTTATTGAAACTTCTCTGAATTAGAATTGATTATTATCAATTAATTTTAAGTTTGCACTTTTTTATGCATATCATATATAATAATATTTTATATTTCTGCTTTATTCTCGTTAATTTGATACGTGCGTAATCGCAAAATAATTTAAGTACCCATTTTTACTTGCTTTGATAAATTGTATACATAAATTAAGCAATAGTTAAACACTATTTTATTTTGTTAAATATAACAATTAATTTATCTGATTAGTAGTCCTCATGATGAATGTCTGCAAGGTAGATAACTATTTTCTCGAAAGTATACTTTTGTGTTCTATTTCTTTTAATGAAGTGATTTAAGAATATAATACAAATGCCATATTATTCAGGTTACGAAATTCGGAATATTTTTGGCAATGGAGAAATGGTGCCAAGATGACGTATTGTTATTTGCGTGACAACGTATATCCTATAATTGCCAAAATGGAATTTACTATTAAATTTCTATAGGTATGCATATATATGACGTAATGAAAACCAGGTTGTCTGATACATAAGAAAATCCACCACAAAATCGCCAAATTCAGAATTTAGCATCCTGGATTACACGACGTCTATGCACAAAAAAATTTATTTTCCACACTTCTAGAACTATAAAATATAAAACTTATATGGAAACTCATATCATATCTTTTTCATTGGTTTCTAGATAGTTTATTTCATTATTCACTTGCAAGTCATTTTTGCATCTGAATTTTACATTATTTTATTTAATTAGTAAATATTTAATTAAGAATAAAGCAAAGTTCTTTCAAATAAATAATGGTACTTTAAAAAGATGTTTATAATTAAAAAAGCGATTACAATTTTTTATTTATTTAACTTTTTTATTTCTCTTTTTAAATTTTTGAAGCTTTCTAACATATAAGGTTACTCAATGTATAAAGAAATTTCAATGCATAACTTTTTTTTACTCTAAATAACATTTCATACTATCTCAAAATCAATATAATATTATATGGACACTAAATATCATAGGAATTAGATTTTTATTCATTAAGAAATGAAACAAGTAATTTGAATAGGAATTGTTTACTGACAACTGTTTTTATCGATGCATCATCCTTGATATGTTTTATAATGCGTTCAATAAAATATTATATTTGAATGACTACAACTAAAACACATATAATCCAAAGGAAGGGGCCTATATTTCCTAATTAATTGTTCCTTAACTATTCATTTTTATGTGAATTTAAACATATTTAATTTTTATATGAATTAAATCATATACAATTGAATTACTTACCATTTATTTTAAAGTAGTGATTAATTGAATTTTGAAGGTGTGTAGAATATTTTATAGCATTTATTTCACTAAAAAATAAACATTAATGTAACATAAATATTCTTTTATATTATTTAATTATATTATTAATTATTATATTTAATTTTTTAATAAAATTTAATTTTTCAAAATAATAAAATTCATGACTCATATTTTAGTTTAATATATTTTCAGTTGCACATAGAAAACTAAAAATGTATAGAAACAAACTTTTAGTTGCCTATATATCCATAAGTACAAACAAATATCAATTTTTTTAAAAATGAACTGAAACCTAGGGTAAAAGTCTCACAAGTATTGTACAAAGTGAGAGAGAGATGCATCTTAAATGTATTTAACTCGAAACAATTTTTTTTTGCATAGAAGAAGAAAATTTCAATGTGTATTTTTAATTTCAAATTTTAAATATTTTTTTCCTAGCAGAATAAAATATGACTATAATTATTTTAGAAAACCCTCACAGTTATACAAGAAAAAGAAACTCTCAACTCCCAAAATAAACACGGAAATACAAATTCTTAAATTCGAAACATTTTGGAAAATCTGGTGAATTTATGTATTTCTATTTTCAGTGTTTACATAATTTACATTCAAAAAATGGTGCCAAAATTACGCGAATTTTCTTTGTTAAATAACGCGCATACCATAAAAATCAACAATTATTTTTACGTTCATGCGGACATGCAATAAGAACAACACGCGTCAAACGTGTTGTTCTTATTGCATGTCCTCTTTGGCCAGCAGTTCCTATAGACAAATAGACAAGGTCTATAAAGTTAAATACTACTAAAATATCTAGCACCATGAAAAACTATTCATATAAATCTTGTTTGGATAGCCACATGCCTTCAAACATATGTTTTTCCATAACTTGCTTAGAGTAGTGCTGGAATAGGACTCGAAAAGTTTGGAACCTTCATAAAATTTTAATGATCTGAGGGGGCAACTTTGAAAGTGGGTGTGAGGCAACAAAGCTTCCGGACGAAGACACTGATTCCATTGGTGCTCTGGTGGGATAATCCACGAGGTATTAATGCTACTTTCAACATTTGAAAAGATCTGATTAAAAATTGGAAAGGTGTTGAAAGCTCCGATGCTTCACTAGCTCCCCTTTTTGCCAAAGTGTATGTAGTTTCGCTTCTCTCTATATAAACATGGAATGTCATCCACTGCAGATAAATGCCACGAGACATGGATAGGTTTTGTAATTTTTTAAGTATCGATGCTCTCGCACTGTCCCTTACACTTTGCCAATCGGTAAAGAGCTGAATCATACTTCCGCTATCAGACAAAATCTGTATTTGTTTTCCAGTTGTGTAGGACATAAGCAAATCCAGGGATTTGTCAATGATTATTAGCTTACTATGAAATTTTTAACGATAGTCAGGATTTTTCCTCTGAATCTTTATTTAAAGGTCTAGGCATTTGATATAAATTCTACTGCCATAAGGGCTATGTTCATTTCTATTACCATCCGTATAATCTTGAGTAGCGTCAATTGGAATCTCTCCAATTCTCGAGAGAAGAAGTTATCTTTGATAAATAGGATGGTCCATTTGCTTGTTAACACAAATTGACATTCAGGATTTAAAAAGACACCACTAAAATCACATCATCGGAGCCAAGGCATTGTGTCAGAACATGTGGCTCCACAGCACCAACAACTATATCACAAGAGGCTGTGTAGCAGAAGGTAATATTTCTCCTGAGCTCCATATTATTATACCATTCTTTGAAGTAAGAGGAATTATCATTGTAAGAACCAAGACTGTTGAGTTTATTGTAGTATTTTGTTAAGCTTTTAGATATTCAGAAGTTAAGGGGCTCTAAGTCTGCCTCAATAATAGCTATGTATCTGGGACAAGTATTTCGATGACCACTGATTATCCATGCAGCACTAAGCTCAACCTTTTCAAGTTTATAAAGGTTTATTTCTGAATCACAATAGAAGATTGGAGTGCCATATTCCACGGTGGATCTGATAAGTGGTTTATAATGATTTTCTAAGGTTTCTTGCGTCAGCATCTCAATCATGATCCGACATATATATTAAGATGTTGAACATTTTACTTGCTTTCAGAACAATTTAATCAATATGCTTGTTTTCTAATCAATAACAAACATCATCAAAGATTGTTGCATCAAAGAAATAAGTGATTTTATTTTCATAGTTTCATGCTTGTTTAAATAATAACTATTATTAACCTTAATCAAATTAATGTAAATTAGTTAGAATTAATAAACGAAATACAATGTGTCATAAATTGTTGCTATGTCTTCTGTAAAATAGCTTGTTAACCTATTACATCAATGAATACAATTTTTTTCAAAGTAAAAATTTTGTGGCGAATCTATAATTTTTTTAAGATATAGTGATTTCAAAAAGTCACGTATCTTCGAAACTGGTTTCTAAGACTGGCCGACAACAGAACATTGGAAATGAGGAATAGAACAGAAATATTGTAATTTTTTAATTATTAGTAGATAGCGATATCTCCTAACACAATGTTGTCTAATTTTCTTTTGATATTTTTCCTGCCAATAATCTTTTTTGATCACTCAAAACATTTTTTAGTCTGCTATGACGACAAGCTAATTATGAAAATATATAATTTACAATTACGTTGTCATTTAAAAAATGTAGATTCCCTAAAACATTTGCATTTTCAGTCTTTTCATTAATTTAACTTTTACCAGAGTCATTTTGCTCAAGTTATCCCTAAATTTTATAGCACAACGTATTTTACTTATACTCTGAATTACTGAAATTCCATTTCTATTAAATAGACAAAAACTGTTCTTTTAACAAATGAAATTGGATCACTTACTTTACTTGCAATGTTTCTAATAGCGTTCAACGACTATTATGAAAAAACAAATCAATTTATATTTCATTTTTTTTTATTTTTTTGATGTTGTATTTACATTTATGCAGTTAATTTCTTTTTATGTAGTATCATTTTTCTGACACAATTTGTTTTGTTTACACAACAATTAACTATTCAAGTTTACAATTAAGTACAGTTGAAACAAATTAGTCTACACTTCTGATCTTATTTTTCTCTGTTCTAGTTTAACTGTTGTTTTGGTATACCTTTATTTATCTCTTTTCTGGTCAATGATTTGGTCAATTAGAGTTGCTTTACTTTTCATACTGCATTATATATATATATATATATATATATATATATATATATATATATATATATATATATATATATATATATATATATATATATATATATATATATATATATATATATATATATATATATATATATATATATATATATATATATATATATATATATATATATATATATATATATATATATATATATATATATATATATATATATATATATATATATATATATATATATATATATATAAACAATTTAGTGAGTCTCGGATATCACAAAAAGATACCAAATTTAAAATCTTTCAGGAAAAACATTTCTTTTTAGATAAAATGAGTATATTTTATCAAATATATTGTCAATGAAACGAGTTAAGACCTAAACTATGTGATGAAATAAATGGTGCTGCTAACAATGTTCGACTAACGAGATATGTGAAAACTGGTGCAACAAAGGAATACTATAACCAATGCAATAACACGAGTTACATTATTGAGAAGTATATTGGTCACAGGTGCCCGATAATCCATGATTCCAAATTCTGAATTTTCTGGCGATGAAGAAATGCTGCCAAGATGACGTATCATAACGTGTCGATGATGTAAATACTAAGGTTAGCAAAATAGAATTCTGCATAAGTCTGAATAATTCTTATGTGTCTACATAACTATGACGCAATAAAAAGGAGGTTGCCAGATACATAAACAAATCCGCCACAAAATTGCCAATCTCAGAATTTGGCATCATGGATTATACGGCCCTGTGCCGTATATTGATCCATAACAATTACAGCAATCAGTTATCTAATTCAAGAGAGCACATGTTATAAATAAATGCTTGAATATGAGAATCTAATGTTCAGTTGCTAGTTTTTCTTTAATGATTCGTTATTACATAATATAAGGGAAACATTTCTATGGTTAGACAAAATAATATAATTTCAAAAACAAAAGTTCTATGAAATTTTAGTCCATTCATTAAGCTCATATATTTGGTTCATTTCATATTTATTAGTTTATGGTATAATATTCTGAATTCACTTAAACTTAGTCCCAAATCTAGAACTCTATTTTATTTATATCTGCTGCTATATCTCTTCTAAGTATTTTGATGAAAATCAAGCTTTGTTTGAAAAAAATGTAATAATTCATGATGTTCGAAGGCTGTAATAATATAATGTTCCTGTTATAAATAATACCATATACATCGATCGACACATTGATACACTGTATTGAAAATTGGCAATGCTTCTAAATCAATATCTCGTAATATAAGCAGATCAAAAGAAATTTTAAAAATTATTTTTTTATATTTGATGTTTTTTCCTGAAGTTTAACACAGGAATTAGCTCTTAAGGTACCCGTACACGTGTAAAACGTCAATTTCGACCAAAAATGTTAAATTTATTTTATTCTTTCGTTAAATACAGAGTATAAATAGCTTTCCAAAACAGGTTTGTTTTTACCTCTAATTTAATTAGATTCCGAGATAGGAAGGATTTCATAAAAATCAGGAAACCAAAAGTGGACACATTTAAAGCACTGGAAGTAGGCGTTTAAAGATCCAGAATGATGTTAAAAATTAGTTTAAACAGTGTTTAAGTTTGAAATATAAATTAAGTATTCGTTTAAAAGATACATAAAATAAATACTATTACGGAAGTCAATCAGCAAATGAAATAAAAAATTAATCAGCAAATATAAGAACTTTTTATAAAGACACAATACTATAATCTTTAAATGCAATTTTCTCAGAACTGGCTTTTTCCTATAATTTGCACGCTTCAAAATTGATAACTCATAATATCTTTATAATATCACTATAAAATTTCGTGAGCTTGATCTGTATACTGTTTTCTAGAGAGTGTACTAAAAGAATTTTAATCACTTAAATATTTTCAAATTATGGCCTGTAATTTGAATAATGGCAAAGGAAATTTGGCTAAAATTTCAGTATAAATATTCAACTAGCCGTAATTATTTTATATTTTAACAAAAACATAAAATTTTAGTATGTGCTCTAAATAATAATATATAGATTATTTGGTATTATTTTTTTTCAAATATGTTTAATAGTTTTTGATATAACATTTTTTAAATTTTTTTAAAAAATGCTTAAAACTGTAGACATATTTAACATTTCTGAAGAATAATATTGGCACATATCAAATATTAGTAGCTCAATATTAATGTTTTCTAAAGTTAAATAAGAAAAATTGGTTACAATGTATACATGCAGTATATTTAAAAAATGCTCTGAACGTGTTCGGGTACCTTAATTATATTGGTTACTTCTGAGTTATAAAACGTATTTGACTTAAAATTTGCCTTTCAAAAAGTTTTTAAATATTTTTAACCTATTTTGTTCTGTTTCTTAAAAAGAAATTCATATTTATTATTATTTTCAAAGCAACCATATTCAACTTCAGATTTTAAGAAATTTATCTAAAAATCCACACAGTAACAAATTTTCCATATCAAAATTATTAATTTTGTCACTTTTTTATATTGTGATAACTTCTCAAAGATTTTCTTAAATTAATATTATTAGAATTCACAATAAACTTAAATTTTTATATGAATGTACGTAATAAATAATTTGTAAAATGATTTATTTTATTAGTGACTTATATATAAGAAGCTTATCAATGACAACATATTATAGAATGCTTGTTTACAATGCAAAGAAAATAGAAATATATTTTAAAATAACATACAAAAGATCTTACTTTTCTTTCAGCATACTCTTAAATTGATTATTTTTTTATTTAAAATTTAGTTTTTCAAGAAAGTTATGTAAACTTGTTGGTTGTTCTTAATTTCAGTTCTTTTGAAATGGGAAGTTTAGATCTCATAATTTCATGGAACAGGAAACATGGCAGATATTTAAGCAAATTAAAATAGATGTTGTGGTTGTTGTTGTTGTTGTCGTGAGCCATCTAGGCAGGCATTATGGGATGCTATTTTATTTGCGTACTGAAGAAATCGGATTATATTATCCGACATCCTCAGTGCACAATCACAATCAGAATCAGTACACAAATGTATTGGATAAAAAACTTTTTTGTTAAAGAAATTAGTAAAATGTAACTTATTAGAAAATATATTTTTCCAAAATGTATTATTTTTCCAAAATATATAAAAATGTAAATATGTTTTTAAGTTTTTATTATTGCGTTTTGATAAATAAATTACGACAGTCATCTATAAACATTTAATTTTTCATTTCTCATACAGGATTAATTTGATTCATCTTTTTATTTTTCTAATTTGTTCCCATTTGGATTTTTAGATTTATATATGTAGTCAAGTATTTCTCTTCTAAGTAAGTTTTTTCTTCAGATAAAAAATCTTGTTCATTTTGATAGCCTTAGTATAATGCAATCTATTTCTGTTTTTCTTCCAATGATTAGTTGAGCAACTATCTCTTATGATTTATAATATAATAAATGCATATGATTAAAAATGATAAATTTGAATATGTTTGCAAAAAACTCAATTTTCTTTGATGATTTCTAGTGTAATTTACTTGCAAAACATTGAAAATTTCTGTTGTTCAACAAGCCTAATATCAAATCAAAACAAGTGAAGGAAATATTCGAATTATATTCCTCTGGCTCATGTACTTCCACATATAATCAGAACAAAAATTACATAAAATGGAAGTCAATAGAGATATGTGTTGTATTAGTCGTTATACTTCCTCAAGTTCTGCATTAAGAAATAATTTTTGAAATTAAATACAATTTTAATTTGTCATATAATTAAATGCTTTCCATAGATACATCAGATTTCCCTTCATATTAATTACTTCAAAATGCATATAAACATAATAATATGACGTATTTAATGATAGATAAATTTATAAATGTATGGTTAATGGAAATATAAATATTTAGGATTTTTAAACCCTCAGATTTTTATTTTTTTATTTTCCATTTAAATGTTTTTTTTTCTTTCTTTTAAACATTTTATAATAACATGGGATAATTTATAAAAGCATAATATTTTCTGCAGGCCGATTTAACTAAAAATATTTGCCACAAATTATCTAGTTTAAATTTACTCAAAGTATTTTTTTCTTTAATGTTTGTGAGAAATCTTAGTTTGTGCACGACAAAAGAGTTATAAGTTAATGCAATAAATTGCTGATTAATTTGTAATCAATTAAAACTTTTAAATTTTGCATTTGTTCTTATTAAACTTTGCTTTGAAATATTTTTAATGGCTGAATTATTTTCTATTAATTTTTGAAAAAGTTGTTTTACAATGCTTTATTTACATAAAGAAATGGTTCACTCAAAATATTTTATAAAAAATTAAAGCAAAACGGTGTTATAACAAACAAATGAACAAATAACTCAATATTTACATAATTTGCGAATTCAGTGTGCTACACAAAAACTTGTATTTAAAATAAAATATTTTCCTTTGTTGCCTGTACAAAATTTAAAATTGCTTGAATATACTTTAAAATGTGCCAAGGAATTCAGACTTTATTCGCGTGTATTTTAGGCACCGAAAAAAAGCTTTTAAAGTTTTCCCTATAGTTCAAAATTTTAAAAACGATTGAAATAGCTTTTATTCAGTTTGGAGAAATATTGTAAAGAAAATCGGATCATCTTTGAGCACAAACTGTGAGCATTCAAAAGAAAGTTTTAAAGATAGTTCCCGTCACGTATTTTTTGCTATTTTTTACAAGCTTTATTTTTCCGATTCTTTCATATTCTGCTTGTCTTTTCAAAGGATGTTTGTTTTCCTCTTGTTATCCAAGATTTATTTTTCAGAGTTGATTTTCTGAAGAGCAAATATTTTTATCCTGCTACTGGAGGATACTGCTTACTTCATCATTTAAAAAATTAAATGAAGCAAACCTTCTAAATAATTCAAAGAAAATTAAATAAAAAAGGGTCTTATTTTATTTATATTTCTTCAAATTGTTAATAAAATATAATGTACTTTTTCTCTACATTATCTTCTGAATATCATGATTTCATACTTGTAAATAGTTCATTTCTAAGAAACTAATATATAGAATTCTAAGTGGTGCTTAAATTTCTTAAACCAAAAATTTTTTTTGAAATAATATAAAAGCAATATTAATGATCAAAATGTGCTCGATCAAATTTATCATTCTTTTCACTTTGGTATCTATGTAAATTTTTCTCCTTTAATGAGATTAATGATAAATTTTATTGTAAATTTATTGTTTTACAGGGGGAAATATTTAAAAAAGTTAATATTCATTAGGTCATTTAAAAATTTAATTAATTATAAAATGTAAATAGTTGAAATCTCACAGTATTTAATCCAATTTTATGAAATAAATAACTATCTGCGTAATAGGAAATTAAACTAAGCAACAGATTATGCAAAAATTTTAAAACCAAATGAATAGCTTTTTTGAATAGATATAAGATAAAAAATACTTTTGCAGAATTAAAATTTCAGTTTAATCATTAGTATCATTTGAAAATTATTTCCCTGCTGAATAAATATTCTTAGGATTAATATTTTGCAAATTAACAAATTAAATATTTGACTTACGATTTAAAAAAAATTATTATTAAATATTTGACTATTATTTATTATTAAATAGTACGATTAAATATTTGACTTACGATTAATTGAAAAATCTAAGGAAATCATATCATTGTTGTATGTAAGATTTAATTATGTACATACATAATTATACAATCAACAAACATATACAATTATACAATCAACACTTTATTTGTATAATTTACAATTATACAAATAAAGTGTTGTATATGTGCATAACATTTAACTATGTACATATACAACACTTTATTTGTATAATTTTTATTATGATGTTGAAACTCCTTCCTATCTTTTTCACTTTATTGTTGGGCAACATAAAAAATTTAAATAATAATTTTTATGAATTCAAATTAATATTGTTACAAGGTTTCCTAAAACATGGTTTACACTTTAAAATGCATATCTATGATTATTTTAAGCAAATAATTGATCAAGTAATTCAGATAATTATTTTATTATATATTTAGTTCTAAGTAAATAAAAAAATAAATAATTAAGTTTAAAAAATTAATATTAAAATTAACATTATAGAGATTCTGACAGCCACTCGTTAAATTCAGAACCTAAAATATCATTGGTCACGTACAGATAGCTATTATTCTGAATCCCACATGACATCAGGTTCTGGAATCTTTTCTTGTTTGTTACCCTTTTATGCATCTGCCAGGAAATACCGAACTGCTTTTGATGGCGAAGTCCAGACTCCATTCCTTACATTTAAATAACTATTTTTTTATTCATTATAATATTGTAAAAGCTGTTTTATCGCTGATAACTGAAAACAATCCAAGCAATTCGTTTGAAAAGAAATAAAATAGTATACTCCAGTGACAAAAGCTCATCAGACTTTTAGTACAGAGGAGCAGAACTCGTACCATTCCCTAGATTCCTAGCCATTGTGAGATTTTCGGCAACAAACAGGATGACTTCCTTGCAGTTTACAACGATACTGCAACCTTTACTATCAGCTATACTGCATGCTTACCATATGGGCATTTAGATGATTCAGCCAAATTGCTCAGGGTTACCACCCCGTGAAAATATACATAAGACCAATAATGTTAATAATTCTTGGCTGCGAAAAGGATAAAAAGAAAAACAGGAATTAGAATGAGGCAGATATAAAGGCAATAACAGACAAGCTTCGCCGATATTTTGAAGATTTCTCTCGTCTCCTAACAGGTTGGGACTGCCTGGGTGAGCACTTAGATCGCTATAATAATTTATGTCGCTATACGTATCTATGAATATCCTGATTGTTGAGTACATGGTTCTAAACAGCCAGTGAATCGTATTCGTATCCATCGTTACAGTTCACTCAATTGGATTTGACTTCTAAATACTGGTGTGCAAGAGAGCTTCTGGGGAAATGATTTCGGTCTTCCTTTTACTTTTTGTGTCTATACTTAATGTTTAAGACATTTTGTGCTCTTCTTAGTTGCGTTTGCTTGCTTTCCCCACCATTGCAAATAAATAAAAAAATCCTAAGTAAAGTGTTACAATGAAAGTTGTAGAAGATAATGTTTTATTGTAGAAAGAGATTAATATTACTTCAAATAATTTATCAAGTCAAATTAATAAAAAATATTGAATATTTACTTATTGTTCACGTTAGACTTGTAAAAAGATGTTTTGCCTTCATTTAATAGAAAAACAAATTTTATTAAACGCTGATGTCATTGATGTTATTAATAAAAAAGTGTAAAAAATCTAAATAAAAATAATGAAAATATATTGAGTTTACGCATGCAAATATGGAAAGTTCATTATATATCATCAGCATCTAATTTTATGTTTCCTTAACAGAGATGAACTAAAATATGCAATTCTGCTGATATATTTTGACTTAATTTTCAAGTAGTACGAGTAGTAAATTGATGTACATTGTTTTAATTCATTGGAATTAGTTTTCATTAATTGTTAGTTTTAAGTGTGCGTGTGTGTTTGCTTATAACAATTAACATAAACATGAAAGAGATTTTTAAATAATGCATGATCAAGTTTCAAGATGGAAGGAATTAAATAAATTTTTCCTTCATATATATAAATAGAATAAAAATAAGTGATTATTTCTGATGAGTAACAAATCTAATTTCCTGCAGTCAGTTAATTGTTAAACTATTATATATGTAATATGTATTCTATATATATATATATATATATATATATATATATATATATATATATATATATATATATATATATATATATATGTATATATATATATATATATATATATATATATATATATATATATATATATATATATATATATATATATATATATATATATATATATATATATATATATATATATATATATATATATATATATATATATATATAATATATATATATATATATATATATATATATATATATATATATTATATATATATATATATATATATATATATATATATATATATATATATATATATATATATATATATATATATATATATATGTATATATAGATATATATTTGTGTGTGTAAATTTTGCTTAGTTGTAAACTTGATAGTATGAAAATATGTGACTTTGCGACAAGGTTATAATATGAAATATCTTTATTACTTAATTTGTTCAAAAATATGAAATTTTAAAATGTTAAAATTTTGCTTAAATTTTAAAGGAATAAAATAAGTAATAAATTAGATTCTATATTTTAACTTTTTAATGAATTTATTATTAATGGATTATTTTAAGCAATTTTGCAATGAATTTTGTACGTCGTTCTTTCACTTTTTACAGTTACATTTTATTAAAATTAGACCATAAGATTTTATATTGTTGATAGCTTCACAATACTCAAGTTTTCAGTATACATATTCCAACCATTGTTTAAAATACAGGAGATTATTTAAAATACTTGCGAGGATCAAGGTAATTAAAAAAATGAAGGAATAAATCCTATTACATAGTTATTTTCGAATTTTAGAATGGGAATTGTGTTACTCTTTATTACCCATTAAATTATATTAGATAGGTCTATAATTTTACAAGGAAATTATTATTTTTAGCAAGAAATTTTAATTTTGATTTAAACTTTCACTAAAATTACTTTTCGGTATAGGACTGGTAAATGATATTAAAATTCATCAAGAAGTGTCAATTTCAGAAAAAGTACTAAAAATATTCCCTTAAATATTTAAGAAATGCATATCAGTTTCAGAGACATTGTATCATGATTTATCCATAAGCTAACGATCAAATTTAAATATTTAAAAATATTTGAATTTAGTAATCAAAAACGTTTTTCAGTATAAGGAAAATATCGGAGAACATATTAAATTATTTAATTTCTTTATGGGAGGTTCAAAAGTATTTTAGTAAGTTTTTTTTTTTGTAAAATTAAGGATATTTTAATCTAATATTTCGTAAATATAATTTAAAATCATTGAATAAGAATTAAAGTTGCATAAAATTTCAGAAAATGTGAAATTTCCTGCATCATGCAAAAGAGATAGTTTCCTTAAAATTTAATGATTACGTTTTAAATATTACGCTTTGTTTCTCATATACTTCAATACCTAACAGCATTCTATAGATTATATTTGAAATAAAATAATTTAAGTAAGCACTATGTTGGGGCTTTTTTTTATTCCTTTCGTGTGTTTTGGAAAAAAAAATTCAATGAATTAAACCTAATATTAAGCTAAATAATTTAACCTTCAATAAGATGTTTCTAACATAAGAAATAAATTTTATTTTTGTGATAGATTAATAAATTATGATGCGTATTTTAATAGATTAACTTTAATGCAAAATTAATGTTGTCGAAAGTAGAGAAGGAATATATTTCTGGTCAGTGAATTTATGCTTACAAAAATTAATTTTGTGAAGATTTACTTCTTTAATCAAAGCTATTTGAAAATTAAATAAAATTTTGTTAATCCAATAAAGAGTAGTTAAATATTTTTTTTATTTTATAATCATCTAATCATCAAAAGAAGAAAGAAGTTAAATCATTATTTTACCAAAATACTTTTTTTCAGAAAAAAATTAAAAAAAAAAAAGAATATATATATTTCGCTAAATTTAGCATTTTTAATGGTTTACATGTCAAGGTAGTAATAGTTCTGAAAAGGAAAAATATTAAATGTAGAACTAATTTGAATGTGTAGGAAAGGCATTATTAACATATTATATACTAAATATTGAATTATTAGTATACTATTGTAAACAATAGCGTTAAGATTGTTTTGTTTTTATGTTTTTCCTTTTATTTTCCTTCAGAAAAACAAATTTTCATGGGAGAGATACATTCATTTTAATATTTGTGCAAAACAATTTAAGAAATACTGTAAGATATATGACAACACGGATTCTTCTATAGAGTGATATTTTTACATAATAAGAAATGGAAATTTTCATAACGATATCTTTCTCGTTATGAGGAATTTAATATGAAAAATTTTTATTTAAAATGTCTCATAAAAATTTCAACTAAAGTTAGTATACTTCTGAAGTCCATTGTTAGACAATTAAGTTAGCTTTTTATTTTTTAAAACTATTAAAAAATACAATTTTGTCAAAATCCTTCAACTTCTATGTATTAAAGCAATAAAAGCATTTCTTTTAATATGTTAGAAAATTATTTGATGATTTTAAAAATATAGTATTGATTATGAAAAATATCTGCAATTATTAAAACCAATTAACAATAAAACACAAAATTAGGTACTCATTTAAAACTATTTAAAATCATTACATTTTTTTACTATCTGAGAAATGAAAAACAAATTCTGATTTTTAATAAACAAAAATGATTGGAATATATATATATATATATATATATATATATATATATATATATATATATATATATATATATATATATATATATATATATATATATATATATATATATATATATATATATATATATATATATATATATATATATATATATATATATATATATATATATATATATATATATATATATATATATATATATATATATATATATATATATATATATATATATATATATATATATATATATATATATATTAAAATTATAATGATCTGATATTCATTGTGATAGCTATCATATATTTCTTATTTTTTTAATATTTTAAATACAAACGCTACTTGGAAATAAACTAGTAATTTGCCAAATAATTAAATAAAATTCATATTTAGTTTAAAGAATTATTATAATAGGGAATTCAAAAAATGTTCAAGCAGAATATACACAAAGTAAACTACTAGCATATTTTGGTTTCTTCAGCTGACAGCGATTGATGGACTTCCCCACTAAAAATCATTAGAATGTGATTATTGTCAGATGGTCTAGGGAAAACGGAAATACGTCTCATCAAGAATTATGGGCTTTTGTAATCTTGACAAGCTCTAAAGGAGGAAAAGCATGCAGCAGTGAAAGCCGAAATGTTGACACCACAAAGCAAAAATAGAGCACTTTCTTCACAGAACCCCAGACGGTTAAGTGGTTAAAATGTATGATATATAGATTAAGTATTCTTCAGGATTCATTCTGCATTTAATGTTCTTTACGCTCATATAAAACATGACATTTACACGCCGCTTGATAAAAGTCAAGCAATCCCATAATTTTACTCATCAAAGTTTAAAAATATCATCATGTGTTTTATCATGTATTAATCCATTGGAAAAAATGCAGTATCAGGTTTGAGTACCCTTATAGCATGATTTCATTATGAGAAGATTTGAATCATATCAAATATTCTCATGATAAAATCATGCTATAAACGTTTATCATGAGAAGATATCATATTTGTTTCATTTGATTTGATTTTACTGTCTCAAGACACTCGTACAGGATACTCAGCATCGAAATCAAAGTTTTTTTTTTTTATATAAATTTAAGTGTTTTAGTAAATCATTGGATAAAAACTAATTGAGAATATTGTGATGAACGACTCAGAAGAATACAACATAAATTCATGTAAGCTAGAAAAATGAGACAGATGTATACGGTAAGAAAACGGCAATATTTTTTTGAAACCACGACAGTTTCATGAAACGTCTGAAAAAAAATTTATTTGTCCGTTTCTTTTTTGTGCTTGTATTTCCTACCTTTCGAAACTGTCTGCGATGTAGAAAAGTAATCCATTTCCATATCTGATTCAGAAGAGGATACATCAACATTTCTTTTACTGCTTCTTCTTGGGATTTTGTATTTTTAATTTTTGTATCAACAGTGTTAGATTTATTGGTAATTGAAGTAGAGTTATTTGTGCTGTTAGAAGTTGATAATAAAGTGGAATTAGATGACAAAGTTGAAAATGGAGTAGATATTGGTAAACTATACTTTTCTTTGCTGGATTGATTTTTATTTTAGCTTCTGTTCATAAAGTACAAGAACAGGAATCGCCTACATTTGGTGTTCTTTTTTCAAAGTACTTGTTTTTCTTCCAAGAAAGTAATGATTTATTTCATCTAAGTTGTAACTACTTCTGCTTCTTAAGATCTATATAATGCAAGATTTGGAAACTACAGTATGTGAACCAGAACAGTTATAACAATTGAGACTTTCTGAAACGCAAGTATTATTTTCATGATCAGATTGTGCACATATTCCACATATAGGATCACTATTTACACATGCTTGTCGAGAATAATCATATCTCTGACATAAAAGTATTAAAAATGTATGGACGAAGTTTGCAACTTATATAACTTGCTTTTAAGAGTTGTTGGTAATACTAGTCTTTGAAAATGTAAGACAACATGTTGGGTGGGAATATTTTTGCCATCACGTCAAATATTTATACGACGTGCAGCATAAATTTCTTAATCACAAAGCTCATCTAAAAATTCTGCTTCATTAACATGTATGAAATCGGGGTAAGAAATAACACCACGAGACTCATTTACTGTTTTATAAAATGATGCTTCAACTGAAAATGGACCCAATGTTTTTTAATTGCTAATTACCAAAGCTTGTTTCATATTAACTTGAGCAATAAGATCTCCTAATCTACATTTTTTAACATTTTGTTTGTTACGGATAATAGATGTGAGAAATTTATGTATTACAAAAGACGATATTGCATGAAAAGTGTTTGGAATATTTATCAACATATAACGAGTATATTAATCGGCTTCAATGAAGAAGGATATTGAGTTATAAATGTTCAGTCTCGACGACACCACCCACCACAGAGTCCTACAACCTAAGGTTTTGAACATTTCCAGCTTCCACGATTACTATAATGTTAACCGACACCTATGCCCTGGGTGTCGCTTTGGGCCAAGTGCAAGAATGTGATCCCTTTGTTTGATCCCTCATAGATTAGCCACCAGATACCAGCTGATTGATGCACTGGAGATCACAGTGTAATACCAGTTCAAGAGTTTGTCACACACTGCAAACACGTGATTTCATATCTCAAAATATTGCTTAGCGAATTCTTCAATAGATATTATAAAATATCTTTTGTATGTGAGAAACATTTATAAAATAAATAATACATTATCCTTAAATAAATTCACCTCACTGTTTCCGTGTATTAATTAGTTGAAAAAAGATAAAAATAAAGAGGAGAGAAACATGAATTTTTTAAATATTTTGAGAATAAATTATTTGTGATATTAATGTTCCACCATTAATTCTCTTTCAATATCTGCTGACTAACATTATGATTCATTACAGCAATTTTTATTTGCTTTTATTCAGTTTAGATGCACTCGACTCTCTAAGAAAACAAGGGTAATTTATGACAACTAAATATATTCTTAGTTTTTTTTTGTGCGATGTCCCAAAAACATTGAATTATAATTCTCTGTTTTTATGAGAAACAGTTTTAGAACCTGCTTAACATGCTTAACGAATTTTTATACATTGAAATGATGCATCTGATAAAATTACAACTAAGTATCTGAGGCAGATTATTTAAGATTTTTTTTTAATTTAGATGAACACTTATTTTATTTTTTCCAAACAATATCCCAATCAGTTTTTCTCATCACATTATATTTTTATATATCTTTTAATTTGTTGTCCAACTTTACTTATTTTAATATGCAAGTATTTGTTTTTAATTTTTGTTGATTCTTATTTAAATACATACATAATGAATTTAAATATGTGAAATATTCGCAATTGTTTATTATGTATTATAATATTATTTACACATATATTTAACATTTACTTACATAAGGCTTCAATAAAATAATCTAGTTGTATTTTTGTTTATAGAAGCAGATTATTTAATTGATTCCATTACAAAAACAATATTGGAATATTTCTCTTTTGAACCAATAAAATTTAAATGAATATAGTAAAAAATAGTGTATATAACAATAATGTAATATATAGCAATACTTTAATTTTTTAAATTTTTTTAGACTTTATTTTCATGTTCCAAGTACTAATAACATTAAATAGTTTATACATTTTATTAGAAAATATTTCCAATTATAAGCATTTATCTTTTTTGTGTTAAAATATCATAAAACAAATAAGTGAATTAAAAGTCTAAGTTATTGTAATTACTATTTTAAATTATTTTCTTTTCCTTCTTCATTTTATGAGTTGTTATAATTAATTGTGTCCTAAGCAGCTTAATGCTTTCTGATCTAGTTTCAAAAAATAATTTGAATAACCATTAGTTATTCATTCTTTTTTCCTGGTTACTATATTTCTGTCCTTTCGTCAAGAAAGTGTCTCGCATGTAGTCTTAATTAACTTTTTTGCGGATTACTCAATTACCATATTCGAGTTTTCCATTATACAGAAGTTTCCTGACAAAATTGGATAAATTGAAAAAAACTGACATTATTTTTCTTAGTTCTTTTAAAAAAGAACATGAAAAATACAGGTTATGCTAGCGGTTTTAATTACACAGAATAAAACTTTCTGCCACATTTTATTTTTGGATTAATTTAATACTTTTAAAAATAAAATTGTATTTTTGACACTGTGTATAGTACTTAATACCTGAAATATTTTCCTGTTTTTATACTTTCAAATGAATTAGTTTTTATTTTGTAATTTCCTCTCATATGAATATAAATTTAATAAAATTAAATTTAATATTTAAAGATAATATTTTAGTTTTTATTCCACCAAGTTTGCTCACTGAGAGATTTCAATAAAGCTGAATAATTTTATATATTTAAAAATGTTTCAAAATAATTATTTTTTTTAAATTTTCCCTTTATAATTACGAATTATAATGATCATCTCTTATATATATATATATATATATATATATATATATAATATATATATATATATATATAAATCTGTATCTAATCAAATTATTAAAAATAACGGGATGAATTTTGACTTATTATTGTATAGTCTAAAGTGATCTCACGTTCTGCTGAATAATTTTAAAATTATTTCGTTAAATTTGAGGGAAAAATTCTTCATTGGCTATACTCATACCCATTTCTTTAATTCTTTATTATTTATTCGTCAGAAAACATGTTGAAAATCATTGTTCTATATCAATTTTGCGCATGAGGTATAAATTAAAAATTACTTTAAGCAATTTAGGAAATATAAGTGATTAACAAATTTATTCTATGTAAAATGCTTATGGGGCGAATATTTACTATATTAAAATATATTTAATATTGAGAAGAAAACTAAGTTATGTATGTTGAGGGATAATAAATTTTAATATGTGTGTATAAATACACTGCTAGACAATTGCTAAGGACGGATAACACTATCATCCATAACCACTACAAAATGTAAGGAAGCAAAATGTGGAAAATTAGAATAAGAGCGGGATAAAGTAAGAAGAAATATGCGTATGAAATTTTTTTTCACGTCTAATCATCACTTGATAGCGTTCATAAGAGCTTAAAAAGTTTTGATTCGTGTGGACCGTTGTTGTTTTAAGTCAAGGTTTTACAGGAAAGATTTAATAGACGAACTTAAAATTTTTGGTATATCTTCCCGACAACACTTAGATGATTTTATGCGTGGCCGAATTATAGGAAACATCGAAGAAGAGTGAAAGATAACAGATGTTGACAGGGGGTTGACATCGTTCGCAGAGTTGTTTCACGGCTGTGGAAGTCATTTAACACTACTGGAATGTGTAGTAGGCGGCACGGGGAAGGTCGTGTTAGAAGTACTACGCCTGCAGAAGACAGATATAACGTCCTATCAGCAAAAGGGAACAGGAGCAAGCTCATCGGGTGACATATCAGTTTCTTGCTGCTTCAGGAAAGCAAATCTCCCAAAAACTGTTGCCAGACGTTTGAGGATAGGAGGACTATACGCCGGCAGATCTGTTGTGTGTGTCCCATTGACGAGACAACATCGTACTGCTCGTTTGCAATGGCGTCGTGAGCATCGCAATTAGACTGAACAGTCCTGTGACATATCGGTCCCTTTCCTGGATATTTTCTGGACGATAAGCAATACCACTCTTACGCCAGATCAGTTGGCGTCTACAATCTGATGACAGACTGAACCTACTCTCATATGAGAATAGTACGTATTCCCATTCCGGTTGAGTCCAAAAAGTCAAAAAAGTCATACTTCGAAGTCTACCACTGCAATCCTTGAATAACTGATGACTAACACAGGTATTGCATGTATACATTTTCAACATATCCCTGCAAAGTATCCTGATGTTTCACCTATGGACTATTGAGCCTTTGGTAGTAGTAATCTGGAAAGTAGTGGAAGAGGAATGGAAAATAATACGATTTTTTGGAAATATTACGAAAAGCTCTTCTATCATGGAAATCACGATGCAGACTTATAGATCAGAAAAAAAGGCTATCAGATCGAACATTTAAAAAAGTAATCTTTGCATTTTAAACATTAATTAAACGGCAACGAAATCTTTCTAAAAATGTGTTAATACCCTCTGACCCTCTGTATTTGTTTTTTAAACAAAAAATAATATTTTATATTTAACATTGCTTTTATATATATATATATATATATATATATATATATATATATATATATATATATATATATATATATATATATATATATATATATGTATATCTATATATATATATCTATATATATTTATATGTGTGTGTGTGTGCGTGCGTGCGTGCGTATAAACTACTTTTAACATGAACTTAAATTTTAATATATAAATAAACATTATTTATTAGTTTTGTTATAATATCATAACTTTCGTTTTAATTTACAATGGTACTTAAATTTTATTTTAAATCAACACTTCACATAATATTATCTATTTTGTATTATAAAAATTATGTGTGTAAGTACCATAGACTAAAATGTAATAATAAACTAATAATTTTAAGAAAAAGTTTTGAATTTTAAAATTTGGATTTTAATAATATTTGGGAAATTTAAATTGTCTTTTAACTAACACTGGTGAAAATATTCAATTTAAAAATAAGAAAAGGCAACATTATGATGTGAATATGCTGTTTAGTTGTGAAAAATTAATATTTGAATATTTGAGAAAAAAAATATGAAGGTAAATAATTATAGTATATATAGATTACAATCATCAATGTGCCGAAAAAAGTTTTTTGTTGTATGTGAGGAGGAAAATTCGTTTAAATACTTAGATGTTTGAGATTTACATTTAGCATATTGCAATATTTACATCTAATTAATTTGTGATAAATAAATGAAATTTTAAACTGTAAAAGGATTTTTTTACATATTAAAAGTTTTATGATATATGCTTTGGATTATATCTACAGTATATGAATTGTATTTACAGTATTCATAGTTAAATATATACACTACTGGCCATTAAAATTGCTACACCAAGAAGGCGACATGCTACAGACGTGAAATTTATAGGAAGGGAATAAGGTGCTATGATATGCAAATGATTAGCTTTTCAGCGCATTCAGACAAAGCAGGTGCCAGTAGCAACACCTACATTGTGTTTAAATGAGGAAAATGTTCAGCCGGTTCCTCATACACAAATTGACTTTGAAAGTTGTTGCCTGGTGAAAAGTTGTTGTAATGCCTCGTGTAAGAAGGAGAAATGCATACCAGCACGTTTCTGAATTTGATAAAGGTAGAATTGTAGCGTACCGGGATTGCAGTTTATTTATCGCAGTATTGCTGCTCGCGTTGGTCGAGATCCAATGACTGTTAGCAGAATATGGAATCGATGGGTTCAGGACGTTAATACGGAACGCCATGCGTGATCTCAACGGCCACCTATCACTAGCAGCCCAGAAGACAGGCATAATATCCGCATAGCCGTAATGGATCGTGCAACCACGTCACGAGACGTGAGTCAAGAAACGTTGTCGTTTGGAAGACAACAAGTGTCTGCACGAAGAGATCGACGACGTTTGCAGCAGCATGGACTCTCAGCTCGGAGATCATGGCTGCGGCTTCCCTTGACGCTGCGTCATAGACAAGAGCGCTTTCAATGGTGTGATCAACGACGAACCTGGGCACACGAATGGCGAGACGTCATCTTTTCAGATGAATCCAGGTTCTGTGTACAGCATCATGATGGTCGCATCCGTGTATGGCTGCATCGTGGTGAACGCACACTGGCAGCGTGCCTTGACATCATCGTCATACTGGTCCATCACCTGGCGTGATGATATGGGGTGCCATTGGATACACGTCTCGGTCACCTCTTGTTCGCATTGACGGTGCTTTGAACAGTGCACGCTACATTTCTGGTGTGTTACGACCCGTGGCTCTACCGTTTATTCGAGCCCTGCGAAACCCTACGTTTCAGCAGGATAATGCCTGACGCATGTTGCCGGTATTGTACGGACCTTCCTTGATACAGAACATGTTCGGCTGTTGCCCTGGCCAGCACGTTCACCAGATCTTTCACCAATAGAAAACGTCTGGTCAATGGTTGCTGAGCGACTGGCTCGTCACCAAACGCCAGTCATTACGTTTGATGAACTGTGGCATCGTGTTGAAGCTGCATGGGCATCTGTACCTGTACATGCAATCCAATCTCTGTTTGACTCAATGCCCAGGCGTAGTACTGCTGTTATTATTCCCAGAGGTGGTTGTTCTGGATACTGATTTCTCAGGATCTATCCAGCCTATTTGTTTTTGAAAATTTAATCACTTGTCATTTCTAGTATAATATATTTGTGCAATAAATATTATTTTGTTATCTGCATTTCTTCTTGGTGTAGCAATTTGAATGGCCAGTAGTGTAGTTACGCATCTCTGTCACAATTTTAATCTATCAGAAGTCTACTTAAAAATCAATTTTCAAGCTACGCAGAGTAAACCATTATTTTAGAATACGTTGTATCACTCTAGAATTTAAATTAAACTTTCTTTTTAGAATGTGTTCTAAGCAAAAGTTTTAGAATTAATAAGTAATATCTTTTCACTCTTTTTAAAGCAGTTTCTTAGACACTCTATGTATCATATAATAAATATTATTTATGACTTACTTCTAAATCACAATTTCTTTTCTGTATTTACTATCAACGTAGTTTTTCTTTTTTTTTTAATGAAAGTTAACGTCTTACTTAGTTATACCAGAAAAAAATTATTACTCAAACTTCCATACATATAATATGAGTATTTGGGTTTTAATAATAAATATAATATTATATTTTGTTTTATTATATTTTTATAATTATTACAATATATTTTATTTTTTTATTATTATAAGCATTAAAATTAAGGTGTTTACTCTTTATGAAAATAGAGAGATATAAATTACTTTGTATTAAATAATACAACTATTACTTAAATATCCCATCTTGATTAAAATTGTATGTGAAAATTTGTTTTATCTGTGCATTCTTATTCAATCTTCAAAAATATCTTAATAACTTAATAATTCTTTTTTTATTATCGTACTTAATGATAGATTATTTTCTTTTTTACTGCAGATGTAAAATATTTTATTTTAAATCGGAAAACATGCAGCTTGAATAAGCTTTTAAAACTGATATCTATAAGTTGATTGTTAATGACACAATAATTAACAATCCCAATAAATATCATTTTAACTTTACTGCAGAAAGTTAAGTTGAACGAATTTTGACAGACGAGTTACACGTAAGCGAAAGTGGTAGCTCTGAATGACACTAATGAGGCAAATTTAGAAACGTGTGTCAGATTCAAATCGGATCCTATATGAAATTTATCTACCCTCGTGTTCATCTCTCGTATCAAGAAACAATATATACAATGCTATCCAGTTTTGAAATATATTACAGCTGTAATTTTTATAAATGTGTGCAAAGTGGCTTAGATTATACCAATTTTTTTGTGCAAATTATATATATATATATATTCACCAGCCATCTATATTTTTAATTTATATGATAATCGTGGCACAAAATGATATTTGCATCTTCTTCTTCTCTGCTTTCGTTATATTTTGAAAATTTGTCACGTTCAGCCTCTTTCATAGAAATTTCTTTAATCTTAAATTTTTGAAGAATTTCTGTAAATCAAAAATTTTTGACACATCGTACCTTTGTTAAAGCCAGTATTGTACAGACAGTAGTTACCAAGACAAAAATCCTCGATTGAATTCATATTCTAGTTTTCTGCTAATAGAAATTAAAATTTGACTGTAGTAGGATGTCGACATAATGCAACTAATAAGTAAAAAATTCTGGGAATATTAAAAAAAAATAAGAAATCTTAATATTTTTACAAATTAAAAAAAAAGAAATATTGATGTGTAAAACAGCTTGTTAAATATATCATCTAAGTGATCTTATGAAATACTAAATTACTAAAACGCAGAATTGAAAAACAAATTTTGAAACATCAGGAAATGACTAGAGCAGCTAACATAAAGCATGTATTAAAGTATTGATTGCATTGATTTTTGTTTCTAACTTAGACGAAATGCGTTTGCTAAATAAATACAGAAGAATTTATACTCAAAATGGTACTTTTGCAAACTTTAGCTTTAATATTCAGCATATATAATTTCTAATGTATATTATATGAGTTATTTTAAAAATTGTTAAGCACTCGCTTGAATTTCAGGTATTTCATTGAAAGTTTTACATCCAGAACATGATTTTCACGTGTATTTAACGCACAACGATAAATTTTTCTTGAACTATGCAACTGATTTCTTTATTATAGGCTCATTTGAAAAATATTAATGTGCTAGTCTGTGAATGCCTTTTGTGAGGTTAAACTGCTTATAGATAAAAGGATTGCAAAATTGAGGGAGTGGAACCTTTGCTGGTGCCATCTATCAGAGAAGTTAAAACAAAATCGTACTTTCACATTCATGGTGCTCGGGTTACACGAATGATTCACCCTACTGATTTAAATTCACAGAACCAACGGTGCAGCAATCTTGGCTTGTCCAGGTGTTATAAGTGACAACAACACCAACAGAGTGTTCATAAAATCATTCCTACATGTTTTGGAGATATATATAATTTTGAAATTTTTGACTTTTTTGGAGCAGTTGCCAATTTTATTTAAATAAAAGTATGTTAATAAAATTTATGTAATTTTAATAACTTTTGATTTCTTAATATTATATTTTATTACACATGTCCATATTTAGAAGTTACTTAATTTTTTCTTAAATTGAAATATTCATTCCACAAAAGTGAGGAAGTGTTGAATTGAAATATTTATTCCACTAATGAGATGGTAATTTACTGTGTATATATAGTTTTAGTACTATCTGTAATTAATTAATTTATATTTGGTTTGTTGAAGTTTTATAAATAATTTGAAATTATACGAGTTTATACCCTATATGTAAATATTTCCACTCATTGAAATTACGTTTAGAAATAATCATTTCAACTTTAGATACTTAAAGATATGAAACGAAAAGGTTATCCTCATTTTTAATCATCTTCACTTAGTGCTACACTTTTATAGTTTGCATATCTAAATATATTACAATTAGGACTGTAAAACTGATTTTCATATAGTTTGAAAGTTTATTTAATATTTGAATAGAAAATAAAGGAGTAAAGTGCAGACAAAACGCATAGTTTTTTTTGTCATACCGTGATAAAAACGTATTTTGAAAAGAAAAAAATACTGTGTTAATTTTTTTCTGTATTATAAAAACATTTTTATTTTGAACAGTAAAAATTACTATACAGGTCCTCAGTGGATTCAGTTTATTTTATTATTTACTATTTTATAATTTAATTTGATCTATCTATCTTAATTAATACACTTAAATTGAATAAAAATGCAATATCTCTTGAAAATTGAACGACATTTGAGACGAATATGCAAATATCCCATTAATCCACGGTTGTATGTTGAATGCAAATTTCTAACAAATAGTCGTAAAACTAGTTGCCCAGCAATGCTTAAAATATGTTTCTAGTAAACTTAGTCTCAAAATTAAATATTTACGTATATTAAATTTTGTGAGACTAGATGTAAGCATATACAAATCTTATGTTCTGATTTTTCTCGGATGTAAATTTATTCTTCTTAATACTGATGATTATGATTTGATGTTTTTATGACAATTGTTAACTATATTATATATTCCTTATATCAGTAACAGAAATGGCTCAAATTTGAAAATATAAACAATAAAAGTGTTAAAAATCTAAAAATTAAACTTGTTTTAATATAATTGTCTTATAACAACTTCAATAATGTCAAAAATGTTACTTATTTTCAACTTTTAAGTTTATAAAATAGAAATTTTATGACAAATAACATTTTCTGAGAAAATATAATTTCTTTTGCTATCAACAATTTCATCAAAAGAGAAACAAAACAAAATAAAAATTATAGAAGGGTTTTTTAAATAGTGAAAGTAAGGTATTAAAAATAGTTATTTAATTAATTGTTTTAACTTAATATCTTTTAATAGAAAGAGTACAATTTAATTATTAGTGTTTACTAGTACTATTTTTACTTTCTTTCGTATGTGTTTTCAAAACCAACTTATAAAAGCAGTTTGTTTTTCGAAAAAATTTTAGACAAATCTAATAGCAGATTTTTTTTTTCTTTCAAGACCAATATTCAATATTTGGAATAAGCAAAAAAAAGTTAATTTCAAACATCCTTACAAATATTCACTACATCAGCTATCAAATTACCTGATGCACCCAGATAAAAATATTTGCCTTCTAGATCTATGGAGATCTTATAGTAATAAAGGTTAAAAAATATCAATTCAACTATCATTGCTAAATTTTAAAGAAATATCAGCTAGCAGAAAATATTAATTACTGTATTTTTCACCGTATAAGACGCACTTTTTCTCCCCAAAATCAGGAGGGGGGGGAGTGCCTACGTCTTATACCGCAAATACAAAAGCCCACCATGGCCCTCCGCTGCCCCTCCACCTCTGCATACATACCTTACCGCAGGAATACTCGGCCACTCCGTTCTCTTCCACCTCTTGGCGTCGTCTGAGACCAGGAAGCCCTGCTCTGCCTCGCACTGTATTTGGACGGTCTTTGCCTCGCACTGAGATTGGCTGAGCGAAGAGGCGCGTGCCTTCGCTCGCACCCGCGCTGGCTTTGTGCACTTTTTAGAGTCTCGTAAGCCAGCGCGGGAGCGGTTGAAGGCACGCGTCTCTGCGCTCAGCTAGTAGCAGTGCGGGAGCAAGCGGGGGCGCGGATAGCTGTGAGCTGTGATATATGTAGTATGGTATATCTAAATGAAATATATCATATTTCATGCCAACCCATCAAGATGTCGAAGCAGAAGAGACTTGCATATAAAGTTGCTTTCAAGCTGGAAGTAATAAAATTTGCTAAGGAGCATGGAAACAGAGCAGCGGAGAGATACTTTGGGCCACCTCCAACTGAGAAAATGATAAGAGAGTGGAGGAAATAGGAGGATCAGCTCCAAAGGTTGGATAAAAGCAAGCACACCTTATGTGGACCAACTGCAATGTGGCCAGAGTTAGAGGTAGAAGTACAGGAGTGGATCACACGTCACCGGCAAAATGGACTCTCTGTCTCAACAAAAATGATAATCTATGAGGCCAAACGCATTGCTTTGGAGAAAGGCATTCAGGATTTCACCGGATCACCATCGTGGTGCTATAGATTTATGAAGAGATCTGGCCTTTCTATGCGCACCAAAACCAGAATTGCATAAAAAATGCCAAAGGAATACGAATCAAAGATTTTGTCTTTTCATAAGTTTGTTATTGATGCAAGGAAGAAGAATAACTTTGAAATGATCCAGATTAGGAACATGGATGAAGTCCCGCTAACGTTTGATGTGCCATCTAACAGAACCGTAGATAACAAAGGAGCCAAAAGCATAACCGTAAAAACCTCAGGGCATGAGAAAACCCACTACTCGGTTGTGCTGTCCTGCTGTGCAGATGGTACCAAACTGCCGCCAATGTTGATCTTTAAAAGGAAAACATTCCCAAAAGAAACAATTCCACGGTGAGTCATCGTGCACGTTCACGATAAAGGGTGAAAATGGCATGAGACTGTGGACTGACAAAGTGTGGTCCAAACGTCCTGGTGGGCTTCTGAAGAAATCATCTTTGTTGGTGCTTAACCAGTTCAGAGAGCACATTACAGAAACTACTAAAAAGAACTTTAAGGAAGTTAAGACCCAAATAGCTGTGATTCCTGGTGGTCTTACCAGCCAACTACAACCTCTGGACGTTTCTATTAACAAACCGTTCAAAGTTCTGATGCGAGAGGAGTGGAACACCTGGATGGCAGCTGAGAACCATGATCTGACTCTTACTGGACGGATGAAGAGGTCCACTATCACACAAGTGTGTGAATAGGTTAAAAGGTCATAGGACTCCGTAAAGAAAGACATTCTTTACGTAATATTCTTGTACGTAATATTCTTGTAAAATCATTCAAGAAGTGTGGCATTAGTAATGCCTTGGATGGAACAAAAGACGACGTCTTATTTGACACCAGTGAGGAAGAAAGTGATGACAATGACTGCGTGGATCTGTCCTTCCTCATTTCTGATAGCAGCGAAGAAGAGGAATTCTTGGGGTTAGAATAAAAACATGACAGCCTTATTTTTGTTACTTTCACTGTTTGTTGACTATTTATGAGAGTAAAGATAGCTCTTAATATGTTACATGGTTGACATAAAATTTTTCTTAAACTGCTGTTAACTTTATACAGTTGACATAAAATATTTTACTACAGAATTTGGTTCATAATCTTCTTCTTCTTTTTTTTTTTTTTTTAGATTTGCCTCCTTTAAAATTGGGTGCGTCTTATACGGCGAAAAATACGGTATATATTTCTACTCCTTACAGCTTTTACTTGCATTTACAATTCACATTAAAATATTTTCTTCTTTGATACTCTAATTGTTCTCAACAAAAGTATGAATAAATTTTGTACGTTATATTCCTAATTAAATGTTTGTAATAATTGCTTACAGAGAGATGAATGAAATTCAAAACTAAATTTAAAACATAAGCATATCAGTGAAATAAGCTTAAGAAGAACACACAGAAATAACCATAAGATTGATCGGGTACGATAGGACATTCTAATGTACAAGCAGAAGGATGCAATGGATAAATATAAAAAAGAAAAAAATCACCGAGGTCTAATGTAGGAGTAAAGCGTTTCGGGATGTGTAGTTTCGGGTTCGATTTCAGTTGTTATATTTATCTAACTGCTGATTTTTCACCCATACTTACCTAAATTGAGTGTAAAACTCTCAAAACTTCTTCCAAGATCATGAAAAGTTCTATTAAAGGATATTTTTTAATTTTGTTATGTGTGTGATAATGTATGACACTTTACTGTCATTCAAATTTTTCAAGGTAACTCATTTGCTAGAGTGTTATAAAGTATTGACAATGCATTTCTCAAAGCATTAGCAATTTTACAAATAAAGTTATGTATTATTATTTTTCATGATAACTCTGCACTTTGTCGAATATATCATTTATTACAAATATTTAAAAAAAGTAAAGGAATTCAACACATAGAGTCGAAGCATCCAAATATACTTCCACTAGAATACGTTCGATATCATTTAAACATATCCAGAAACAAATTTAAAGCTACAGCAAGCAATTTATGACTTTCACACCATAACGGTTCTTTTTCAACACTTCACAAACGATGGTTGTATGTCATGAAATATTAAAATGGAAGTAGTATTCACACAAAAAACTGACAACGTTGAATAAAGTCTGTACCTTTCAAGACAGAACATTTGTTACTTTAACATTTTACTAACCTATGTAATTTTGTTTAAAAGTAATTTTTCAACAATGTCCCTTTATATCATTACTGTTTTATATTTTTATAAAGTTTTGCTCATTTTTATTATGCTCTAACATCATTGCATATAGTACTATTATTCGGTCCGAGGAAGAAAACATTTAAAGAATGTTACATTATGAATCAATAAATTTATATATATATATATATATATATATTTATATATATATATGATTAATAGCTTAAAATGCATTTATTCATTCAACATATAAACATACGGGAAAAAAAACTAAAATCCCAATGGATGTGCCATCGTGACGCCGAAAGTGTGCCTTTTCATAATTTAAGGAGAAGAAAACAAGCAAATATTCTCAGTATTGGCTAGTAATCTTCAGAGGTATCATTGCAGCTGAAAGACATTGCAACCGCGACATGCGTGAGTATTTGTTAGTAAATGATGGTTCATTGGTTTGGTCTCGGATTCGTAATAACTATTCGTAATAGTATATTTATACTTCCAACAATGAGAAGCACACCTTGACAAACTAGTCTTTCATAACCTTCCATTACATATACAACATATAAAAACTGAAACTGTAGGATTTGTCTTCAGACCCCCTGCTAGTCTTCGACTCTTTTTGACTATCAACAATTTATTGGAGTTGACCTGACTAATGTCGGATCCATAAACAAGATAACTACAACAAAACCTCAAAGGAAACACAAAGTCAAACATCGAATACCATTTTATAAACAAAGCTAATTAAAAATTTATATTGACAATAATACAATTAAAGGAATTACACCAATATTTTATATCATTTTACCAACAATAGGAAATCATCTATTTCATTTAATGTTTGCTCAGACCCCAATGCGTACTATTTCAAAATGATGAAAAATACATTAAAAATTATACTCAATTAATACACTGAATGGTATAATAATTCAGTATAATTTTAGCGGATTATTATACTGAATGGTTTAAATTAATGATAAAACATTTTTTTTAAATATTAGTTAATCTTTAGCAATGAAACAATATTTTAGAATTGCATATTACCAAGATCCAAATTTTCTCTATAGAAGATGCGATTACTTAATCATTGTATCTAAATGTAAAATACTTCTTGGTGAAGATTGTTGAAATCAAACTGTTTTCTTTAAAATAATAGCATTTTAGGAATTAGTGGTCTCCATTTAAACTACTAGATATTTTACTTTTGTAGTTTTTTAAGGAATAGCTGCATTAGTCTCTTACCTAAATCCACCCCATTAGGGTAATAGGTATCTCATAAAGAAAGGATTTTACTTTATGCACCAGAATTACCTTCGCAATCTTGAGAAACTTACAATGATGACGGTTTGAGTATTTAACTGCAGTCTAAAATCTAAATACTTTAGAATCAGAATGCTAAGGTTGTTTAAGCTTTCAAAGATCGTTTAAAAGAATCTTCATTGAGTATTGTAAATAAAGATCTACAAAAATATTAATTGCATAAAGATTTTTTGATACAAAACTTCGCTTCTATCCATTATTTTGAAAAGTAGATTATTTTACTTATAAATGCACTGCATTTAAAAAATTTATATATATATATATATATTATATATATATATATATATATATATATATATATATATATATATATATATATATATATATATATATATATATATATATATATATATATATATATATATATATATATATATATATATATATATATATATATATATATATATATATATATATATATATATATTATATATATATATATATATATATATATATATATATATATATATATATATATATATATATATATATATATATATATATATATATATATATATATATATATAATGGAAATATGGAAATATTATTTTTTAATAGAGCAAGTACAGAAAAGAAAGAGAGTATTACATATCAGGAATACTATTTTATATTATCGATTCATAATAGAAGTATATATTCATTGATTTGGCAATTTCTTATAAATATTGTTGATAAAATTTAATTTCTAATAAATCCTTTATTTTTTGCACATTAAGTAACGTGATTTTAGGGTTGCAGTTTTGTTATTCACTTTTTATGCCCCTCTTGTCATGAAAAAAATCAAAGGATAGCCGTAATTTAAGTTTTCCCTATATTATTTATTAAATATTATGTATTTTAAATATTTAGTGATAAAGTAATTTATTTATATAAAGTTCATCTTCTCCTTAGGGGTAATATTTGCACATAAAAATTTAAAAATACCAAAAATGTGAGGGGAATAGTATTAATATATCATTCTCTTCAGGAATAATTCTCCTTTGAACAAAATGTTTTAATATTTCTTAAATTGCAAAATTATTTGTATTATGCTCTGACAAACTGATGAATATGTGTTAACAAGAAGATTAAATTACAAATTGATTTCTCAACTTCAAGATAAGCAAAGTATTTTTCCGCAAATAAGTCATATTAATGAGTTTTATTATTGCTTATCAGATAGAGAGATAATTTCTGTAAGTGAAAATACGCTTCCATTGGTCCTTTATGTCTAAAATATATAGTTATCAAATTCTATTAATAATTCTCCACATGAAATTGAATATAAAATTTTGATTGAGATACATCGAAACTAGACAAAGCTATGATATTAAATAAATGTCTACAAAAAATAATATTGTTAAACATTTCGGATTTTTATGATTTGGGATATTTTTGCATGGATTTTGGTCTTTTCATGCGAAAAGTATCAATTATGTTTTAACCAATATCACATTATGCACTCATACCAAGATTTAAACTTGTTTCAGTAATTTTTTTATAAATTTTCTCAAATTTGTTGAACAAAACTAAAATACATTTTTTCTACACATTTTTGATATAAGTTGTTTTTATTGAAAATTTATTTTTGTTTCCCTTACATTAAGTCCTTTTAATCTGTTTATTTAATTTCGTTAGATAATTAAAAGAATTTCATTCAAAATTTAAAAGATATATAAAAAGAAGTAAACTCTTGTTGCACAACGTAAAATGATATAATCAAATGAAAATTTCTGAAATTTTCAACCATTACTTTTTGTATAATGTTTCAATATTTAAATGGTGTTACTTGTGCCCTGTAAATATTATGATTCCTTCCACTTGTCTCTAGGTACTTTGGAAACTGTAAGGAAATTGGTAACTAGTCTTTGTCTTCCCGTCCCAAATTTTAGACAATGTGGTTGTTGTTATCTAATCATATTGTGATTACAAATTTCGCAAGATATATATTTTTAAATTTTCCTATTATAAATCTTTTTTCTGCATATATCCAATTAGTATTCTCGAGCAATTCCATTTCTTTAAAATTATATTATCAGATTAATGAAAAACACATGTTTAATATCATGAAGTTTGTTATGCATCGCAATATGGGATACTTCTTGTCAACAGGTAATTTATTGATTTCTTTTTCCTAAACTATATTATAATTAATTTTACACAAAAAATAGCTCTTTGAAGTTTATTTGGAATAACAGATTAGCTGCATACATGAAAAAAAAACAATTATTATTAGTTAACTAAATTTATATGCATGTATTTCAATTTTTGTTTTGTACACATTTCAATTTGCAAATATTTTAAAAATTTTGTTCATTAAGCTCAACAGTATAGAAGACATAACTTAAGACTTTTTTTAGTAATTTTATCAATTAAAATTTAGTATTTATTTCATATATCAAAATAATATTGATATATAAATATTATTGCTCATATTTAATAATTTGGCCTTTCATTGCAATATTTCCATAATTGTGTGTTAAGTCAAATTGTTCAATAAATGTAATGATAATTTTAGTTTCTTATCAAAGTTGTTGAAATAAGTATTCGTATTAATAAATAAATAAACTATGAGAAAAAATCTTATCTCTCTCTCTCTCACACACGCACACACACACACACACACACACATATATATATATATATATATACATATTATAATGCAATTTATATTATAAATATATAAACACATGTTTATATATATATATATATATATATATATATATATATATATATATATACATATATATATATATAAACATGTGTTTATATATTTGTAATATAAATTGCATTATAATTTGTGTTCTATAAATATAACTCTAATGAATGAAAACTCTAAAAATCTAATAATTTCAATGTAACTAGCAAGTAGCCTGAAATATCAAGGAGTTTTCATAACTTATTTTACTAGTTGTTCAGACTATGTCAAGAAAACACTACTGTGAATGTTCTTTATATAAATAGAAAAGAATGCAACGTATTGAAGGAAGAAATTTGCATTGAATTTACCCTTATAAGGCATCCTAATGAATGAAATTGTTTGAGATAAACTTTAATATCTTCTCTTTAAGATAAATGTCCTGAAGTTCCATTATGTAAGCGGTTGTTTACCTTGCAGGTGTTGCAGTCAATTTTTCCTCTCTTGACTAATCAACGTTTCCTATTAATTTTCCTTCCAGCTTGCAAGTTATCTCATTAATGTATTCATCCTGAGAAAGAAATCATTGATTCAATTATTTTAAAAACTAGTAAACTCTTAAAGAATTGTGTGATTGAGTTAAGATTTCTGTACAAAACTGCTTCCATATGAAAAAAGAAACATGTCAAGAATTATCGAACTGCAATTTTATTTTATGAATTGTTCTGCCTAATATAAATATTTTATTATTTATATTTAATAGTATATACGTGATAGTACCGAAGAAATGCATAAATTACATTTTACATTGTTTTAGACCACTGAGATTTTGCTTGCGTGCAACAATGACCCAATATCTTAGCAATAAGTAATATTAAACTAATTTATTAGCTTATAAAATTTAATTTTAAAACGTTCTACATTATAAAATTTTGTTCAGGAATGAAAAGTTATGAACTATAAAAAGTATATGATCGCTATTTTTGGAATGAAATTTTAACATTAAAATAATCTTGTCAAAATAATAACTACTTAAAAAATAATACGTTTTCTGTAAAATTAATCAGCTGCTAATGGTTAGGTTTTGTTTAATAAATTTATTTCAATATTAACTTATGATATTTTAGTGTACTACAAACTCTTGCATAAAATAATTAACTTTTTGTTACAGAAATGTGAATCTCTAAATTTAATTTTTGACCATTAAATTTATAAATTATTTTGTTAACCACTCTATGTATGGAGGTTTTATTATTTGTGAAAGTTATTATCATGTGACACTTAGTTTATATATATATTTGCTTCCAATTGAGGCTTCTGGTAGAGTTTTTTTTTATTCCAAACATTTTTTATTGATATATTTGTGGCAACAAAAAAATGTGTTTTACCATTGGATTTTTGAATTTTCGGTAGTCTGGCGTGGGATTCGACATTGCGTTGTTGAACTTTTTTTTTGTCCAGGCTATTTTTATAAAACTGAACTTTTGGCGGTATCTTCGCCTCGATAAGCTTTACTTCTTCTTTATTCTTTCTTGTTATTATGTATATTTTTTTCTTTCAAAGATCTCTGAGTTTGTAACAAAAAAAAAACAGAAAAAGCAAATTGTCTACATGTTCATTTTAAAATTAAGAAACATGATGTAAAAATCTTTGAAAGATCCCTTAACTGATCAAATAAATGTTATTCAGCCATTCATGAGTGTCTTCATTAAAGAGAGGTAAATCAATGTTTTTCTTTTATAGGGTTCCAATGAAGTCTCAGCAATCTCTTATGGGTAAAATACTGGATATCCCATTGTTCAATCACGACATAGTACTAGTGCCATTTTTTTTAACTAGAGTTTTCAATTTTCCCTCGTGGCAAGTAATACTCATGCAAATTTTTTTGTGTATTTGAAATTACTCGTAAAGATAGAAACTAGTTATGCTTTAAATTTACTAGAAACTTTTAGAATTATTATCATTATAGTGGCAAAAAATAGGTAATTTGCAATAGCGTGTTAATTATTATTTTTTGATTTGTTTTTAGGTGTTACCATATCCTTGAGTTATTATTTTAACTTCAGTTCTGTTGGATATAACTTTTTCGTGAAATGTACATTCTTAAAAAAAGTCGAATGATTTTCATCAATTCATGAAAATCAGATTAATTTAACATTTCAATTTTAATTAAATCTTTTGTGATTTTAATTTAGAGGCAAATATTTGAATACGAATAAATTGGTTGCTGTGAAATATTTATCAAGAACAATTTTATTCTTGTGAGATTTGTTAGATCAGACATAATTAAAGAATGGAAATATGTACCATTTTGAACTCTACAGAAACTGCATTGAATTCCACTGGATGCATTAAGAGTGTGTGCCACTGCTTCAAATATTTCGAAAAAGAAAAAGAAAATATCACATGAATGACTTCAATGAGAAACAATCACAGGAACGTAACACATTACTTGCTTTCAATAAACAATATGCCGCACAAGCAATTTGTATGAAATGTCATAAAAACAACCTATTTTCTTTAAAATTTAGAAAAAACGAAAAGAATATTCATATTAAAAAGCAGTTGAGAAGTAAAATATTTGTCATTATTTGTTTTGGAAGCAATGGGAATAAGTTTTTCTACATAGAAACTTAAATACCTTCGTCGGAAGTATTACACAGACTTAAATTGATGATGCAATCCATTTTGACAGTTTCCCAAACACAAGTTATTGTAATCCAAAGTTTTTGCAAATAATCAAGTTTCAACTCTCTATTTCTTCATATCTTAATTTCAAGAAATTCAGATATCTGACATGTATTTTTCTCTAAATACATATTAATGATTACATTTTTTAACTTTAATTTAATATTTTAATCATGTTGTAGCAAATCAAGAATGTTATCAAATAGGAAGTGTTGAATGTGCATAGTTTATTTTACGATTAACGACGTATCGAAGGTACTTATATTAGCATTCTTCTCAGTTAGGATTTTTGTTCATTTAAAAAATAGCCTTTCAGATTCATTATAATTATACAACCATGGTAGAAAGGAGGTGGTATTTAGGTTGGATTACACATATAACTCTAATTTTTGAACAATGATATACAAACTTATTAAAAACTAAATTATACCATGCATACTCATTTTAAAACTTTAATAAGAATTTAGTTTATCAAGGCAAATGGAGGTAGAAACGTAATTTTTTTACAATCAAAGATATTAATTTGGGCGAAAAAAAGTTGAGCAAGTAATATCTTTACTAATGTTTTAGAAACTCTTTATTGTTCTTACACAATTTTCTATTGAAAAAAGTTCTATAAATTAACATAATGAACAAAATAAAATATTTTTGACTGTTAATTTTGCTGAAATTTTGTTAAAACAAATAAAAAACGAAAGATAAATATAAAAATATGACCACAAAATAACTTTTTTTTTACATTTGTATGATATATAAATATGTAAAATAACAAGAAACAAACAAGGAAATACTGAAGAACTCTCATTGAAATTATAGCTGTGAAAATATATTTTTAATTACTAATACATCAATCCATATACGTTTAAGAGGCTATAAAATGTAAGCAACAGTGACAAAGCTGCTTCAATTTAATCTTTGCTTATTGATTATCAGAAGAGGTATCCGGGTTCGAAATGATTCCAGTAAGATGGAGATGCTTTGATTCGTCAAAAAACAGATCTAAGCAACAACATATCCCTGGGGGATTGCTGGTGATTGTTAAGCGATTTTTAAGTATCCAGTGCTGTAACTTAACACAAAATGGAACTCACGTTTTGTTTCCTCTCGCAATTTTAAGTGGACAAAACATTTTTTTCCTTCAGTTCAATGAAGAAATAAGAACCACTGGCTTTACGAGTGGTTCTTATTTCTAATAATTGGCTTTACACTGATTTCAAAATTACTCAATTTCTTAACAAACACTAAAATTTCAACAACTACCTCCACCATTTCCATATTAAAAACAGTGACGTGTGCTTCTGCAACTTCAGGACTGACAACTCTTCACACATTCTTCGTGAATGTCTATCTGTATTAAAAGTAACGAGCTTTGTAAAGATTTAAATAATAGATGATACCCTATTTTGGTGGACCTTAATATACTATAAAGAAAGAGTTATTCTTATTTGAAGGTCTGATTGCCTGCAGGGTGCACCTAATTTATAAAAGTTACAATACAAATAGTTTCCCAATAATTAATTGCGTTAGAAATAAAATTGTAGCTTTTTTTCCTTTTTATTAACTTACTATCGAAGTTTCAGTTTTCATCTGTTTGTCTAATATTCTAAGTATTTATCTTGCTGAGTAAGAGTCAAAATTTAAAGGGTTTTTCTTTGTTTAAAAATTATATTCTAAATTTTTTTCCTGGACTTCATATTTTTAAGAAATTTATTTTAATTAATTTAAATTTCTTAGAAGAAATAAATATCTTTAGCCTCTTTAAATTTTCAAATTTCAAATTAAAATTGCACATGTAACATTTCATCTAAAAATGTCTGCAGTTTGCAATGGTTTAATTATTTCCTTTAAAATCAGCAGACACACATTCTGCATGTTCAACTTTTTATTTATTAAATCTTAAGTAACTAGCTCTGCTACCTTTTTATAAATTTAAAGCTTGTTTTCTGAGACAAAACAAAGCTTGTGATAAAATCTATTAAAATAATTTGAAAGTTACAACTACTAAATTTGAAATGTTAATTTCTTTTGATTAAATCAGAATAGTTCTATTATATTGTGCGGATGATATTAATTTTATTTTTGAAAGTTATTACATTACAATGGTATCCAAAGATAGTAGCTTGAACTTTAAAGATAAAAATTCAATTATTGATATTTACTGATTACAATAGAAGTGCCGTGTATTAATATTTGATTTCTTAATTTTTACTGAAGGAAATGCTCAAATTTCAACCATGAGAAAGACATACAATCACAACCACTGAACATATATTCAATAGATATATTTTTGAAGAATTTAAGCATAAATAAACATTGTATATTTGTAAATATTTATTGATAAAATTGAATGTAACGGAAGCATTTCCATTCTTTCCTATATAAGGTACTTCAAAGACATTGAAAGAGAATTCAATTTAGAGATAAAAATATGTAAATAGGATGAAAACAAATATCCTTTCAAAATCAGTTACTCTTCTGCTGTAGCGACTTTCTCTTAAAGGGAAAGTACAGAACTAAAATATAAATATATAAATTCTTGAAATCCTCGCAAATCTACCCAATAAACCTATCGCAGATGTTATTTATATTGAATGTCACAAAGCAATCCTTAAAATTGCATAAGCAAGAAGGAACAATTCTATCGCAAGTAAATATTTATTTCCATCCAGTAGGTAAATATATTCCTACGAGATAGAAGTAAATATTTTCATACGTCGTTACTTTTAATACCTAAGGCGTAACTTTTGTTGTATTCCGTGTAGAAGGCACATTAAAATATGATATTTTTTTTTAATAATATCATATACGGACTAAGAGAAAATAATTCTGAAATTGGTCAATTAATATACAATATACGATTCCTTATAATTATTTATATGTAACAGTTATTATGTGAGTAGGTTTTAGTTTTTCCGTCTTAACGGTCCCATTTTTATATGTGATATTTAAAAAGACTATGACCAAAAATGTGAAACAGATACTGAACCACTACAGGCATCCAAGCCCGTAGTGGGATTTCAACGCACGAACATGTAGGAGTAAACTAGATAATAGCCATATACTTAATCTGAAAAAATTTTAGTCTTTTTTAATTTTAGTCTTTTTTAATTTTAGTCTTTTTTAATTACTTGACTACAATATTTGCTTGTTTTTATAGAGTTGTCTGACCTATAATTTGCCCAAAAATGTATACTTTTCTCGGTAATTCACTAATTTTTACTTTGTAATTCATCAATAATTTGCTGGTTTATTTTTATTGTAAGTTACTACATTCAGACTAGTCATTATAATTTTTTCTGTTAAAATTAATTCTGAGATAATATGCCAAAAAGTTTTGCGCACAAACTAGCCGAAATCTAGATAAAATACATAAAAGGTTACACATACCTTTATATATTGGTATGACAGTTTTAAAATTCTTCCAATTTCATTTATCAATTTTATCAAAAATATAATATTTCTGTACAGAATAAAAAATAATTTTTACATGTCTGTTAGCTTTTTAGTATACAGTAATAATGTGATCTTTAGATAAATGCATATCTTGAATTTTAATAATTGGGTGGAAATAGCAATTTCCAATAAATACAACTCATAGAAAAATTAACATCTATTATTAAAAGAAAAATAAATTTTAATAGAAATTTTCATTTTAATTTCAATATTAAAACTTTTTAAAAATTTATTTAAGAAACATGTGAAATATTTATAACTTCTCTCTAAATATTTTTTCTATGTCTAAATCAAATCTTTCAAGAAAATCTTAATTTCTGATAATAATTAGGTTCTTAATTCTAAAGTTATATTTAACTATATATGAACACGCGACTTACGTTCTTATTTAAAAAATAAAAAATCTACTCTGAATATCACCATTAAATTTACATAGAACAATTCAAAGATTTCATTTCAAAATGACAATTATCTGAATTATAGTTTTGTATCCTTTTTACCGCACATAACACAATGTACACTACTAGCCATTAAAATTGCTACACCAGGGAGAAATGCAGATAACAAAATGATATTTATTGGACAAATATATTATACTAAAAATAACAAGCAATTAAATTTTGAAAAAAATTTGGCTGTATAGATCCTGAGAAATCAGTACCCAAAACAACCACCTCTGGCAGTAATAACAGCAGTTATACGCCTGGGCATTGAGTCAAACAGAGATTGGATTGCATGTACAGGTACAGATGCCCATGCAGCTTCAACACGATGTCACAGTTCATCAACCGTAGTGACTGGCGTTTAGTGACGAGCCAGTCGCTCGGCAACCATTGACCAGACGTTTTCTATTGGTGAAAGATCTAGAGAACGTTCTGGCCAGGGCAACAGCCGAACATGTTCCGTATCAAGGAAGGTCCGTACAATACCGGCAACATGCGGTCGGGCATTATCCTGCTGAAACGTAGGGTTTCACAGGGCTCGAATAAAGGGTAGAGCCACGGGTCGTAACACACCAGAAATGTAACGTGCACTGTTCAAAGCACCGTCAATGCGAACAAGAGGTGACCGAGACGTGTATCCAATGTCACCCCATATCATCACGCCAGGTGATGGACCAGAATGACGATGATGTTAAGGCACGCTGCCAGTGTGCGTTCACCACGATGCAGCCATACACGGATGCGACCATCATGATGCTGTACACAGAACCGGGATTCATCTGAAAAGATGACGTCTTGCCATTCGTGTGTCCAGGTTCGTCATTGATCACACCATTGAAAGTGCTCTTGTCTATGACGCAGCGTCAAGGAAAGCCGCAGCCATAATCTCCGAGCTGAGAGTAAATGCTGCTGCAAACGTCGTCGAACTGTTAGTGCAGACACTTGTTGTCTTCCAAACTACAACGTTTCTTGACTCTCGTCTCGTGACGTGGTTGCACGATCCATTACGGCTATGCGGATATTATGCCTGTCTTCTGGGCTGCTAGTGATAGGTGGCCGTTGAGATCCCGCATGGCGTTCCGTATTACCATCCTGAACCCATCGATCCCATATTCTGCTAACAGTCATTGGATCTCGAATAACGCGAGCAGCAATACTGCGATAAGATAAACTGCAATCCCGGTACGCTACAATTCTACCTTTATCAAAGTCAGAAACGTGCTGGTACGCATTTCTCCTTCTTACACGAGGCATCACAACAACTTTTCTTCAGGCAGCAACGTTTAAATGTAATTTGAGTATGAGGAACCGGCTGAACAATTTCCTCATTTAAACACAATGTTGGTGTCGCTACTGGCGCCTGCTTAATCTGAATGCGCTGAAAAGCTAATCATTTGCATATCATAGCACCTTCTTCCTTTCCTATAAATTTCACGTCTGTAGCATGTCGCCTTCTTGGTGTCGCAATTTTAATGGCCAGTAGTGTATATATTTAACTATGAATACTGTAAATACAATTCATATACTGTAGATATAATCCAAAGCATATATCATATGACTTTTAATATGTAAAAAAATCCTTTTACAGTTTAAAATTTCATTTATTTATCAAAAATTAATTAGATGTAAATATTGCAATATGCTAAATGTAAATCTCAAACATCTAAGTATTTAAACGAATTTTCCTCCTCACATACAGCAAAAAACTTTTTTCGGCACATTGATGATTGTACTCTATATATACTATAATTATTTACCTTCATATTTCAATATTGATTATTTTATTGAAAATTTAAAAAAAAGCATTTTATTTATACATTTTGGCTTACTAATGCATTTTAAATCTTATTCTCATGCATTTAAAGTTTTGCGAATCTTATTTTCATTACTTACATTTCTTCGATATCTTTCCATTTTGTTATATTAACTGTATTTAAGAAATGTTTTTAAACATTTTTAAAATTTATTTTAAGCTGTTTTATTTTCGAATTATCTCATTATATATTATTATAGAATAACTAAAACTATAGGCATACATAAAATATCTAGAGATAAATTAAAATGATCTGTAAAACTTCTGATAAAGGAAAACATTTGAATAACAGGTGCGGATTTGTAAATGCATTCTAAACTCACAAAAAGGATTAAGGAAGAAAAATTTATTTTACGTGAACTCTCTCTCTCTCTTATTCAATATATTGTTCTCATCTCGGATTTCTAATGTCTCCTTATTTCATGACTTCAATAATATAAATCTACAGATAAACATAAAATATTGTAGCTTACTTTTAATTCTTTATTGTCTATTTCTTCAAACTCTACAATGCTTAATTCGATTGCACCTCCGTTTACATTTAGTCTAGTCTAACAATACCGATGGCTTTTTTTTATCAGGAAATATTGAAGTTTATAATGAATTGAGGCAAATTTATTTAAAATTTTATCAATATATTTATATTGATTCATTTTTTATCAATCAAATAATATTAATCTTTATTTATTATTAACTCAATGTTTTGATTTAATTTTTTTATGATATTTTACAGATTTTTATAAATTTATAATTTTGTATGTAATTGACTTTCAATTTTAAGTTATATTTTTGAATTAATATATATGTATGAGTATTTTTATGAATTAAATTTATTTTATACATGAACAATTTTTGAAACATTAATTAAATGTCGATAATACAAAAATGATTAATATACACATATTTTGAAGTATTAACAGTTTTCTTCAAGTTTTTATTGTTGAATGTGTATATATTATTATCTTTTGAGAATTTTCTTCAGTAAAAATAGCGCGAATCCTTACAAGTATGCTTAAACCACATACAGAATAATTATACACAATTCAAAAGCAAAATTTATGTGTAAAATAATCCTACAATGGAATATAATATCTAAAATAATATAAGCCAATATGAAAGATCGTAATAAAGGACATGAACATGTTCGATATTTTTTTTCTCAAATATTCAAATATTAATTTTTCACAACTAAACAGCATATTCACATCATAATGTTGCCTTTTCTTATTTTTAAATTGAATATTTTCACCAGTGTTAGTTAAAAGACAATTTAAATTTCCCAAATATTATTAAAATCCAAATTTTAAAATTCAAAACTTTTTCTTAAAATTATTAGTTTATTATTAAATTTTAGTCTATGGTACTTACACACATAATTTTTATAATACAAAACAGATAATATTATGTGAAGTGTTGATTTAAAATAAAATTTAAGTACCATTGTAAATTAAAACGAAAGTTATGATATTATAACAAAACTAATAAATAATGTTTATTTATATATTAAAATTTAAGTTCATGTTAAAAGTAGTTTATACGCACGCACGCACACACACACACACATATAAATATATATAGATATATATATATATAGATATACATATACATATACATATATATATATATATATATATATATAGATATACATATACATATACATATATATATATATATATATATATATATATATAAAAGCAATGTTAAATATAAAATATTATTTTTTGTTTAAAAAACAAATACAGAGGGTCAGAGGGTATTAACACATTTTTAGAAAGATTTCGTTGCCGTTTAATTAATGTTTAAAATGCAAAGATTACTTTTTTAAATGTTCGATCTGATAGCCTTTTTTTCTGATCTATAAGTCTGCATCGTGATTTCCATGATAGAAGAGCTTTTCGTAATATTTCCAAAAAATCGTATTATTTTCCATTCCTCTTCCACTACTTTCCAGATTACTACTACCAAAGGCTCAATAGTCCATAGGTGAAACATCAGGATACTTTGCAGGGATATGTTGAAAATGTATACATGCAATACCTGTGTTAGTCATCAGTTATTCAAGGATTGCAGTGGTAGACTTCGAAGTATGACTTTTTTGACTTTTTGGACTCAACCGGAATGGGAATACGTACTATTCTCATATGAGAGCAGATTCAGTCTGTCATTAGATTGTAGACGCCAACTGATTTGGCGTAAGAGTGGTACTGCTTATCGTCCAAAAAATATCCAGGAAATAGACCGATATGTCACAGGACTGTTCAGTCTAATTGCGATGCTCACGACGCCATTGCAAACGAGCAGTACGATGTTGTCTGGTCAATGGGACACACACAACAGGTCTGCGGGCGTATAGTCTTCCCATCCTCAAACGTCTGGCAACAGTTTTTGGGAGATCTGCTTTCCTGAAGCAGCAAGAAACTGATATGTCACCTGCTGAGCTGTAGTGCCCCTGTTCCCCTTTGCTGATGGGACGTTATATCTGTTTTCTGCAGGCGTAGTACTTCAAATACGACCTTCCCCGTGCCGCCTACTTCACATTCCAGTAGTGTTAAATGACTTCCACAGCCGTGAAACAACTCTGCGAACGATGTCACCACCCTGTCGACATCTGTTATCTTTCACTCTTCTTCGATCTTTCCTATAATTCGGCCACGCATAAAATCATCTAAGTGATGTCGGGAAGATATACCAAAAATTTTAAGTTCGTCTATTAAATCTTTCCTGTAAAACTTTGACTTAAAACAACAACTGTGCACACGCATCAAAACTTTTTAAGCTCTTATGAACGCTATCACGTGATGAATAGACGTGAAAAAAATTTTCATACGCATATTTCTTCTTACTTTATCCCGCTCTTATTCTAATTTTCCACACTTTGCTTCCTTACATTTTGTAGTGGTTATGGATGATAGTGTTATCCGTCCTTAGCAATTGTCCAGCAGTGTATTTATACACACATATTAAAATTTATTATCCCTCAACATACATAACTTAGTTTTCTTGTCAATATTAAATATAGTAAATATTTGCCCCATAAGCATTTTACATAGAATAAATTTGTTAATCACTTAAATTTCCTAAATTGTTTAAAGTAATTTTTAATTTATTCCTCATGTGCAAAATTGATACAGAGCAATGATTTTCAACATGTTTTCTGACGAATAAATAATGAAGAATTAAAGAAATAGGTATGAGTATAGCCAATGAAGTATTTTATGAAGAAATTTAACCATTATTTTCAATGAAGAAATTTAACCAAATGTTTTTAAAATTATTCAGCAGAACGTGAGATTACTTTAGACTATACAATAATAAGTCAAAATTCATCTCGTTATTTTTAATAATTTAATTAAATACAGATTTATACATATATATATATATATATATACATATATATATATATATATATATATATATATATATATATATATATATATATATATATATATATATATATATATATATAATAAATAAGAGATGATCATTATAATTCGTAATTATAAAGGGAAAATTTAAAAAAAATAATTATTTGGAAACATTTTTAAATATATAAAATTATTCAGCATTATTGAAATCTCTCAGTGAGCAAACTTGGTGGATTAAAACTAAAATATTATCTTTAAATATTAAATTTAATTTTATTAAATTTATACTAATATGAGAGGAAATTAAAAAATAAAAACTAATTTGAAAGTATAAAAACAGGAAAATAGTTCAGGTATTAAGTACTACACACAGTGTCAAAAATGTAATTTTATTTTTAAAAGTATTAATATAATCCAAAAATAAAATGTGGCAGAAAGTTTTATTCTGTGTAATTAAAACCGCTAGCATAACCTGTATTTTTCATGTTCTTTTTTAAAAGAACTAAGAAAAATAATGTCAGTTTTTTTCAATTTATCCAATTTTGTCAGAAAATTTCTGTATAATGGAAAACTCGAATATGGTAATTGAGTAATCCGCAAAAAAGTTAATTAAGACTACATGAGATACACTTTCTTGACGAAAGGACAGAAATATAGTAACCAGGAAAAAAGAATGAATAACTAATGGTAATTCAAATTATTTTTTGAAACTAGATCAGAAAGCATTAAGCTGCTTAGGACACAATTAATTATAACAACTCATAAAATGAAGAAGGAAAAGAAAATAATTTAAAATAGTAATTACAATAACTTAGACTTTTAATTCACTTATATGTTTTATGATATTTTAGCACAAAAAAGATAAATGCTTATAATTGGAAATATTTTCTAATAAAATGTATAAACTAATTAATGTTATTAGTACTTGGAACATGAAAATAAAGTCTACAAAAAATTTAAAAAATTAAAGTATTACTATATATTACATTATTATTATATACACTATTTTTTACTATATTCATTTAAATTTTATTGGTTCAAAAGAGAAATATTCCAATATTGTGTTTGTAATGGAATCAATTGAATAATCTGCTTCTATAAACAAAAATACAACAAGATTATTTTATTGAAGCCTTATGTAAGTAAATGTTAAATATATGTGTAAATAATATTATAATACATAATAAACAATTGCAAATATTTCACATATTTAAATTCATTATGTATGTATTTAAATAAGAATCAACAAAAATTAAAAACAAATACTTGCATATTAAAATAAGTAAAGTTGGACAACAAATTAAAAGATATATAAAAATATAATGTGATGAGAAAAACTGATTGGGATATTGTTTGGAAAAAATAAAATAAGTGTTCATCTAAATTAAAAAAAAAATCTTAAATAATCTGCCTCAGATACTTAGTTGTAATTTTATCAGATGCATCATTTCAATGTATAAAAATTCGTTAAGCATGTTAAGCAGGTTCTAAAACTGTTTCTCATAAAAACAGAGAATTATAATTCAATATTTTTGGGACATCGCACAAAAAAAACTAAGAATATATTTAGTTGTCATAAACTACCCTTGTTTTCCTAGAGAGTCGTGCGCATCTAGATCGAATAAAAACAAATAAAAATTGCTGTAATGAATAATAATGTTAGTCAGCAGATATTGAGAGAGAATTAATGGTGGAACATTAATATCACAAATAATTTATTCTCAAAATATTTAAAAAATTCATGTTTCTCTCCTCTTTATTTTTATCTTTTTTCAACTAATTAATACACGGAAACAGTGAGGTGAATTTATTTAGTGATAATGTATTATTTATTTTATAAATCTTTCTCACATACAAAAGATATTTTATAATATCTATTGAAGAATTCGCTAAGCAATATTTTGAGATATGAAATCACGTGTTTGCAGTGTGTGACAAACTCTTGAACAGGTATTACACTGTGATCTCCAGTGCATCAATCAGCTGGTATCTGGTGGCTAATCTATGAGGGATCAAACAAAGGGATCACATTCTTGTACTTGGCCCAAAGCGACACCCAGGGCATAGGTGTCGGCTAACATTATAGTAATCGTGGATGCTGGATATGTTCTAAACCTTAAGTTGTAGGACTCTGTGGTGGGTGGTGTCGTCGAGACTGAACATTTATAACTCAATATCCTTCTTCATTGAAGCCCATTAATATACTCGTTATATGTAGATAAATATTCCAAACACTTTTCATGCAATATCGTCTGTTGTAATACATAAATTTCTCACATCTATTATCCGTAACAAACAAAATGTTAAAAAATGTAGATTAGGAGATCTTATTGCTCAAGTTAATATGAAACAAGCTTTGGTAATTAGCAATTAAAAAACATTGGGTCCATTTTCAGTTGAAGCATCATTTTATAAAATAGTAAACGAGTCTCGTGGTGTTATTTCTTACCCCGATTTCATACATGTTAATGAAGCAGAATTTTAAAAGTGCTTTGTGATTAAGAAATTTATGCTGCACGTCGTATAAATATTTGACGTGATGGCAAAAATATTCGCACCCAACATGTTGTCTTACATTTTCAAAGACTAGTATTACCAACAACTCTTAAAAGCAAGTTATATAAGTTGCAAACTTCGTCCATACATTTTTAATACTTTTATGTCAGAGATATGATTATTCTCGACAAGCATGTGTAAATAGTTATCCTATATGTGGAATATGTGCACAATCTGATCATGAAACTAATACTTGCGTTTCAGAAAATCTCAATTGTTATAACTGTTCTGGTTCACATACTGTAGTTTCCAAATCTTGCCTTATATAGATCTTAAGAAGCAGAAGTTGTTACAACTAAGATGAAATAAATCATTACTTTCTTGGAAGAAAAACAAGTACTTTGAAAAAAGAACACCAAATGTAGGCGATTCCTGTTCTTGTACTTTATGAACAGAAGCTAAAATAAAAATCAATCCAGCAAAGAAAAGTATAGTTTACCAATATCTGTCCATTTTCAACTTTGTCATCTAATTCCACTTTATTATCAACTTCTAACAGCACAAATAACTCTACTTCCATTACCAATAAATCTAACACTGCTGATACAAAAATTAAAAATACAAAATCCCAAGAAGAAGCAGTAAAAGAAATGTTGATGTATCCTCTTCTGAATCAGATATGGAAATGGATTACTTTTCTACATCGCAGACAGTTTCGAAAGGTAGGAAATACAAGCACAAAAAAGAAACGGACAAATAAATTTTTTTTCAGACGTTTCATGAATCTGTCGTGGTTTTAAAAAAATATTGCCGTTTTCTTACGGTATACATCTGTCTCATTTTTTTAGCTTACATGAATTTTTGAATGTTGTATTCTTCTGAGTCCTTCATCACAATATTCTCAATTAGTTTTTATCCAATGATTTACTAAAACACTTAAATTTATAAATAAATAAAAAAAAACTTTGATTTTGATGCTGAGTATTCTGTACGAGTGTCTTGAGACAGTAAAATCAAATCAAGTGAAACAAATATGATATCTTCTCATGATAAACGTTTAAAGCATGGTTTTATCATGAGAATATTTGATATGATTCAAATCTTCTCATAATGAAATCATGCTATAAGGGTACTCAAATCTGATACTGCATTTTTTCCAATGGATTAATCATCTAAAAATAGTATGTTCAAAATTTTATAAACTTTTTCTATTTAAAGTAGTATTTCAATAATATTGAAACAAATATCTGCGAAAATTTCAAAGTCCCACAATAACTTTGCATTCTACTTATACATGATGTTATTTGAAATATTTATTCTTTCTGTTTACATTTAATATATGTTATTAACTTTACCAATGCAAACTCAAAACTATGATTAGATTTAAAATAAATTCAATAATCATGAATTGGAATTCATTTTGGATAAAATATTTCCTTGCGAAGCTAAAATACAAATTTAATGATACCTGAATGCATATTAATTTCAAGGGAAATATTAACAAAATTCACGTATGAAAATTTTGAATAAGGAAAAATGATTGACGAAATTGAAATTAAATTCTGAACTATGAATCTCAAACATTCAACATTACAGTTCACGTGATTCGTTTATTGCTTAAGTTATCAATCCAAAGCATCTAATGGATAGTTTGCAACTAATAAGATGGAACTGAGTCGTGTTGGATGTTGAAAATCTTCACCAATATCGTCGTATATTCGAATCATATTCTGGCGCAAGATTAATAGGAAAGAGAAATTGAACGATAAATGAATGCAAATAGGCTATGCAAATGTCATATCAGAATATGAAATAGGGAAATATCCTTATGGTCTTCCTAACATAACTAAACTCATTAAACTAGCAGTTGGAGATTAAAATATTCGTAATGCAAAGAATGAATGGAATTATATAACGGAAAATGATAAGGAGAGCAAATGAAGCCAGGATCTAAGTTTATACGAATAACTTATTCTTTTGTCTAAATGACTGCTTTGGGTTATTGATTCTATTACTAAAATCATAATTATAATTAAAATCTGAGATGTAATTTTAAAACTGTGTAAGTTACTTTAAAAATATAATTTTCAATTTGAGTTTTATAATTTGAACTCTTCGAAATGTGATACGAATACTTATCTATTTAGAATTATTCAAAAAGTAAGATTTTAAGACAAAAAATAATATTAATATACGTTATATGTAACGCATGATCATTCGATTAGTTAATCTCAAAATAGACTTTGATATTTAACACAAAATATTATGTCTTACTATTATAATTTTCTTAAAATAAATTCCTTCAACATGTTTATAGTCACTCATCAAAAATAAGTATCTCTAAGAATAATCTTTTGTATATAACCATAGACTGTAACTGAAAATTATACTCATCAGGCCTCCTTCTATATGGACAATGACTCCAAATTCAAAATAATCATACTATAATTTAAATATTTTCGTAATGATTACCATAATCAGATTTGCAGTTATTATGTTGCCACAGTATTAAATAAATTGATGCTTTGATTGCCGCTCATATATTCTCATTATAATTTGCATATGGTCTTATATATAATAAAAACATTTTGCAATAATTTAGAATATTTAGATTACTTATAAAAGAGTTTAATGCAGTAAAATAAAACTTTTTATATGCTGAATCATTCAATAATGTTTTAAAATAAAATGGATTCTTTCAAATAACCTCTAACCAGATGGTATTAATCAATTTATTTAATTTAATATTAATGTTTGGGAATTGAATTCCTATTTATAATACATAAAAAGAATTTATTTATATGCAGGGCTCAATACCCCATCTTAATATCTTAAGCAATTCTACAGATAAGTTAGGTTATATCTTTGTGAGTTTATACCGAATTCAAACAATTTTGTATGCTCTTAAATTTTTAAATTCTGTTTTAAATGGCTAAAATTAATTTGTCTTTCATCTTTCTTTGTAATCTAATTATCATGTTTTTGTAGGCACCAAAAAGTTATCTTTCTCATTGCGTGGTGGTAATAAAGATATTGACAGTAATTTTACTAAAATGTTTGCACAATGTTGAATTTATCCCAGTTTCCATAGGATTATCAGATATATGTTCTGCACAGATTGTTGTGTGTATGCTGATGTATAATGTTTTGTTGCGTTTATATAGTAAATATAGTATATATATATATATATATATATATATATATATATATATATATATATATATATATATATATATATATATATATATTAGTTTAATATTTAAAGTTTTTTGTCTTAAAAAATATTTTTTGAATACATAATTTCTAATTTCAATAAAAAATCCTTCCTTTTTCAAGAAAGTGTGTAGAATAATTCTAGTTACTTTTATTGTAATTTTTGATAATGTAATGATATTATTAAAATTATGTTGCTTCTTAATAAACAAGATAAATTTGTTATTCAATAATAAAACAATGCAATTGCAACTAATTTATTGTTTATTTTTAATGTCCATTTTTAATTATTCTTGACAGTAAACAGTTAAAACTATGTATATTTTAGTTCTTTTTAATATAAATATGTTAAAAATAGTTAAGTTTATAAATAATAAAATATTCCAAAATAAATAATATTTTATTTTCATATACTCTTTTTACTATACAACTATTCTCTCACTATCAGAAGAAGTATAGCATATGTTTTTGTTTGTAATGCATAAAACATTATTTAGTCTGATATTTCTTAAAGAAGTGGATTTCAGTAAGAACAAGGTTTTAATCAGTAAAATAAAACTATTTCAATAAAATATAAAAATCTAGTTCACCTTAAATTGTTTTCATATTCTTACGTAAAAAGCAATAATTTTATATATGATATATATAACTTAAATTTATTTTAATGATAATCCCTTTTTGGAATACACATTTATGAACATATGTAATAGCAATTAGTTTAATTGTGATCATTAAATATTTTTTTAGAATTATTTTATCCTGCAGAGAAATATTTCTAGTACATTATATTTTGCAAAGATAAACTCATATTACATTACTTCTAAAATAAAACGGAAAGGAAATATAATGTTGAGCATGCAACATTATATTTCCTTTCCGTTTTGCATTTCTCATTTAAATAACAAAAACTGTTTTAATATCAGCATTTTTGACTATAAGTTCTTGTATGCACATATTGCTGTGTGGTAGGCTTGAAACAGATAGTAAAGTTTAAGTGAAATAAAAACATGATATAAGAACAATGCAGTTAGTTTTGGTACAAAGCAAGCAATATCAGTATATAATTGTTATATCGAAGTTATTTAAATGAAAATACTTTATTATGTGAATTAAGAAGGATAATAATTCATATATATGCATACATGTTACTTCCAAAAGTAAAAATAAGCTCTGCTTCGAGATTATGATTTTTTTAAGAACAGTATTTATATAAAATAAATGTTATCAAATTAACAAGTATGAAAGAACTACTTAATGAATTTATATAAATTTGTTAAGCCAATTTATTGGTTAAGTTCAGTAATATGAAATATAGGAGGTAAAATAAAAGTATTTAATATTATTTATTAAATTCCCCATGATGCAATGATTTGTGCTTCATTAAATTTTAAAAGAAAGACAAAGCCTTCTCAGAAATTGTACCTTTTAACATATTCATAAAATTGATTTAAATTCCGTAAATTAAACACCCGATTAATTGTATTAAGTGGACAATGGTCTATCTAAATGTGAAAAATCGACAAAAATATCGATTTTTCTTTTTTAGTTTATAAAAAAATAGGAATCATTCTCTATATTATACAAAAAAAATTTGATTTCAGTCAATTTTGGGCAAAGTTATTAATGTTTTAACAAATTAAACACTGTGCCACGCCCCTTTTTCTCGTTTGCTCGAAAACGTCAGCAAGTAACATGAGGACAGTGTATTTGAATAATAAATGATTTAAAAGGAAATATATGTATTTCTAGAATGTAATAAGATTCAAATATCACATTTTGGCTAATAATTGTTTGATTTATACAATTAAAACTTGAAAAAATAAGGTATTTATTTTGTAAACAAAGAGCCAAGCCTATTTCATATCGTCCAAGAGCAAACAAATATTTATTCTCCAAATTATTATTTACTGAATTCTTGTTTTAGAATGTGCTATAATTTTGCCACATCAAAATTATTTTTTTATTATTTGTATGATTTCGTTTAGCAACACTAATCTTGTTGATTTTTCAGAGCTATCATTATTTTGATTTCACCGCTTGATTTCTGTTTTGAAACTTTTATTTCTGTTTCCTGTTCAGTGTTTATAAAACAGTCCTTTTTAGAACTACCTTTTCAAATAATAATCTCTTGATTTGAGTATTGTAATTTCCACCATAATCATGCAATTAGTTCAAGATACAGGAAGCTAAAGGCAGACTAACTAAACGAAAACTTTCTGCGATTGAATCAGCTCGTAAAAGACAATCAAAATTTGCTGAGGAAGCTGTACCAAAGGAATTAGTTGAGAAAATATTTTCCTTTTTAGATATAAATGTTCCAGAATCTGTCCATTTACTTAATGATATTCCTCCTGCATATGAAAATGTGTATATTATAATGAATAAAAATTGCTTCTCCAGTTTTCTAAGGAATTTGCCATGCAATAATTGTGGTGTCTGCTCTTTAGATGTATCCACTCAGGAAAATTAGGGTTTTTAAGTGAAACTCTAGAAATGTCCTGCAAATATTGCAAAGAAAATTTTGGCTCAAATTTTTCTAGTCATAGAGAATCCTATTCACGAAAATTTGATGTCAATAACAAAGTTGTGGCAGCTTTTTTGATCTTTGGAAAAAGTCATGCAGCAATGGAATCATTCCCTCGAAACCTGGACGCCCCGAACCTTGTGAAAACATGGATAAATACATTTTCTAAATGTTTCTAAATTAAAAAATGAAGGATTTTGCAATGAAATGTTAAAAGTAAGCCACAGTGCTGGTTTTAAAGCATATATGGAATCAAATTCAAATTTAAATCCTAAGGATTAGTTACATATTTCTGTATCCTATGATGAAACTTGGTAGATACGAGGACATACTTTTTTATATGGTATTAGAATTGCAACTGATTACCTCAAAGGTTTAGTAGTTGACTTTGAAATCATGTCAACGTTTGGAGTGTGTAGTTGCATCTCGAGATCTCGGGGAAGACAGCGTTGAATTCCATATTTGGAAAGAAAGACACAGAGAAAACTGCCAAAAAAAAAAAAAAAAAACTTCAGTGGATTATCCGGGAGCATGGAAATGGCTGCTGAATCACGAATTTAGAAACATTTATTTTCACATAATATGTTGTACACAACAATTATATGTGATGGTGATTCTAAAACATTTATACACTTAAATGAAGAGAAAATATATAGTGCTATTCCATTTGTTAAGGAAGAAAGTATTACTCATTTCGCGGAAAGACTTGGAACAGCAGTTCGTAATGCTATAAAAGAATGGAGAGTGAAAGGCGTCCCACTTGGTGGTCGAAAGCAAGGAAGAAACTGTTGTAAAACTCCAAAATTTTTATCGGGAAGCAATAAAAGATAATGATATTCAAAAGATGAAAACTTCAATTCTGGCGACTCTTTATCACTGTATGTCAACAGATAAAAAGCCCCAACCTAAGAAATGTCCCACGGGGCCTTAATCATGGTGCTTTTATCAAATAGCTGTGGCACGCAATGAAATACCACAAAGTCACTCACTGATGACGACTAAACTTTTAGAAAAAGTTGTCGACAAGATACTAACAGTGTACCAAAGACTAGCCTCTAATGAAATTCTTCTTCGTTATTCTTCTGCAAAAACTCAAAATACAAATGAAAGTCTTCACAGCAGTATATGGAAAAAATGCTCGAAAGGCATATTTGTATCTAAAAAGAAACTGGAGTATGCAGTAACTCTAGCCACCAGCGAGTTTAATTTTTTAGTTTTAAATACAACAAAACTACGTGCAGGAGTGTTGTCTGATCACACACTAAAACTTGTAAAGAAAGAAGATGCAACAAATCTTTCACAAAAAATTGAAAGTCATCAGATTTTTATAAACTGCAACAAAAGTCTAAAAAAATTAAAGCAAATTCCAAAAGATATTGCCTACAACACTGGAGCATTTAAAAAAATAATTTAAAATATATGTGCTTAAAATTTTAGAACATTAATATTCTACTTATAAAAAATAAATATGTATATAGTAAAATCAAAAAATAAAAATATTACGCATATTATAAATAAGAATATGTTTTTCTATTATTTTTTCCAATAACTCTCTTTGTATGGAAAGTAATTTTTAAAATATATTACTTTTTTATGTTTACAATTTTGTATTTATTTAGAATTTTAAAATTTATATAGTTTATTCTTAAAGAATATAGGCTTTCTATGCAATATATAATATAATTTATTCTAATGTTCGAAAAAAATTTAAATATGCAATATAAAAAGTTTAATTAATTAAATTCATTTTAAATAAAATTTTTGATTTTTTTTTAAAATAATTAAACATACTTTTATGAAAAATTCAATAAAAAACAATTTAATGAAATTTAAATAGGAAATTATTGTCTCAAGCACCGCACAGATTTAAATTTTTTGAAAAATACATGAACGTAAAATGCTACATGCGCATTAATGTTTTTCCCATATACATGGCATTTGCTACAGAAATGTTCATTATGATGTTTTCTCTCTTCAAATGTTCATAAAAAACTTGGTTGTAACTTTACTTAAAATTAAAATTTAAAGTCTGAAATTAATGTCGATGTGATATTTTTATGAAAAATTGTTTAATATGTATTTAAAAATTATTATTTAATAAATGTACTTTTTAACGTGTTATTTTTATAAATTGATTGTTTCATTTATATATGAATATTATTATTTACGAAAATTGAAAGAGTATTTCTATATTTAAAGGGGTTCTTTCACTTTTAAATTATATTTTAATTTGAAATTTTACAATTTAACTTAAATGTATAAACTTAATATTTGTACCAAATTTCAAGAAATTTAGATAAAAATTGAAAAAATTTGTTTTGAAATTTCAGTGTCCCCTTAAATGTTAAATGATTTAAGAAAAATATTTATAGTGAAATATAATATTTTTTCAAATGGTATTTCAGTTATTGCAGGAATAGGAAACTTAAATAAATTAACTATAACACCTTCAAAATTTTTATTTTGAAATGTTGCTTTTAAACTTGCTTGTTTTTAAATTTGTGATTTTGGCAACCTTTAACTAATTGCAAAATTCATCGTCAAATTGTGGAAGTGTTGAAATGCCAAATTTACCTTAAGGTAAGTAAAAATAGAACTCAGAGCTATATAATATAATTTTTTCTGTCATAACTGAAAAAGCAAATTTGGAAATATATGCACCTAAGTTAGCTATTTATTTTTCGATAATAGCCATAAGTTTGTCTTTAGGCTTCAGAAAAGTTTTTTTGCTTTGAAAATGTTAGAAATATAGGCTCCATTGCGTGATATGATACCAAAGAGTACTGGTTTTGCCTACTGAAAATCAGTAATATCCCGAATCTTAACATATCCCCTAATAAAATTTTGACAGTCAATAAAATAACAAGATTAAAGTCTCTTTGTAAATTTCCTAAAGTTTTTATTCACTCATTGTGATGTTGCATGTATATGTTGTGTTGTTGTTTTGGTTTATCCTCCAAATGTCTGACGAATAAGGAGGAGATGAGATGCAGCTTCTGTTGATGAAAAGGTTTGAGCATCATAAAGGTAGAAGTCTGCCTTCGCTCAAGTTGATGCTTGATTACATCCGATAACTATCCTTCAGGCTGTCTGTCTTGGAAGACCCTACCAGTAGCAAGTATACATGCAATTTATCTGATTATATAATTTTTGGCATTTAACGACAATCTGCAGAATTCATTTGCCTTACTCGAATTTATTTAATTTATGTCCCGTTTGAATCATTATTGTATAAGAATGGACTTTGAACGAGGAGATCAATGTTTTTATATTGACTGTTATAAGGCTATTACAGAGTACAAATTGGACAACAAGAAATAGTTTGTACAACGACCACTAGGTATTTTCTTACAATCTAACCTTATGATTAGACCTACTCAACCACTATTTATTTGCACCCTTTAGGATTAATCTAGACATTTAAAATATAAATTTAATATTTTATATATAAATTTTGTTATTTTAGTTATTGATCTATAAAAACGTCTTATCCATTTATTTACTTGTAATGCAGTTAGTTTTTCAAGAAGTGGTTTTTGACATAAAATTTACAAATAAAATTAAGCTCTCTTCAAATTATCCGATAGCTTAATAGTTGCTATATATACTTGCTTACGTTTTAATGTAAGCAAGTGTATATATATATATATATATATATATATATATATATATATATATATATATATATATATATATATATATATATATATATATATATATATATACACTACTGGCCATTAAAATTTCTACACCAGGAAGAAATGCAGATAAGAAATTGATATTTATTGGACACATATATCATACTAGAAACAACAAGTGATTAAATTTTCAAAAAATTTGGCTGGATAGATCCTAAGAAATCAGTACCCAGAACAACCACCTCTGGCAGTAATAACAGCAGTTATACGCCTGGGCATTGAGTCAAACAGAGATTGGATTGCATGTACAGGTACAGATACCCATGCAGCTTCAACACGATGCCACAGTTCATCAATCGTAGTGACTGCTGTTTGGTGACGAGCCAGTCGCTCGGCAACCATTGACCAGACGTTTTCTATTGTTGAAAATCTGGAGAACGTGCTGGCCAGGGCAACAACTGAACATGTTCCGTATCAAGGAAGGTCCGTACAATACCGGCAACATGTGGTCGGGCATTATCCTGCTGAAACGTAGGGTTCCGCAGGGCTCGAATAAAGGGTAGGGCCACGGGTCGTAACACAAAGAAATGCAACGTGCACTGTTCAAAGCACCGTCAATGCGAGCAAGAGGTGACCGAGATGTGTATCCAATGGCACCCCATACTATCACGCCAGGTGATGGGCCAGCATGACGATGACAAAGGCACGCTGCCAGTGTGCGTTCACCACGATGCCGCCAAACACGGATGCGACCATCATGATGCTGTACACAGAACCTGGATTCATCTGAAAATATGACGTCTTGCCATTCGTGCGCCCAGGTTCGTCGTTGATCACACCATTTATGGCGCTCTTGTCTATGACGCAGCGTCAAGGGAAGCCGCAGCCATGGTCTCCGAGCTGAGAGTCCATGTTGCTGCAAACGTCGTCGAACTGTTCTTGCAGACACTTGTTGTCTTCCTAACGACCCCGTTTCTTGACTCAAGACCCGTTACGTGGTTTCACGATCCATTACAGCCATGCTGATAATATGCCTGTCTTCTAGGCTGCTAGTGATTGGTGGACGTTGAGATCCCGCATGGCGTTCCGTATTACCGTTCTGAACCCATCGATTCCATATTCTGCTAACAGTCATTGGATCTCGACCGACGCGAGCAGCAATACTGCGATAAGATGAACTGCTATCCAGGTACACTACAATTCGACCTTTATGAAAGTCAGAAACGTGCTGGTACGCATTTCTCCTTTTTACACGAGGCATCACAACAACTTTTCACCAGGCAACAAAGTTCAAATGCAATTTGTGCATGAGGAACCGGCTGAACAATTTCCTTATTTAAACACAATGTAGGTGTCGCTATTGGCGTCTGCTTTGTCTGAATGCGCTGAAAAGCTAATCATTTGCATATCACAGCATCTTTCTTCCTTTCGTATAAATTTCACGTCTGTAGCATGTCGCCTTCTTGGTGTAGCAATTTTAATGGCCAGTAGTGTATATATATATATCAGTCTTATTAATTGATCCTCATAAAATTGCAATTCAATGCATTTATAATGGTGCAGCTATTTTCAGGATATATGTTGCATATTTCCTTAAAAATTAATTTTCGTTGTGAAAATTTATTTAAAATACTTCATAAAAATATTATTAGAAATGTTATACTTAGATTAATATGAAAGTAATTTTGCATTTAATTTTTATAGCTAGTCATTTTTTATAGCTAGTCATTACCATTGAAGACATTATTTAATAAAAAAAAACATAACAAAAAATTTTAAGTTGGTGTGAATGAATTAGAGATCATTCATATTTTTTAAAGTTAAAACATCTTAAAACAAATAAACAAGGGCGTTTCGTTTAAAAAAATGAAAGTTAATTCACTTCACTTTTCACGCGACCGATTTCCTTTATCGTATCATTTATATTACAGTTTAGTATATCCAGTACCAAAATATTTCAATTGCATTCCTCGCAACTAAAATGTCATTATATAAAACAGCTTTTTATTGGAAAATTTTTAAAGCTTTATTTGCTTACTAATTTTTGTTACTAAATTATATTTTCTTCTGAAAAATACTATAAACTATATTAGGGCCAAAATTACTCATCTCATACCCAAATGAAGTATCATTTTACAGTTTATAAAAAAATGTTTAAATCACAAACCATATTGTGTTTATCAGTGTGTACGAGTCTTTATTTCAATAAATTTACTAAATCATTTCTTCCAGAATTTCTCTATATTAATGATATATTAAAGAGACTCCTGCACCAAAATTAAAATTTCTATAATCTCTACATAACGAGACAAAATTTTATTACTAAAAGTCCCTGGTAAGTCAAAATTAAATTTTGGCGCATGTAACATTTTTTTACATTATTCCATCAGCAGATGTTGCCTGCGCACTTTTATTTTTCTACCTATTCATTTTCCAGCTCTCACTACCTAGCGGAAGAATATTATTTTTAGATGTTACATTTATCAGTTTATTGGATCGTTTATGATGCATGCTCAGATTATTTAACGTTATCGTGATTTCTTGTTTTTCCACCAAAATAGTTTAGACAGCTATTGCAGTAACACATTGTGTAATGTAAATATCGGAAAACAGTTTCTTGGTAAATATTTTAAATCTATGACATCTTTGTCAAAACTTGAATTCGTTTCTGTTCCATGGTTTATTAAGATGTTTTAGCTACAACTTCATTTCCTTACACTCGGTAAAATAGTTCAAAAATATATTTTATAAAATCTGTGGACTTCATACTTTATATAATCCCATTTTTAATATTAAACAAAATTTATTTGAATTTTTCCAAAGCAATTTTAGGTTTATATTTTATTGCTTATAATTATAATTTATTTCAATTCATGATCCTTTATTGTAAATTATGTATATATGTAACTCTAAAACTTAGATTTTTAGTATGCATTTATGAATTTACATTGAAATGTATAAATATCATAATTCTATCTTTTTCTTCATAAAGCGTAAATTAAATTTAATTAGACGCATTGTTATACTGATTACTCTAACAAAGTTTCACATACATTCTAGTTACATTTCTAGTGCGTTAATAATTCATCCATTATTAATTTTACTATACTTTTGAATTTTACTATCCATTAAACGTTTGAAAGCTAATGATTTTGGAATATTCTTAAACTTCTTTGCTGAATCAAGGCTTAACTTACTATGATTATTTAATATGTTTTATTAAAAGAACTATAAAATATAATTCCAAATTAATGCTGGTAACCTACAAACAACCTCAGATTTTTCTGTGTGTTGAATTAAAACACATTTTATTTTATAAAGTGTAATTATAACATACAAATTAAACAATAATCATAAAGTATATAAATATTATTGCTTTAAAAATATTATCATTTAAAAATATTTATAAGTATTTTGTGATTTTTATATTTAAGAAGTATTATTATTTTAGAAAATATCTATATCTGTAATTATATTTGGGAACATAAACCAAATGAATGTTCTCATTTATTGACTTAAATACAAATTCATTATCCTTTAAAAAATATAATTTTAATCCATTGCACTCTAGAAAAGTGAGTTGAAAATATAAATAATTGCTTATGATTCAAAAGTGAAAAATGATTGCATAAGAAAAGACCATGCATTTTTTGCTAAAATTTATCTAATCAGAATAATATATCAATCATACAAGAGCATAATATAAAAATTCTGATAAGAATGGAAAATGTGTGATAATATTACAATATCTCATTACCTGAATGCATATTGACTTGGAATATTTATACAGTTTCATGCTGCCTTTGTGAAACCTAAATTACTTTTTATAAATTAAATAGAAATAAAAAATATAATATAAGTAATTTTAAAATAATTATATTTACTTCAAAGTTTAATATAACTTAAGTAAATATAAATATTTTTAACTGAATGCCTTTTATATAAATATTTGAATTACTTTGACGCTAAAAGAGTAAAGTAAATTATACAAGAAATCAATAAATTTGATTTTCAGATAATCATTTTGATAAGCAACTAGAATGCATTCGCGACATATATATATATATATATATATATATATAGAGAGAGAGAGAGAGAGAGAGGAAGAGAGAGAGAGAGATGTGTGTGTGCGTGTGTATGTGTGCATGCAATGAAATATTTCCTTTTCATTGTTCATAATAATAGACAATCCTTTTGTAATCTGAAATGCAATTATCAATAGAAAATTACTAGCGAAATGATGAAAATAAAGCTTAAAACAAGGTTAAAATAATGTACGTTATTGAAAAATTGATATATGTTTTTCATATTAATGACAAATATATTTTGTTAATATTTTTATTTATTGAATAAAGGAACCATTTTATTACAAAACTTTCTGATACAAATTTATGTTTCCGGGAAAATTACATCGCTTTATCTAAGAAAATTTATTTAAAAAAAATATTTATTCCAAATTATCAATAGTTTCATTAAAATTCTAACATAAATTAACATTTTTAATAGAAAATAGACAACCCTATTTTTCACGGGGGAAATGGTATTATTACTTCTTGATAATTTCCTTAAAAATGGTTAATTCTTATAAGTCATATGCTTACATTTTAGGAAACATTGCTTACATCACTGTTGCAAGTGACTTTAACATTAAGAATATACTGTTATTTTTATATAATCTTTGATTGATTATTTTACATGAATAAAGATTTAACAATATACCATTTTTTTAACAAAACATTAAAACGATACATTCTTATGTTACAAAGATAGTAAATAAAGACAAACTCACAAAACATCGTAAATTCTGTAACACTAAGCACTAACTTGAAATTTTTATCAACAAGGAATAAATTATGCATGCAAAAATATTTTTAGAGGTTTATTGTAGAATTTAAAAAAAATGTACATTTCCACATTGAAACAAAATTTCTTGTTTTGAAAAAAATTCGTATAAAAAAAAGAAAATCAAGACATTTAGGTTTGTTTTTGCACTTGTAATTTACATATTTTCGACTTCAAGAAATTCATTTTTCAAAATGTGTTCTTGAAATTTGTATATAAAAAAGAATTGTTCCATTGACGCTGATTCTCAGAATGGGAAACTTTAAATATTGAATGAAATGTAAGTACATGTGGTTGGAACATTTCCAATATCCCAAAATATATTTTTGAATTTCAATTCGCTGAATTACATTCAAGGAACAATTTCGCTATATATTTATAGAAATATCTTTATTAGATATATTTACTAATATTTGTTTATGAAAAAGTAATTAAAAATGTTAAGTAATATTTGTATTTGCATTTTTTCTTATAAGTATAATGAAATAGTATATAAAAGTTTTCAATTAATTTTATGAAAATACAATCATGCTTTAGATAAAATAGGAAACATTGGGAAAGTCGGCAAACTCTTACATAGGTTTTGCTAAACCTAATAGTTATATTAAAATCACATAAGAAAAAATTATAGGTGCAGAGGAATAAAACTCAGGGATAATTTTTGGTTACCTTTACAAATTTGGGCTAAAGATAATGATATACAATTGAAATTAGTAGCCATTCTTGATTTGTTTGCATCTCTTCAGTGAGATATTTTCGAGAAAAAAATTTATGACATTATGTTCCAAAACACATGGTTAAGAAGTTAAATATTTTTCTCCAACGGCAAGTACTTGGATCACGAACTACATACCACTGCCAAGCCAGAAACTGCTACTCATTTGTCGTTTCCCAGCGGGCACCTGTGAACCAAGTCACGTAGGTGAGTAGCGTTGCCCGCGCCTTACCACCATAAACTCGTTTATAGAGAGAGTCACATTCATACATCATGACAGAAGAAAGGACATAGAAACTCAGAGAGAATAGAGAAAGAAAGTAGCATCCATGCCCGAACCAGAATTCGAACCAGGAACCCACAGTTCAGAGGTCACGAACGCTAACCACTCTCCCATCAGTTGGCTAGAAGAAGTTATATATTTAGACATTATTTTTTCTATTCTAGGCAATAAACTATTGAATATAATGCCTTTTCAACTTAGTGAGATAAGACTTAGTATGTGGGACTTAGTGAGATATAACTTAGTAAGATAGTGGTGTAGTTATTACAGCAAAAATTTAACTGGGTATAAATAAAACGTATCTAACTTTTTTACTTTTTAAAATGTAGATTAAACATGAATAATGAGAAATTGATTTCGTTATGCAAGAAGCATTTGTAATATGGATTGTTACAAAAAAATGTATGTAAAAGAAGACTTTTCCTTGTTTAATTTTCTCTGAGATAGCCAGCATCGTTATTAGCCCCCTTTTCACTGTGAGCTGTCCTTATTTCCATAAGTAAAGATGGCTGCAAATGAAAAATCATTGATTGAATGAGTAGTTCTCCAAAATAATATTGCCTGTATAGATTATCATCATTAATTATTTTCTAAGAGAAAATACTTGTTTTTTGATTTCATAGTATCTGTGTGGTATACTAATTCTATCATCCTACATTTAGCTGATAAAAATCTGTGAGCATTTGTAGATTTTATAAATGTTGAATATATCATCTGATTATAAACATAAAAATCTTGCATGTTTATAATTTAATATAAAACTTACTATGACCCACCTAACTACATAATATTTACTTTCATAAAATATACTCAAACCACAATTCCTGAGATTGTGGATACACACACACAAAACACACAAGAATGTTTTTGCTTTTGATCATTAAATCATTGATAATTGTTAAGAATTGGAATTTGAAACCAACTTCTTTCCATTCCTTTCAATATGTCAATTAATTCTGACTATTTGACCCTCTGGTTTCTTACAGACCATCTTATTATGATTATATATGATTATCAACGTCTTTTTTATTTTGTTACATAATCAAATTTATTATTAATTCTGAATCATTACCTTGAAATAAACCATTAAAACACTTTTGATTTTTCTTAAATTATATTTTTAGTTGAAATATTAAATTGAAAACGGCAGACATTTTTTTAAGAAATAAAAATTAAATGGGAGTAGACAGGAAATCATGCATAATTGTAAAATTAGAGATGTGAACTAGGAGTTGATTAGGAAAATGACAATATGTTAATACAATGCAAATCATTTACATTTTAAAATTAAGATGTCAGATAAGCAGTATTTTAATGGTGACTTAGCTGAATGATTTGAACTTTGAGGTTTCAATTTTAAAAATGGTGAAGAGGTGATGGTGACATGTCCCATGTCTAGACTTCACTTCTTGTTGTTGGAGCTTTCCGTCAATCAAAATATTTCGATTGTAAAATGTGATAACTTATATCTCCTATTTTTTCATAAAAACATATTGGTAGTAAGATGAAGAGAAGTTATGAAGAAACAAATTTAAATAAACGTAAATTGAATGAAAGGTGATGATGAGAAGAATAAATGTTGTTGATGATGAGAAGAACAAATCTTTTACCCACTTTGTAATGCATGTTTTCTTCACCATAGCTCCATTATTAGACACCTTTTTCGATATATCATGATATAAAAATTGTAAACTAAAACCTAAATCTTTGAACATGCATAATAACCAAAATATTACAGTCAAAGGTTCAACGGAAGAAAAAATCAGTGAATCAAAAATTAGAAAAAGATTATCTAAGCAAAATAGCTATCAAAGAAAAAATTCAAAGTGTACAAAAAATATGTGATCACATAGGTTATTATGACTCTAGATTAACCTCTTATTTTAGATTTCTTTGGTGAAACACACATAATTAAATTGTATTTTAAAAACATTTGAAGCTCTATCAGTGTTTTACTCTTGGGTATGAAACTGTTTTATGATTTTTAAATTAAAATGAATCACTTCAAAAACTTCACTCTATTTAAGTGAGGGATTATCAATGACAATATAATTGATTTACCATTCCGAATAGTTGAGCTTAATATAGGAAAAAGCCAAATTACTCATATATATAACGTTTCACGATAATCAAAAGGATACGGTGGATTATCGAGCTTTTCTCATCATTTACATCAATTTCTGCATACATATACTGTTGTTGTTATTGTTACTTATGACACTTTGTCAAGTCAAGCTCGCTATGCCTTGGCTATGTGAATTTAAGTCAATAAGGAGTGTCTTTTGTTTCAATCAGAGCACCACAAAGGGGAGAGTACGTCTTTGCTCCTTAAATCCTCTGATAGATGGAGCCCCCACTGGATCCAGTCCCTCAATTTTGACATTGATCTGAATGGAGAGATTTTACATATGTAATTGATGCTTTTTAATTTATGCACGAAGCTCTAAAAGTTTGTTTTGCTACTTCGGGAACTTATTTGAATGAATAAAGTGAATGGCGAAAAAATGTCAGTATTCTCAAATATTGTTCAGCGTCGATCATAAAATAATATAATAGTCATTAATAACTGGATAATTTACAAATATTGAATAACATTTCCATACTTTACCAAAACAAATACTTTTTTATAATTTATAAAAAACAAAAGGAATTAAATACGATAACGCAAATCAGTAATTAAAAACTAATCCTAAGAAGCAACAAATTACATCAATAAAAATGATGAAATTATCAAAATTTTAAAAAATAAACAGACAATCAGGTATAAGGAAGAAAGATGCACAAGGAAATATATAATGATATTTTATAAACAAGTGGTATTTTTCATTATTTCATTTTCAATATCAATGGCAAATGCAGAAAACTTCAAAAACATTTTAATTTATCTTTGATTTATGAATGTTTTACGTACACATGCGCAAAAACATATATACAACGACAAAATCCAATATATTATGCTTTATATACTAAGTGAAGTTAATTAGAGGGCACTTATCCATGTTGCTGATATAGAAATAATAAATGTAAATGATATTTAAAACTTTTTACACTTAATGGATTGAAAATATATAATGCATACAGTTTTACTAATATTCTAGGCTGCACAGATCATTTACTTTCTTCATTCATTTATATAAGGCATGATTTATTGGAATTTAAAGTTATAAGAGAAAAATGTTTCCTCATTTAATTTATTAGATAAATGCTTATAGAGGAGGAAAAAGTGGACTTTAATCTATAAATTTTTAAATTTTCGTTTTGGTATTACACTTTACTTTGAAGAGATTTAAACTTTCCAGACATCTTTGAGTCATTAACTGCTTGACTAGACATCTGTGAAAAATTTCTTCTTTCTATCAAAAGTAAGCATAAGGCGTAAATAACTTATAGATTTATCATATTTCAAGCTGTCTTCATGAGAGCTGTCTTTATCTTCTTTGGGGCTACAATAATACTTCTTTTTCCTTAAATATTAAAAAAAGTTTGCCAGGCATATTCCATTCTAATTTACGTTTTATCATTTATCGACGAAAAAATTATAAGATTGTAATTAAGTCAAAATTATTTTAAATTGACATTTATATGAAGCATTTCAATCTTTGTCGCATGATTTATATATGAATATTCTCAAATCATTTTGATTGATTATTGATTTTAATAGTTTTTATAGCCTTATTTTAAGTAAGTTAACTTAAAATTATTCAGGATGCAATTATTTGATTGATTAATGTATCTAATTATCCAAAATTGATTTTAATTGTTTAAATATTTAATAAACTTATTATAAATATTTTAGAAAGGGAAATTGTGTAAACCTTAGGAAACAACAAGATGTCAAATTTTGTAAGAATTATTGATCATTTTCAAAAAAAACAGAACAAGTTTTAGGACTAAATGTGCACGATTTTTCTAAGCCTATTACAGTATTTCATTTCTTTTGGTATTAATTTGAGAGAAGATATTTCGGTTATGATTTCAGTGGATGCATATTCAAAAGGTAGAGACTGAAATGATTTTTGAGGTATAATGACAAGACATGATTTCTTTGTTTACAAGGGGAAACTGTCTTCAAATTTCTAAGCAACCTACAATAATAGAAAGGCTGGCATAATCTAGTCAAAGAAACAACTGAATTAACTACAGATAAAAATAGTTGTAGAACATGAAAATAGTTCATGTGGTATGATAAGTCAGAGAAAATTTAACTAAAGTTTTAAAAAATCTAATTCTAAAGATTTCTATAGATTTCTATCTAATGTAATTCATGTGAAAATTCACACACACACACACACACACACACACACACACACACACACACACACACACACACACACACACACACACACACACACACACACACACACACACACACACACACACACACACACACACACACACACACACACACACACACACACACACACACACACACATATATATATATATATATATATATTTATACTTACACAATTTTAGGTGTGCTCAAAATAGTCTCCTTCAGCATCAAGGCAATTTTGTAGACAAATTTTCCATAGATTAAAAGCCTCAAGCCATTCATTCATTCCTTTTTAGAATAGATGAAAAAAATGCATTTATATCCACACCAATCTCTTCTTCTGAATGAAAACGACGTCCACGTAAGTTGTTTTTCAGATTAAAGAATAACCAAGAATCGCACATAGATAGATCAGGTGAATACGACGCATGTTCGATCACTTTAATTTTTATTTTGTTTAAGAAACGTATTCGGCAGTATATGAATATGCATTGTCATTGTGAAGCATTAGTCCCCTAACATTAAGTTCTTGCAGAATTTCTGGAAGACATTTAGTAGTATACCAGTTTACTGTTACAGTCTTCTGTCCTTCCAACTTAATGGCTTTGACCAATCCCGCACTTCTGAAGGAAACGGCATACATCACTTTTTTTCTGCGCGTTATTTTTTCCCCATTGTGGGCCTGGGATCATCTTCAAAGAACCATACTTTGCTTTCTTGACGTGTTGGAATGTAAAAAAACGCTATGTACGTTTCATCACCTGAAACAATTTTAGAAATGAAGCAGGGGACAACATCATTTAGCAATTTAAGAGTTTCTTTACTGATTCTGACACGTTCCTCTTTTTGGTGCTCTGTTAGATTATGGGGAATCCAGCGGCAAACTACTTTTTTCATCTATAATTCTTCATGAATGATTTTGGGTATGACTGCGGATCCAATGTTAAGTTCCTTCTGTATCATTTGATAGGTAAAGCGATTAACATCCATTAACATTTTTCGTATGGCAGACACATTATCCGGGGTTACTGCCGACGGTGGCTTTCCTGTGTTTTCTTCGTCCTGAAGAAAATAGCGACCTCTTCTAAATTCTCAAAAAACCATCTAAATACAGTAGTACGAGTTGAAGATTTGTCACCAAATGCTAAATGCAACCGTTGAATGCATTCTTTTGATTTAATCCTGATTTAAAATCGTAGAAAATCATAGCGCAAAAATTTTCTCGCGTTAACTCCATTTTCTCTTTTGTTTAAAATTTATTCTAACCTAAACAAGTTGAAGAAAGTCAGTAAGAAAACATTTTATATGTTAAAATAATTTGTATTTTAAAATTAAACAGTTATTTTTATTTTGTAAATTCTGCGCGTATCTCAAAAATTTCAGAGTAACCCTCGTATATATATATATATATATATAAATATATATATATATATATATATATATATATATATATATATATATATATATATATATATATATATATATATATATATATATATATATACGATTTAGATAAATATGTATGAAAAATGGCTTGTTTTAAATGTAATCGATATCATCTGAAACTCATTACTTATGCTGTAAAGAAATTGACATTATTCTCAAAACAAATGATGAAATCTTCCAAAAATAATTCAGTATCAAAAAAATGCTCCCCAACATTAATTTACTTTAAATTTATTTACATGTTTAACGGAACTGTAAACATATTAAGTAATGTACTAGAAAAAGTGGTTATTAAATTTTGAGCTTCTATAGAATTAAATTATGCACAAAAATTTGATTTCACTGCCATATTAGAAAAAGAAAATTTCTTCTATTAAGGTTTTTTTGCGATAAAACCTTTCTATTATTTGATTTAAGGATTTCGTTATTTTTAATAACAATATCTCTAATCTTAACGTCTCCAATATTTGTAATTATGTCTTTCAAATTCATAATCATATTTCTATTAAAGTACTTAGGACTAACTAAAAAATAATTTATTAATTTTTTTTGTAAAAATTAGGAAATATGTATTGTTTGTTAAATATTAAGATATAAGAAAACTTTTATAAATTTGCTTTTATATTTTTTAATAAATTTTGGTTTAAAGCATCACAATGTACTTTAAAATTACAGTGGTTTAAGAAAAGTGATTCAAATACTGTATCAATGGAATGAAAATTTTTTAAATGAATATTGTTAGCATAGTTGTTCAATTTCTGGAATTTATCAAATTTATATTGTTGAATGAAGTTAAGAGAAACTTTTGAGACATAATAGACTATTTCAATATTGTTGTCAGTAGCACATATGAGATATTATATTGTTTGGCAGTTACTAAAAGGCTGTTGTTGCCAAGCTAAGTGTTCAGCCTCTGCTAAATGACATTTCGAGCCTATTCACTCTCAAAAAGTCATAGCCAACCATAAACTGTAAAAAAGGCAGCTTCCGTTAGTCAAAAGATATAGCAACAGAGGTAGGGGACTGTCTCAGCTCATTTACCTGTAGGTGTTTAGCTGGGTAAAATGGAATGAACTTCATACCTTTGATGACCCTAGTAGGAGAATACTACTCAGACGTACTGCACCCATTCTACCCAGTGACACCTCCTTGCCACGATGAGGCATCCTACTGGAGTATAGTAGGCTAAAATGCTAGTTTGTGTCAGTACAGATGTTTTAAAATGTGTACGATTAATTTTTATAAAAAAAATTTTATTGATTAATTATTTCACAAAAAGATATTATTCTCAAAGAGCTCTGAGATGTTTTGAGTGAAAAAATGTATCTTTTGGTATTTGTGGTTCCATCATTTTTTCATTTATTCGTGTGATTACTGAAATTTAGACCAAATCAAGAGCAAGAATGCTGATGAGGTTAATTATTCAATATAGTCTCAAAAATGAATCATAACATCGACAACAGGATTGAATACAATAATTATTTAAAAACTATGTAACTAATATTCTTTTTGTAAAAAATCATCAATTATATTAACAAGATCTTAATCTTAAATCCCTTGTTTCATTTTATTTATTGCTTTCATTACAGTGATTAAGAATTGCGTAGGTAAATTTTTGTTGATACTAACTCTCTCTCTCTCTCTCTCTACTGTTGTTTGAGAAAAGACTATGATCTAAAAGAAAAACGTTAAAATGGGATATTTAACAAATAATATTTCGATGATGTATAGCTAATGACTCATAGATCTTTAATCACACTTAGATATTTTCCTTTGACATTTATTTTTATATATTTGTAGATAAAAGAATATCAAGTTAGTTAATTTTGTATATACATTCCAACTGAAATAATTTTTTGAATCTCTGATAGTTTGAAATTGATCTTATTTTCAACATTTGAAATTTTTATCTCAAAAATATTAGTCCTTCTACATAATTACATATTTAATTACATCAAAAGTCTTAAAAATGAACTAATATTAATTGAAGAAAGAAGATATGAAAATAATTTAGAAATTTAGCAGTGTCCTTCACCATAGATTTTTCGGCTAGTTATACTTGCCAATGATATATAATTTTAAGCTAATGAAAATCTTTCTATTACTATACATTTTAATAAATGTGAGTATGAATGGTTACCAAATGAATTAAACTAGGGATTTTAAAAACAACAAATAATTTCTGTTAGTAAAATAAAAATATTCAAACAAATATTAAAGGAAATTTAAATTCTAGTAGCATAGAAACCAAATAAATGTACCTTTTGTGTTAAATGTAGGAAAATAACTTAAATATTTAAATTCTAAAGTTACTGTTTAATTAATAACATGTTTCATTACTATAATATGCATATCTAAAAATTAAAATAATTAAAACAATTTACTTGTCATTCAAGTTTATATAATAGAAATATATTTACTTAATAAATATATGCAACAAACTTACATTAAAGAAATGCGTTCATTTAAATTAATTTTAATTCAAACAATAGATTTTCTTAGATAAGATCATATTGTATTATTTACATATACATTTAGAAACATTTAGATATTTATTAATTCTAAATTTGTTAGCTTTTATTATAATAAAATATATAATATTTATTAAAGTTAGAGTATTTAATGTTATATATTAATTCAATTTAATATTCTGAGATATATTAGTTTTGAATTTAATTTTTGACAATATCGAATAAATTCCTAGTTAAAATTCGATCAGAATAAAATAAGTAGTAAGTAATCAATTTATGTAATTAATAAAGATATATTTGAAAAAATAAATGAAATAGAAATAAAAGGTACATAAAGCAAATATATTTAATTATTTGATTATATCTTTTTAAAAACGTTGAGTTAAAAAAATTATAAGTATTTGTAATATTAAATAATAAAAACTATATTGTATATGTTTTACAAAAACTAATAAAAAATATACAATAATAAAAACTACATTGTATATTGTGTATAAAAACAATATATTTTCTTAAAACTATGTGTTTGTGATTATTTGATATAAGAAAATTACAGCCATTTTCTTATAAATATTTGTCATTAATTCTTTTTTATATATAATTTTGTCTTATTTTATGTATATCAAAACAGTATTTAAACTTGTCATTTATTAATTATCGACATATTTTTCACAACACCCTCAGCTGCAATGATTAAGTTTGTAAATAATATTTATAAAGTTTATAAAATATTTCACATTTTTCAAAGCTCATAACTAGTTAAAAAAATTTTTATTTTACTGGTACTCTTTACCAAATTTTAAAAGCACTATTCATTTATAAATGCGTATAATTAGAATTAATAATTAGAACTTAAACAAGTGAAGTGAAAAGATTCTGCTTTTGGAATTCTCATTTAGCACTAATTTAGAAATATGATAAAATACACATTAAGAAAATATTAAGATATATAAAATTAATTTTTATTAATTTAACATATTCGCTGACGCCTATGAATAATGCTCTTAATTGATTTATTTACTATATTTATTTTATGTAATATTATTTACCAAATAATAAAATTAATTTTCTTTGAAACTCTAAATTTTCGCTTATTATGTAAAGTTTTAAAGATGTATTAATTCAGTAAATTAATGAAATGTTTAGGTTAAAGTTATTTTTAACTATTTATCCATGGGTGATTATTTATCCATTTTATGAAAAACTTATATTTGGACATCATGCAAAGCAGGGTGTAAAATCCTTTATGAATTTTTTCTAAAACACACAGACACACACAGCATAAGATTTTATGATGAAAAATATAAATATAAGCTAAGCTTTGATAAATATGAATGTAAAGGTACAACATTTCCGTTTTTGAAACCCAATTTCATGTGATCCTAACGGGCACTTAAATTTATTAAAAATACCTCACTCAGAAAATCTGGATAAAATGTTTTATCCGTCTTCAAGTGATTTTTAATAAATTAAAATAATTTTGAAGATTAAAATTTCTGTATTTTCTTAAACAGCATATTAATTTGAAATAAAAATATCGAAGTAAAATAAGCTTTTAACCCATCATCAAAAATATATCCAATAATTTAAATCATGTTTTAGAGTCTACATAACTTTCAAGTTATCGAATTTCTGTAAAATAATCAGATTGTTAAACTTTATTCATCTCAAATTTCCTCTCTTCTTAAATGAGAAACTTAATTTTTATTCAGGGTAACAACTAATCTTTGCAAAGTAGAAGTATTAATATTTTCCTCATTAATCAATTTTCTTCCAGTTCATTATAATTAGGTCTCCAAATTTTTTTTAAATTTGTATGTTTATTAATTTGTACATAATTAATTATACTATTAACTGCATATAATATCAATTGCATTTTGACGCTTATTTTATATAATATTTGTATCAAAATCACAGATTTACTATTAGCTATTTTAATCTCTAAAATGTACTGTAGAAGGAATTTCACTAAAACTATTATTAATTTAATTTTCACTAAATACGTTTTTTAAAAATGGCATCATATTGCAGTATTAAATATATTTATTCAAAGACGCATTGGTAATTTAATAAATTATATATTTTCAAAAATTTCACTTGATATATTTAAAAACATTTGATTTAAAATACATCAGCTAAATTCCTTATATTGTCATTATGTTACTTTATAGCCTCATAAACATATTTTGTTCAACAATTAAGGAAAAGCAAATGTCCTTATACCAAACTTCAATTAACTCTGAATTCAGTCGCAAGGAATGAAATAAAGTCGTTTATCTTTATCTGCTGTTAATCGCCAACAAATGGATCATTAGCGCCAACTTTACTCCGCGATATTTTTCTCTGGAGAAGAGGCCACTTTATCGAAAAAGAGTAAATTGCTCGTAGGTAGTAAAAGAAATCAAGAATTGATAAATGCAACCTCAGAAGAAGATGTAAAGGTGAAAGTACCAGGGGATGTTTCCGATTCATTCATTGATGTTTCCATTCACAACATTCATCCATTAGATAATTGTTGAGCCGAAACACAAATGTGATCTCCTGATTTCTTGTAAAAGCACTTTTAGTGTCACCTTTATCCAACGAATGGATGAATGGTTTGATAGATTTATCTATTGCATTGATCTCTTCTTTTCTAAACTTGGGAGAGCGTACATTATAAGTGCAACTGACTTAGATACAATTTCGTCTCAGAAAGTGTATGATATAAGGTACTTGCGAAAACATTTTAATACATTTTAACAACAATTAAAGTGCACCTTTTACTACATGGTTTATAGAGGTGTCATGCATATATAGACGATACTTTCGATGTAGAAAATACATTCATACACATAACTATATATTAACACAGTAATGTTTTGAATGTTTATATTTTATTGTTATAAGTAGGGTGTTTATAATTACATTCTTATTTTCAAAAGTTTATAAAAATTTGTAATCGAGAAGCATTAAATTTTGTTGTAGCTTTATATTCAAATATTATTTAAATTAGTCTTCCACTGTTTACACAAAATAAATTTATGCTGTTAATATATTAATTGGTATTATTATAATTATATACATTAAACGCATATATATTTAAAATTATAATGCATGTAATTTATTTTGTTTAATATGTTGGATAACATTGATCTTTTTGTAGATAAGTATTGATCTTCATAAGTAATCATAGCTACTTATTTCTTTATATTATTTCAGTATCAGTAGATATCACTAAAATATATATGTACATATAAACAAACATATAAATTTTGCTAACACCTTTTGAGAAGGTCTTATTAAAGAGTATATTTTTTAAAACTTATTTCATAACCAATAATTATTTATGTTTCAAAATTGCTAGCATATCAAATGTATGGTTAGAAGGAAGTAGTTTCAAGTTCTGAATTAAGCAAGAAAATATTAGTTTTTTTAAACTGAAGACTGTTTTAAAAATCTTAATTTAGCAGATGAGTTTTTAAGTAGTTTTCTGTATAAATGTAATATAAAACAAAATACTTTATAGCGTAAAAAAAGAATCTGATTTGTGAATTTGGTGTCCTAATAAGTTATTATCTAAGAAAAATAAAATAATTAGTTTTTCAAAAGAATTGACATTATTCTCTTCTCAATATATTTTAACCAAACTCTAATTCAAAAAAATTATTAGAGTTAAGTTATTGATCATGATTATATATATATATATATATATATATATATATATATATATATATATATATATATATATATATATATATATATATATATATATTATATATATATATATATGTATATATATATATATATATATATATATATATATATATATATATATATATATATATATATATATATATATATATATATATATATATATATATATATATTGCTTGGAATAAAAACATTTTTAATAATTTAAATCGTCATTTATGAATTTATTATTAATTCAAACAGTTTATTATCAGTCTTCTTTATACCAAATATAATTAAGAAAGACTGATAACAATGACAACTAATGTATAAAGAAATATAAAAAAAACAGTAAAAATATGTTAAAGAATTTAATATATGGTCACTAAACATATTTCTTTTCTATAAATAGCAAATGACAATTCTTAATTACGAACTTAATGAAAAGACAACAATGTGCTTAATTAATTGCTCATGTACGTCTGCTTGAATAATGTAATTGCTGCAACGATTTCTTGACAGACTTATCAACTGTCAAGTAAATAATTTCCTTGTGAATAAGAATGTTTTACTTCTTAAAGCATCAATGATTGTTTCCGATAAATTAACTAATTTCATTAATCATTGTTACTTATTAGTTGTGTATTTGTATACAATATTATTGATTTACTTGCTTCCTTGAAATTATTAAATGAAATATTTATTTCCTCTGCTTGATTTTTAATTATTTCAATACATTTCATAATATTTTTGTGTATTTTTTTATTTAAAAAATAAATTAGCTTAAAATGTTTTTCCTTTATTAAAATTTAATTACTACATCGCTAAAAATGATGCAATTGCTTGAAATGTTTAATGATCATTACATTGATTTATATGTAATGTTATTTACGCTTATTATTGCTTATAATATAAAAGCATAAGAATCTTTTTGCCATTATTCATATAAAATACTTTGATATTGACTAAAATTCTTACAAATATAATTTATTTGGTAAATTATTGCTATAAAAACTCTCACAAATGTTAAATAAATCACTTTAAACAATATTGGAGCTATTATAAATAAGTTTTATAGTTTGATTTTAATATTTATAGGAATTTCGTAAATCATTTTTGAAGGCATGAAATTTCATATAGCTATATTTGTCTTTGAATTATGTTGTTTAATGTTATGCATCTATCAAATAAGCAATTTACATGGAATAAGCAACTAATGTCATATACAACACACAACCATATTGTTTTATACTACACACATGGCATTATAAGACATTAGCTTCAAAAATAGTATATAACAAGAATTAAAACTGGTCAAAACACTTGAAAATTTATTCACATAAAAATATGTTATTTAAAAAATTAGTATTTACATTAGTTAACCACAATGGAATATATTACTCGCGAACTAATTTTATACTTAAAATGACAGGACAGAAAATTGTATTCAATATCCATTTCTTCATTTAGCCTTTATTAATATGGTTAATTTATTTGAAGAAAAAATATAAAATAATATTTCCATTTACAATTTTTGAATATTTATCCTAACGAATATTTTCCGTGCAACAAATAAACAGCCTGATGAAAAAAAAATATCAAATGAAAGAAACAAACTTGAAGAAATTAATTTTTAAAATAATTTTCATTTCTTGAATCTTAAATTTAAGAGAAAATATATTTTGATATCATTGAAAAAATTGAAAGACAAACAGAACCAATTGTAAGGAAAAGTAATAAATAAAAGTATTTTTTTCATTTATAAACTGATAAAAAATATTATTTGAATTTATGGGAGATTATTTACTTTATATATTAATTAATAATTTTATCTTCTGTAACAAAGAGAAATGTCTAAATTTTTCAAAATTCAGATTAATAAATGCATGCCATTTATGTTTCTTGTGAGATATTAAGAGAGGCTTTTCTTAAGAAAAACTATTGCAATTCCTTCATATAGTTACAAAGCATGAAGTGTTAATATAAGAATGAAAACTCCTTTATCATTGAATATTTGAGAAAGTATATTTGTTTTATATGTGACAGCAATACGAGTAATTAAAGAAAATTGATTAATTTAAAAGGAGAATTATATAAAAATTTCAATGACAATATAAACATTTTGTAGTTAGTTTGAAAAATCATTAAATAAATTACATTGAACTTGATATTTTAAGTACCCAATTAACAATTTTTATAGCAACTTTGCTGAATTTCCCTTAATATCAGCTATAATATTTGCCAATAAACACATAATCCATTCGAGCTCAATATAGAAACTCTCACTCCTTGACTTGACAAATGTATTTGGTGATAAATATTGGCGATAAACTTTAATTTTTAATAACCTGATATCTTTAGAACTTTACGAAACATAGATTTAGGGTTGCCAATTTGTTATTCATTATTCTGACGACCATCGTGGTGTGAAAAAAATGCCAAAAGATCAAGGAATATCCGAAAGCATGCTTTTAACAATCATTTCACAAAGTAAAAGAATCCAATATATTTCATTTGAGATCATATCCTCTATATTCATTTTTTATTTTATAAAAATATAGTATTGATTTTCTTAAAATTAATTAGATGTATACATCATTAAAATACATAATTAATATTTCATGTAAGCAAAAATCATAGAATGAGAACTAAAGTATTTAAGAAGAAACAAAGTATTTACATTTAATAAAAATATGCATTTTAATCTTTTTTTTTCAAATTTTAATTACTTCATTGCAATTTGCTTCTGAATTAAAAAAAATAGATTTTCAATATTTCAGAACTTACATTAACTTACAAAAGGACATAATTTTATCTACTTTTGATGAATGTTATGCATGTATATATGATGATTTTACTTTCATCATGAAAAAAAAATATCTAAAAATTAGGTTTACTCAAAAGTTTATAAACTTGATTGATGACTGGTTTTAAAAATGCTATAACAGATCAACTTTTTTTGGTATTTCTAAGTGAATGTTATATTGAGAGCACATGCATACAATGTAAAAAAGTTAATAATTTTGAAAAAATTTGGAGACACAAATATGAGCAATTAAAATTAAAAATTATAGTCTGTACGATAAGTGATTCTTTTTATTTAATAAAAATGCCAAATATTATGCCATGCTTGTTATTCTATTGAAAAAATTATGTTTTCCTTGAATTTCTTTTTTTCTAGAGATTCTTGAGCAAGCAGAATCAGTTATGTTCTTTTAGTTAAAATATAGAATATATTATTTTTTCTTTTGTTTCATTAATTACAATTCAGAGTTTATTAAATTTAAAATAAGACTTGATGATTTTAATAAATGTTACACAGATGAAATGCATGGTAAGAAATAGTTTATACATATATTATTCAATATATGATTCAAATTTTATACTTTTAAAGTGTTACGTCCCAAATTTATTTATGATCTGCCAAATCAAAATATTTGATTGAATTTTAATGATAATAAATAAAATACCGTGTCTACATTTTTGAGACATCATTTGAATTATTTAGAATTTATTTATATTTGCTAACATAAATTCATTCAACTTAAATTTTCACTTTTATTTTAATTTTATAAAATTTATAAATACTTTTAACTAACAATGCATTAAATTAAGATTTATAAGATTTAAATTTATAAAATTTGCATTTCGTTTTGTTAAGAATTCTTGATCAGTAAATATACAATTTTTATAATTTTTTAAACTAAACATTTAAGTAAACATTTAAGTTTTATAATTTTTAAAGTAAACATTTAAGTATTTTAAAGAATATTCTGTAATACTTATTAATTAATATTTGATCTAGTTATAATTTTTAAAATTAAATTAGGAGTCACCATGGAATATGTTAAAGAATCTTATATATGTTATAATATAATAATTTTCATTTAATAAATAGAATATTTTACTTTCTATTTGTACTTGACAATGTTATCAAAATGGGATTGACACAATTTATTGTAAAGATATTTTTGATAGTGTCGTTTCTTATAAACCTTTCGCATGATTTTAAATATGAACTTTTATAAACTGTAAGTATTACAATTTTCCTGACAAATACTGCAAAAATTGTTATTATCAGCTAAAATGAAGTCATTTTCTCATCTTATAAGTGCTTGTAAAAATCGTGATGAATTTGGATTTCCTTTGTTAGTGTTACTTATAATAATATATTTAAAGAGTTCACTTATTAAACTGCAAAAATTAAAATTGTGATATATTTTTATTACATTGCAATTTCCAAGAAAATTAAATCTAAGTTTGTGTTCCCGTTAAAAAGGAAATTTACTTGCAATAAAGTTTCACATAAATTAACAATTGCATTTATGATCATTTTTTAACAATTCTTACACAAGTATTTTGGTAATCAAGTATTGCATACGGAAACTTTCATGTGATGCATAAAAGAATTAACTTGAATTTTATAAATTTCTATCGAAATATTCTTTTAAATAAATTAATTTTGAATTACTTTGTAAACTTGAATGTGAATAAATCATTTTTTGAAAGGTTACTAAATTTGAATATATTTAATTAGATTTTCGAAAGTATTTGTAAATTTGTGAATATACTTACCATATATATGAATTATTGAATAAAATTTAACTACAGAATATAAGCTCTGAAGTTGACATAAATTTTGAAATTGACATTATCAAAATTATAAATAATTTCACAGAAAGAAAAATTCATATGAACGTAAATAAGCAATAAGTAAATTTTTCCACAAAAAAGACAAATATTTCAAATCTTAGCAGTTAGCAGTTTGTAAAAAGAGATTATTCATGTTTGTCTAACACTTTTCTATTTTTTTACTAATCACTTTTTTCAAAAAATTCTAGTTTTCATGGCAATAATGAATATTCTTAATAACTTTTGTTTACTTTATATAATTGCAATTTCAACTTGCAATTTAATGACAAAAGAAAAATAAATTAAAATGTTGAATAACAACGTAAATCTGACAAACTGCTATTGTCATTTGAAAGAATTTTTAAATTTAGTAACTTCCGTGTGTGTTTTAAATTAATTATTCTTAGTAACTAAAATGCATATATTATTCCAAAATTCAAATTTCTAACATTAAAATTTCATCAGACACCCTATTTTAAAGTGAATGAATAGTAATTTCAATGCTTGAACTTTTTGGTAAGATTTTAATTATACCAATTAAATTATGATTAATTTGGAACTAAAGTAAGATTTCACTAATTTAATTTTTTTAAACGAGCTATTTACTTATAAAGCTCTCTTGATAACAATTGGCAATTAAAATCACATATTACATGAGAAATATATAATTTTTATAATCAGATATTATTTTTATAATAAGTAATTGATCATAAAAATTATGTGTTTCTCTTGTAATCTAAAAGCAAGTATCTTTAAAATAAATGTATTAACCAATCTCATCGTATACAAATATGATGATTGATTTATACTAAGATTACATCAAACATTTTATTTCAAAAAGAATAATGCATGATGCAGGATTTTTTAGTTAAATACACCCATAGAATTTTGATTGTTGATACTAATTCATAATTATTATATTCAGTACTAAAATTATTTGCAATTTTGAATAGAAAAACTAATCCGGAATAAGTAAAAATGTCTTAATATTTAAATAAAAATATATGAAGTAAAGTTGTATTTATTAAAAGTAAAATAAGCTTAAGATTAAAGTACCATCAGCCTTAAATATGCATAATTCTGCAGCCTGAATGTGTACTTCGTGTTTCCTTTAGCTTGATGATATATTCATTTAATACCCGAAATGATATTGAAAAGTAATTTCCTTTCATAAATAAAATAGCAAGAAAAAATCCTATTTATCCATCTCTTGAGCCTCACTTGATGGAAAAAAATTAATCTTCTTCTCGGATGCATTTATACATCTCCTTCGCTCAAGAGCCGATCGCTGCTGTTGCTGTCAGTAGCTGACGCATACTGCCAGATATTTCTAACGGTAACAAGAAAATGAATAATGAAATAAAAGCTTACTCATTCTGATTTACGGGTGGAAATATTTATATTAAATATTGCTTTCAGTGATTGATATGGTTAAAATGCCTCTAGATGTTAATACTTTAATACAAAATGTATTTTGATGCATTTTGATGGGTATACAGGAATTGAAATCACATAATAATAGAAAATTTCATATAAGAGAGAATTTCAAAATTGTAGCTCATATATATAAAATAATGCTAAAAATGCATTTTTTAATAATATTACATATTAAATTGCCAGAAAGTATATTATAACCAGCAATACCATTCGTAGAAATATTGTTATAAAATTATGAAAGTCACGATATTTAATATTATGTTCTTTTCAAGAATTATATGAGAAATTTTGTTTTGGGTTGAACTAAATTATGTATTTATATATATACATATGTGTATGTGTGTCTGTTATCTTATAATTCTAAAAACTATAAAATATTAAATTATTTACTGCATTATATATAATTTAAAATAAATTAGTTATTTTATCATTTTTAAATTAATATGCTACATAAAATATCGATATAACAAATTACTACAATACTAGGGTTAACAAATTACTACAATTTGCATAAACATTTATTGCTTTCTATATTTTTAATCAAAATTATTTAAGTCTTTTTTCAAATATCTTTTAACTCTAATAACATTTCAAAAAGAATCTATAAAATATTCTTTTTCAGAAACCCATTTTATTTATTTTCATGAATTATTGTATTATTTGAGAAATCACAAGTTAAAACGTGAAATATTTTTGAAAATAATAGGAAGAAACAAAAAACGGTTGATATATTCTTAAAATAGCTAGCTGAGAATGATTTTCTTATTTAAAATTATTTACTCACAGTTTATGGTCAGTTAAATCTGTTGTCACCATTTTCCCATTAAAAATTTATATATCTTACATAAATCTACTATAAATAAAAAATAATTTTTAATATTTATTTTTCTTAATTCTATATTACCTGTACTTGATATTTAGAAGCAAATCTATTTTTCAAATTTTGATTTCAAATTTATTTCTTTATTCAAGAAATAAATATTTATAAATAAATATGATAATAAATTCTACTTTCTTGTTATGCTAGTCATAAAATTAATGGCTGAATAAGCAAAGGTATTTTATTAAACAAGATATGTAGAATTACATAAACTTTCTCAAAGAATAAGTCAAATCGTATCTGAAAGTAGGTAATTGGATTAAGTAAAATATATGCAGCGAAGGAAAAATTTATTTACTGAAGAAAATTTATTCTTGGCTTTCACCCTCTAGGTATGTTTTCCTTGTCAATACTTCTTAATTGAAATGGCTGTTTTCTCAAACAAAGATTTTCTTATGCAAAAATGTTAAACAAATTTGATAGGATATTAAAATACTCAATAATCTCTGAACATTTGCTCATTCCAATGTTTCTAATAAAAAATACTATTTTTTAAATATTTTAACTGGGAAAAATTATCCGACATAAGTATTCGAATGATGATAATATGAAATGCTATTTTACTAATATTATAAAATATTTTAATGAAAAAACATTTCAAATTATTGTGAGTAATTAATTTTCGAGTTCATACATTAAATTTTGTTAATTATTTGTATTGAAAAATGTCAGAAAATTTTCAATATTTATTGCTTTTAAGCAACTGTAGTATCTTATATTTATCATATAAAGTTCTATTACAGAGTGTCCCCAATTAAATGGTGCGAAAATGTTTTTGCACATAATTTTTAATAAAAAAATTACTTTTGGTTTGGTAATATTTAGTAGTTTAATTCCATAATAATCATTGTTGACGATTTATTAATTTGCAGATTTTCAATTCATTTTATTCTTTTCATTATTAGCATTAATTCTAAACGACGCTTCACTCTCGAATGTCATTTATAAGGTAAGCAGAATTGCTAAATTTTTAAATTTATGAGACAAATAATTGAAATAACTTTGAAAATACTTAACTAATAGGTAGTGTAGAAAATAGGAATGAGAATGTAGGAAAATGCAGTATATGAACACAAAAATTACTGAAATGTTTTTGCGAAAGTATTCAGGAATAATTTGTCAGAAAACATTCTGCCAGAAAAACGAAATTGAGTCTGTCAGAAAGTATGATTGAGATAATCTTCTTTGTCTTATAATCTTCATTATTGAAATAGGCAAAAAAATTTTAAAATATATGATTTAAAAGTATTTTTTCACATTTCAAAAACACTCAGTATCTATCCAGAAAACTGAACAAAAGCAAAACCAGAAAAACATTTTTCTTCAATGTTGCAAACACATTTGTCCGTCTTTTATTTCCACAGTGTAATAACCAGTCAGAATTCAATTCGGATTTTAACCCAATGGACAATTTCACATCGGGTTATTTGAAGATTAAATTGACAAACCTAAAACCAATGTTTACAATTAAATTAAAAATTTACCAATAATGATATTGAATGAAATTCTATTCTGTATAGTGCAAGCCGCTGAAGAAGTGTTTCTAAAAAAAATGTTTGTGGATAGTTGCCGTCTGGGATGGAGTAAAACCATTAGTTAAACCACATTAATTTTACTTAATTTAACAATAAGTTGTAATAATAAAGCATTGTATAGAAAAAATTATATTATTGTGCTATGAATTTAAGCCGTTATATATACATCACCCAGTATATCTGTTTTATTAATGGATAGAAAAGTGTACAATTATACAGCAGAAAGAACCGATAATTTAGCCTGTCTTAGATATAAATTGATTACTTTATTTAATTTTTATTTTTAAAGATGCTTAGTATAAGGCATATTGCTAATAATTTGAATAAAGTTAAATTTTCAATAACTTATTTCATGCATTTAGTTTTTTTTTGTATTTATCATCCAAATTACTACTGCATCTGCATATATTTATTGATAAACAGTGTACACAATGATTCACCAAAAAGAAATTTAGCATATCAAAATTATAAAAAAATACTAATTTATATATTTTGTATTTTATCAAAGATGCATATAGAATAAGGCATATTTTAAAGAAAAAATTGGCAATGATGTCATCGTTAAATTTTCAGCATATCTAATCAGCAATTTATACTAACATTTATAATGATATTTAGTTATTGATTTTATGGTAACATTTTATTTTTATTCAAATAAACAATTTGAAATATGCATGGTAATATCATATATCAGAAAATTATATCATATTTGAGAATAATTTAATTCCAACTAATTAAAAGAAACAATTATTTGCTTGAATACTAAGACATTGTACTCATTCTCTGAAAGTGAATTTGCTTTGAAAATCATATTTGTGTATAAATATGATGCATTATAAAGGATTTTAATTCCAATGAAATCGCAAAAAAAATAAGTTAAGTGATATGAAAAAAAAAAACTATATAAATATTAAGACACAATTTAATTTTTTAAGTAAACATAAATTAAGCTTTAATTTTTCAGTAATACTTAAGACAATATTTCCAAACTACTGTAAAATAATTAATTTTTCTATGTATTGAAATTTTAATCTTTGCATATTTTCCAACAAAAAATAAGAATAAAAACATTTCTTTCCATATTGTACATCTCGCAATATAAAGTTAAATTAATTAATGCCATTTATTACGTAATCATTAAATAATCATTTCTTAATTTTAAGTATTGAAACTCACAAATATTTATAGATATTTATGTTTATAAAAGCAGTATTTATAACCGCTGTCAATAATGTATTAAGATGTTTTCTGTAAATCAGATGTTTATAGTTTCCTGTGATGAATTTCATTTCTTACTAGATTAATTTAAACAAATTAAATTTTTCAGTTTCTTCATTTTTTAATCTCTTAAATATCTATCATAATATAAAAGCATGATGTATTTCGTAAATACGAGAAGAACAAATGTATTCCAATACACGTTGATTATATTTTCTCATGTCCTGTTTGCAACTTAATATTTTTAATTTTTTTTATTTTGAAGATATCTGTATGATAATTAGTTTTAATGTTTATAATATTCTGTAATATTATTTTCATTTTTAACACCATAAATAAGGAAGCTTTTTGAGGATAATTAGCAGATTTGGAAACTAATTTCGTTTTGACAATACAAAACTGAAAACATAGTTTTAGTAAATTAAAACACATACTTTCTAACAAAAAAAAATTGAGAGTAAAATATCATCAAAATTTACAATTAAAATGTTATTTATTTAACTATTAATTTAAAAGTGCAAACCAAGACTACTCATTTAATAAGCTCATCAAACATTGAAAATTCTTATACAGCAAAACATTTACAATTTTCACTTTCGCTAAATCAAATTGAATACATACTCTTATATAAAATTCATTTTTTAAATCTGTTTCCATGAAGATATATAGCCATTAGTTTTCCCTTATCTGAAGTTATTCATATATTTAAAATCAATGAATATACTTTTTTTAATTTTTTCAGATTATATCTTTAAAATGCAATGTAAGTTGATTAGTTTGTAACATTAGTTGCTTCATTTAACAGTATTGCATATGAAGTTAGTTTTATTTACATTTTCTCACCTTTATTTTAAATAATTTATTTTAGCTTGAAGTATACATGGAATTTTTATAGTTAATAGTTTACATAATTGTTTTCATTGTTTGAATAATTTTACATAACCATTGCTTAAAAATTGTCTGTTGGAAAAATCTGAATAAAAAATCTTCAAAATGTTTAACTCCAATACTTTTTAAAACGTTTTTTTCTTCTATTATTTAGTTTATTATCTTAATTTCAGTAATAATTATTTATTTACAAACATTACATTGCAAATATAAGTATAAGAATACAAATATAAGCATATTATTACATAAACTTAAGAAAATACTACATTGTAGTAGTTTGTAAATGTTTTCTTAAATTATAAACAATGTTAATATAAGCAATTGATATGAAAATTGCTTTCTATATGATTGTTTTATAGATCACATACATTATGTCATTTTAAAAAAATCAATAAATATTAATTAATATTACTAAAATTTTCTTATAATTAACTCAGTTTTTAAGAAAAATTACCTATAGGGTAGCCTAATTCATCTGAGTTTCATCATTATATTTTGAATACATAAAATCCTCCTATTTGTTCCAATAATTAATCAATATGGCTAATTTATGTTATCTGTTATGATAGTAATTTTAACAATATTTTTTTCATATAAATCAAAACTTTTACTTACTTATTAATACAATGCATCTAATTATAAGCATAATAATAATCATTTTTATTATTATACTTATAATTAGATTTTTTAATTTATTATTAAAGCTTCAATTCTTAAAATTGTTAATTATGAAAAAGAGTGAGTCGAAAATTCCATCAACTAACAAAAATTATAAATTTCTTGACATATCAGAAATAAAATTATATCGTGTTTATTAATGCAAGAAAAAAATGAAATATTGCATGATCCTATAACACACAAAACATATATATAAATGTTTTAATATATATGTGCATAAAAGTGTGTGAAAAATTGATATTATTTAAAGAAAATGTAATTCCAAACATATTTATAAGCAAAAAACTGCAACTTGAAATAAAAGAATATTCTGGAAATTTAATTACTGACGAAACGATAAAAAACTTAATGTTGATGTAAAAAACTTAATATTTAAAATATTTTTCTTACAAATGTTACTATTATTAATTTAGAATTATATTAAATAATGATTTTATACTTAAAAACATTCTTTGCTCATTTAAACTTACAATAAAGTGAATGTTTTTCTTCTGTTCTGTTGTCAACGTGTTAATGACTTGTATCAATGGAAAATGGCTTCTCAAACCGATGATTTGGTCTTTATATAAGAATTTATTTTATAAACAAAATATAATTCAGAAATATTCTCAGACATTGGATGCTGAAATTGCCTTTGTTTGCTGCCGTTCACAGGAATGCCATTTGAATGCAGCAATAAATTCGTCATCAAGTCAGATTTACGACGCCGTCTCAACGTGATGTAGATGAAACGCGCGTTATTTGATGTTATTTATATTTTAAATCAATGACAATTTTAATAAAACGATGTAGCCATGATGTCACCTAGAACGAAAGAAACAACAACTTTATGGTTAAAAGAAGAAAAAAAGTATCTGACACATAAATGAAATCTCAGCAAAATGTTTCTACAGGTAAAAAATCAATATATGTCTGATAATTGCTTTTATTGGTCATTCAACGTCAATGAAAAAATACCATAATTATTCTAATGTCAATAAATCATAATTCAAAGCAATATGCAAATAAAATTCGTAAGTACTATGAAATCGCTCTTATAGAACCTAATTATTCAATACTTAGAGTTAGGTATTATAGAACCTATGAAGATATATGAAGCTGTCTATATATAGAGACGTAAATTATGTAAAGGATTTCTAGATAAATCAGACAAGATGTACATGTAGTTAATTCAATGAACCGGAAGATATTCAATGTCTGACAAAATGTCCAAAAGCTGATGTGCTACACCAACATTATCCCAGTGTAATAATAAATCTATGAATATACGATAATTTTATCTTCCAAAAATCATTTTTATATTTGTAAAAGTGTGTGCCGATTCAGAATTTTAATTAGAAGAATATAATTCTCTTACATTATATCACTGTTTTTTTCTACTTAAGCAATAAATGCTTTCATTAAGAATATATTTATAATTTTCTAATAAAATAGAATGATTATTTGCTTATATACATATATATTAAAATATTAAACCAAAATTAATACTAGCTAAAAACATTTAAAATTATAAACATGCAATAAAAAGCTTTTAATATAATGTAAAATAATGTATTCATAAATTTAACCTATAACTTAGATAATTTTGGGAATGGAAATATTTTCATGGCTATAGTATTGCATTCTGTTTTGATATTTCAATAAAGGAGTTTTTTTTTTTTTTTTTTTTTTTTTTTTTGTCATTTACATTTGTGTTTTGAAACTAGCAGCGTATATCTCCCCAAATCGTAGCCAAGAAATTCAAATGCTGTTACCACTTAAAAAAAACATATACATGAGGCAAAAATAATATAAAACAAGTAAAACAAACAAAATCTAGTAACAAAAAAAATCTATAAAGCAACAAAAATTCAAATTTGCTACACCAGAATTAAAACTGGCAACACTATAATCAAAACAAAGGACAACAAATTTGATGAAAAATCTGTTGGGAGGATCTATAATACTTATAGCTTTGCTTCTTATATTTACCGCTTATGTTTTATACTATCGCATATAAATTATTTTATTTATTGATTTAATTTTTTCTAATTTAAATAATTTTATTCACATACATTTTAATCCCTTTATTAATTAAACCCTGAAACAACTATTGAAATGTAAAAATGGCAAAACATGAGTATAAAAGTAATACTTGAATCATATTAACGTTTTTGACGTGAGTTGGAAATTATAAAATATTCCTTTTTGGAGAAAAACAGTTTTGAGTATGAGTTCAATTTACTTTCTTAAAAAATGTTATTAATTTTTCATAAATATTAATTTCAGAGTTAAAGAAAAAAAACTTTTTGTAAGCGTTAATTCAAATAAATATAAAAATATTTTTCACAAAATGAATTGCTTAATGAAAATTAACTCTTTCTTTACTAAAATAATGAAACGAAAATGAAAAAAAAGAATTTTTTCAATCATATAAATAAAAATAACTCTGCAAGAGATAAAATAACTTAAAATCTTTTATCTTGAATGGAAAATAAAAATAACTTTTCATAACATATTATACTTCTTAAAAAAGTTCTTATACTTACGATTTACCGGGATATATTTAACAAAAGGAAAAAAGATTTCTTTGGTACATTTAGGTTTAACTTCGATATAAAAAGACACGCACTTGTGACAAACAGATAATGTTGATCATTATTGTGAATGATGTTTGCTCAGAGCTTATAAACATGATCTTTTGCTCGAAAAAAATATCTTAAGGTTATGAAATAATTTTGTTCTTTCATTTCATCTGGATTACTTTTTTTTATTTCTGACTTGAAGTAGTCATTAGATCGATTTCAACTAATTAGTTGTGTGTTTCAATTTATAAGGAAAAAGTGGAGTTTTTTTAATGAAAAATATATCAAAGAAATTTCAGATAAACTTGTTATTTTTTACATATATCTTGTGTACATTATTTTGCTTTATTATATTTAAATTTGAAATAAATAAATGCTAACATCTGCCTCCTTTAATTTCTTTTATAATAATTAAGGTAATTAAATTCCAACTGAAAATATTCTTATTTATTATAACTGTATTCTCGAACAATATTTAAAACGTAAAAAAAAAAGCTTTGAATTAAATAGCTTAATAGAGTCTCAAAAACAAATATTTTGGATTTTTTTCTTTTCTGAGTAGCTATAATATTTAACCTAAATTAATTAAAGATTGTTCCTCTGTAAAATAGCATTTTAAACATTAATAGGAATTTCAAATACAAATAAATTATGCACATAATTTTCGAAATAATGTATACTTCTTTTCGAATATATAATTAGTTATTGATTAGTTAAATAGTTGCTCAATCCAGTCTGCAATAGTTGCTCATTTAAATATAAAAAGGGATTCCAATAATTTTATATAAAACAAAGAAATATATATTTAACTTCATTGAAAAAAATTGCTTTTGTGTAACATGTATATGTAAAGAACATCATTTATTGAATACAAAAATAATTCAATAAATTGATTATATAAAAGAAAAGAATTAACAGATTCATAAGCACATTAGGATAATTTCATCTTTCCTTAGCACATAGAGCAATGTTGATGTTATTTTATAAAGTAGGATATACAGTCGGCTCACTGCTAAGTTCAAGAATGGGTGATTTATTGTAGTTTAGGAATATTTTATATGTTGGGATACACAGTAGACAGCTTGCTATAATTTAAAGTGGGTGTATTCTAGTAGTTTAGAAATATTTTATATGATGGTATACACAATAAGCACGTTTCTATAATTCGAATGTGGATGGATTCTCATAGTTTAGAAATATATTTTATATGGTGGGATACACATAGGCACGCTGCTGTTGTTCGAAAATGCGTGGATTATCTTAGTTTAGAAATAAGAACTCATTAAATATGACTTGCCACCCCCAGATGAATTGTTTTATTTTAAAGAAATCGCGACGATGATTTATTTTACATACCCTAGCCGTAATAACTGAATGGGAAACGTCTTTAACTGGCTTAGCTTTTTGAACGGCTACTTTTCGTCGGTCATTTTTGCCAATCACAGTCGAACTCTTTACCCAAAGATAAAACCTATAATTTGATTTGAATAATATTCACTTGATCTTTATTATTTTTCTTTTTTATGTAAGAAATTATGCAAGAATATAATGTCATCTACAAAAATTAAGTAAAAAAAATCACCAAATACAAAATTCCGCTAAGGAAATATTTGACATTTGCATCAAACGAAATTAAAGCAAATAATAAAATTACATCAGTTTATTAGCTCATTAATATAATCTAATAATTGCTTCAAAAATTTAAAAAATCCTTATCCGAATTTTTCAAAGAATTTTTAGTAATTTCCTTTCATTTTAATATTCCTTAGATTAAATAAAATTTATGGATTTCATGTTTATATTATGCATATATTCGAGTTGAGCGCAGGCAACTTCATCACCATCATCCTTGCTATTTCTTCGAATAATGCCAAATAGCACTAGAATTTATATTAATATTTCTAGTGCTATTTAGCATTATTCGAAATAGCACTAGAAATATTAATAAAGAAAGTTTAATATTAATATTAAAGAAATATTATTCGAAATAACACTAGAAATATTAATATTAATAGAAAGTTTAATATTAATATTAAATAAATAATAATATTTCTTTAATATTTATATTAAACTTTCTTATGTGTTGTCTATTGATACCTGCTCAAGAAATTGCATTTTGTGGAATATGTTAGATAAGCTACATTGTTTTGTAAAAATTAAGCAATAATTAAAAAAGAGACAGATAAAACTTGTTGCAGCATGCATTTTAGACTTTCTTCTAAGTTGAATAAGTCAGCAATTTATATTATTAATATACAATATTCAAAGAACGGATAATTCATAGTACTATTATTGATTTGTTAATGTGTCACTTCACATTTTTATATTAGCAAAATAAACTGATAAAATGCAAGCGTAGATATTATTTAGCATATTGATTTAAGTTATTTTTTTGACTACCTAATTTATTTTGTGTTCAAAATTTACTGCATGTACAAAACATTTCTTTTTTGAACTCTAACTTTCTATTTTGTTATTCCTAAATTCTAAAATACTATTTAAAGCCATCATTTACATTATATCTACAATAATGAATATCAGAATTATAGTATGATATACTGGAATATAATTCTCCAAAAAGAAATAATATTTACCTCTATAAACTGAGAACACTTTTATCTGATGTGGGAATATATTCTAACAGGTGTGGGAAATGCCTTAAGGGAATACCATAAAACCGATTCATCAACTACATGTCTAGCGTAAGAAAATCCAATATTTTACCAGTTTATAGGTTTTCTAAATCACTTATTGTTATCTTGTATTTCTGTAGTTAATGTATTATTCTCCAATTTCTATGGTTAACGTATTAAGAAAAATATAGTAGTCAAAAACTGATAGTTTTCCAGTTTTTTTCTTAAAATATATTCTGTAGGTTATTAAGATAAATTATTGTTATAATAGTGAAAATTTAACTAAACTAGTGAGAAAATTGTTAGTTTATATTTATTATTAATTTTTATACAGCTACAATTATATTCAGTATTTGTTACTTCATTCTCCATACATAAATACGGATCAGAGTATTTATAATGGAAAGTAAAACATTTTTCATTTTACTTGCCTAAGTCACTAATCTTGATTTATACGAAAAGAAATAAATTGTTTATAAGGAATTTTGAAATATCTGAAATTCAAAGTTTATATTTTATTAAATTGTTATTGAGAAAGATATCAATGATTTATTTTGTTTAACATTGATATCCTCAAAGTTCAGTATGTTGTAAGATGTAATCAAAATTATTCTATTAATTGTATTATTTTTGAACAATTTTATAGTTGAATACATTAATACTTTAAAATTTTTAGCACATTTTTTCAAAAAAACACTTTGATTGAAAAGTTAATTAATTTTAAATCAAATTTAAAAAGTAACAAATGCTTAAAACAGTGAACATGCAACAGAAATTAAAGCAATGTGGAAACAATGTAAATTAAATAATCTGCTTGATAAATCAAACAATTGTTGTGTAGCATATTTTTGTTTTATGACTGATTTATTTCGTCCCTAAATTTCTGTATTACGAATAATATACAAGTGTTTTTATTTCTTTTTTTCGTAATTCTAACCATACTTATAATTAATTCAACCATTATTCTCCCGCAAGATGCATGGAATTCTAAATAAAGGATTTTTATGTTAAGCACTTTTGTAATTATCATTTGTAATACGCCAAAAGAAAAGTTTTATTTTAACTAAAAGTTGAAAAAAGAAACTTTATTTCATGGTATTATGCACCAAAAAAGTGAAATTTGGTATTCTGCCAAAATTGTTGGCCATAAAATAGTATGTTACTTTAATGCATTCCTTTGTCTCTCACTTTGCCCATCATTAGTGAGGAAGCGAAGCAAGTGGAAAAGTCACTGATGAAATATATGACCATTGATGTAATCGTAAAAAGCTACAATAGGCATGAAATAATACAAGAAAGAAGCATTAATCAATTCTAAGTTAGATTGCAATTTGATGGACTTATTATGAAATAAAATTAATACCACTGAATGACATTTTCATTTCTTGTAGCTCCACCGATGTTTTTTGATAAAAGAAATGGATAAAATATTCTCTAATCTTTATCACGAAGAAAATACTTATAATAAACATACTGTGAGAAATAATTTATTTACATCTGGTGTATTTTCCCAAATTTAAAAGTAATCTTAAGGGAAAATTATCTGCGTCAGATAAAAGTTAAGAATTTCATTTTAATTAATTTTGAATAACAACATAGATTTAATCGACATCAAAGGAAACTTCGTTACTTTTACAAAACAACAAAAACTAGAATCTAAGTTATATATATATATATATATATATATATATATATATATATATATATATATATATATATATATATATATATATATATATATATATATATATATATATATATATATATATATATATATATATATATATATATATATATATATATATATAACCCAGATTCTAGATTTTGAACAAAGTGACTAAATAATTATGAAATAAAGATGATGTCATAAAGATAATAGGTCATTGAAAGGTCTGTGTCCTTATATAGAAAATGCTCAATGAATTGGGGTAAACAGCATCTATGTTTATAGATGATGAAAAACTGTTGCTGTTCTCTTACTCATTTCTTTTTGTAGAGAAGCTTACATCAATGCAAAAGGCCCAGACGCATATGTCCGATTGGATTTTTATGCTGCTCAACCAACAGCAGCCTCCAAGAGGTGCCTAGACAAGTATTAGAGTCATGATTACTGACAGAGAGGGAAGAGGAACAAGGACGGAAAAGATCACTTCAAGTAAATGCTTTAAGGCATTTTAAAAGTCTACTTCTATATCTCACTCGATCTGTTCCTATCTTGAAGAGGCCGGGGGCCACTACAAAATAGGTACAGACCTAGATTTTTTTGTCCTGGTAGGATCACCAAAGCCTTGAGAAATGTTTTTTTCAGCTAATGGCTACAGGTGATGTCAGAGATCAAGAAAGTTTTCTATGCTTGTTGTTCCTCTCCAGAATGAAGCTGCAACATACCCTATGTAAAATGGACTAGTAGCATTAAATATTGTGGACAGCCTTTTGGAGGTAAAAGTTTTATTGTTGTTTATGGTAAAGTAGTTAATCTTTTCGGTATCTTTCAAGTTTATTGTCCATTTATATTCTGAAAGACATATACTCTGTTGATATTCTATTTCAATTACTTTCAATGTGATGCAAGCAATTATTGGTTAAATAAAAGTTCTCCCGATATTTTTGTTTTCATAATGGTGTTGAAATTTCAGAAACATTTACCCTTATATTTTTGATTGAAAATAAATCGACACATACTGGTACCAAATATCCATCTATTGTATGGTATTGGTTCTTTTGTCAATAAAATATTTAAAGCTTCCACAACACTGAACCTGTGTTTTTAAATTTTTAAGTAAGTTCACAAGCTAATTTTAGAAATTGTAATACATAAAATTCATGAGAATTTTATTTCCATAAAGATTTGCTTATTTCGTTTGATCAGGTGACTGTGATAGTAGTTAAAACATGGTTTGCCAATTTGTAATATCATTAATCAGGGAACATAAGACTTGATAGTTAATTTTTCAGGAAAAGATGTATGGAAATATTATGAATATACGTATTAAGATATGCTGGACAAATATGTAAAGATATGTAATATAAGTTAATAAAAATATGTATTATTGTTTCTGGGACCATAATAATAGAACAGGTTGATCAAGATAATACGTATCTTGACCCTTGGAATTATGGCAAAAACTTTTATTGAAAGATAATACACACCCATTAATATTTGTAGTGATGTATCATAATATTTATGTTCATCATACGTTACGGCATTTTCTTCACTAAAATTTCTAACACTAAGTTTTTTTTTCAAAATTATTTTATTTTTGATTTTTTTATTCAATACTTTGTTATTTTTATTCCTAAAGATAATTTAAATTTGAGTCTATCTAAATTACTTTGCCACTATGATACATCTGAATACAAAATTTATTCCGTAAATTGGAGATTCTTTAGAATCTGAGAATTTATTTTGCAAACTGTACTGTTTTTAAGATAGCAAATACTGAGGAGGACATTGGCCTGTTTTCATATTTTCACAACTATTTCAAACTGAAACTTTTTTTTAATTGTTTAAGTAAATAGAGAGCCATAATTTGAGTATTTTGAATTGAAATTTCATTTTATTACAGAAAATTATTTCTCCAACTTAATCCTGTAGATTAAAAAAACCTTGTTGGTTGCAGTGGTTTGACTCTTATTATTGGAAAATATTTAATTCTATTGCAAACGTAATAGCAGAACATTCTTGTTCCTCATAGGTGGATGAAGCAAGTAAAACCGTTTATGGTTACAATGTCTTTAAAGTGATATCAAACTTTGTAAGTGCTAGATCAAGTATTTATTAACTTCTAACTGGACTCTGCTACTAAATTACGATGATTCAACACTTCATATTTTTTTCTATGACTAAACCAATTTGTATTTTTTCCTCCGGTGTGATCTGAAATCACATTGTTAGCATAAAGATCTAATGTTCGCTACCCTTACATAACTGGGAACATTTTATTTTACCATTAATGAATTGGAATTCTTCAGGCCAATGAATTTTAATATTAAAAGTTTAAGGAACAGCAGAGTTTTGGGAGAAAACCACAAAAATAGACTCCAAAAATAAAATTAATAATATATACAAATAACAAAAATGAACTTATGTAAATACCTACAATAACGAGAGATCTAAACGATAAGTTATATATATAAGTAAAAGACATCAAACTTTTGAAACATGGTATATAAATAAAAATCCGACTTTTGTAATTACGAGTTGTTGTCGTTCTCGTATGCCAGCTAGGCTGGCAAAGTGAAGTGCGCTGCTCCACTTTAAAAACTGAACCGTATTTGGTGTGGAGTCCGACTTTTTCAGTACACACACATGTCACAGGAACCAGTTTACAAGGTGGAATCATTCACACATCATTCACGCACAAGGAAAAGACAAAGAGAGTATATATTGATAGAAAGTACATTCATGCCTGAACCGGGATTCGCTCCCAGGAGCTCCCTATTTGTAGTCAGGTACGCTGACCACTAGACAAGTTGGCCGTCTGTGTTACGAGTTACGAGTGTAACTATTATTGGTTTTCAACTTTTGTTATCAGATTCATTAACAAATGTCACAGCGAATCCCGCAAAATCACAAATTAAAACAACTTAAACATGGGAGCGAAAAATCCTTTGCATCCTTGAAAAGTAACTTCTTTGAGCTGAAAGTTTATATATTCTGTGTTATTATTAGATAAAATTAAATGATTTGCTCTCCAGAATTTATAGTTTTTAAGTATTAAAATGTTGTACTTTTCATGATAAATAAATATTTAATTATAAGAAATATTAAAACATATTTTTCATTTTAAATAAATTCTTAGGAACATATAAATTATTTCACCAAAAAAACAATCATTTTTATTTCCATGATGTAGTGAGTGGAATGCAACGATATTATATTCAAGAATTAAAGATATAAATTTAAATTGAATAATCAAGATATAATTTCCGGCGTTAAAATAGATCTTGATTTCATATATAAAACAAAACGCTTAGCACAGAGAATAAAAAAAAATATTTCAAATTGAAAGTTTTAAATAGTCAGTTTTCTCATTTCCTAATGAATTATTTTTTTCGAGAAGACCATTTTAAAGTTTTATTTTAAAAGAAATAAATTATCAAGCAGTTAAAATAAAAAAGTTACATTTAATATTGACTTCTGAGAACCACTTACAAATAATTGCTTTCATAATTCCTAATATTATTATTCTGATATTAATACGAAATAAAAGTTTCAGCTACCTTAGTATTTTATTAAGTGAAAGTATAGACAGGATATATTCAATTCAGAATAGTTTATTTTAGGATATAATATTGGAAAAATGAAATAAACTTTCGGAGGGATATAGTAATAAAAATAGCTTAAATATCACATTTTATGTAACATTTCTCATGAAATGTATTTTCAGAACATGAAATATGTATTAAGCAAATATAACTATTTTCTTAAATATCTGCATTTTTGAAACTTAAAGTACACAAGACATATAGTTCTATAACACATACATGTTAAATGATTTCAATATGAAGAGAAACTTATCGAAATTCGATGAACTTTAGTTCTCATTTCCTGGGATTTAGTTTAGTAAGAATTACTACAGATTATATAATTATATATATATATATATATATATATATGTATGTATACATACATACATATATATATATATACATATATATATATATATATATATATATATATATATATATATATATATATATATATATATATATATATATATATATATATATATATATATATATATATATATATCAGAGTATCGTTCTTTGAGATTGTATTCTGTAAAATTGAAGAATGCCATTGTGTTTTCTAAAACTGTAATTAAATATAATACAATTTATTTTCTTCCTACTTGAAAGAAAATATTCTTTAATTATCGAGCATATTATACTTCACATAATTATATACCATATCGATGCATATATTTCAATCCTAATTAATAGCAATCTTTTACAATAATTATGAATTCACAAAAATGAAGGAATAATATTTTAGCAAACATGAAAAAGTTAATTTTTTAAATACAAATAAAGGAGTCACAATCTTATGTTTGTGTGTTGGAAAAAGAGTCGTATTATTAGTTATTAATATACACCTGACTTACGAAAATTGCTTACAATTTACAAGTTTGAATACAAGTGCTTTTGGTATTTTCTATCATTCAAAATTTTAGATATCAGACGATTAACCAAATATTTACCTGTAAGATAATTTATTTATATTAGAATTCAAATAATATTCCCAATTATCAGTAGCTATTAACACTTCTAGCCAAAGATAATTAAACTGAGTAATCCACAGTTTCCGAACATGTATTGTGAAGATTTATGATCCCCGCAAAGCCACTATTGCTGAATGGATCACAGAATGCTAAATTCTGTATCAAACTTCTGTTTGATGGATGTGTCATTACTATGTAACAATATTGCTTTATGTTATACATTGTAGAGAGTACTGAATTATTATGTCATTGATATTAAGATTTTTTATAATATATGAATTAAATAATATAGAATGCACTGTCAAAATTTTTAATACTAAAATGATATCCTTTTATGTAGAGGATAGTATGAGATGGGTTTGATTAATTTAAAAATTGTATTCTTTAATTCCAGCTTTTTTAATTATCTATTATCAATATCCAATTGCATAATGGAGTTACTATGTTTCACTTCTAATATACACAAAAGGGATATGTTATTTAAGATAAGGATAACAGTAACGCTTAACGTAATGCAGAATGACGTATTCTTCATTAGTACATTAATAATGCTCCTATATAAATTTTCAGACCAAATTATAAGGGAATGGTTTGATAAGCACACTTTTCCTTTTTGTTTGAATTTGACGAGAGTGATTTCTTACCATTAACGAAGGCACGTGTTAAAATGACTCTGATTCATGAATTTTTATTGTCATAGATCTTCATTTTTAACAGGATAAGTAAAAAAAAATAACCATCCTCTTTTCGGTCCCAAACTTGAATACATTTTCTTTTACTTCATCAAGCAAAACCTTGAAATTTTCACTACTTAATTTCTTCTATTTTGCATATTTTTCTGTCATTGAAATACGGTTCCTGACATTTGAATATACAATGTATTGTTCAAGCATTTTTTGGGTAAAATCTTTCTTACCATTTACTTAAATAAGTTTAGGATATTATAGCTACAATGCAAACATATTATTTAAGTAACACATAATAGTTGCTATGATTTTTTTTTCATTTATTGTTGTATGATTAATGTAGTTCATATTCATCCAAAATTTATGTGATAATAAAACTCATGAAATAATAAATACTAAAACATTTTACAGAAAGAAATTAGAATTGCTTTGCCAAATTTTGTTTAAAATTGATCAAAATAGTAATAGTATTCTTATTTTTTTTAACTTTACACTAACAATATCACAAAAGCAGTAAAGTTTATATTTGAAAGTATGAAAAAAGTTTCCTTTATTATTCGCAAACTTAATTTTAAAAAATGAGATCTAATGAAATGACAATTGTTAAAGAGGTTAAAGTTTGAAAATATTTTCATTTTAATTAAAGTTAAATTTAGATTCCATGTTTTTACGTAAGCTACTTTTATTAAGTAAAATTCTATGATTCAACAAATGTGAAAAAATGTATTCTGTTTATCGCCAAAAAATGAAGCGTTATTTTATTTTATCTAAAAAAATCATTTTCTGACAAATTACTTACAATTCTATTAAAAAAATATTCTTAGTTCATAATCATTATACTTTAAAAGAAAGTTATTTTATTGTGAGATTTTTCTCACAATAAAATAACTATTTCTCACAATAAATAGATATATACATTTAATTATTTTATTTTTGAAAAATAATGGGATTCAGTTATACATTCCCGAATAGGAAATTAAACATTAAATCTCAGATTAACAAACTTCTAATTATATAGAAATTGAAAAGAAATACTGATTTCACAATTAATTATATTTTTATTATTTTACGCTAAAATAACTGAAATTAAATAAAAAAGAAAAACATCAGCTCTTATGGTTATAAATCCTCTACTTTTTAATAAAGAAACTTCCAGCTGAAAGTTATTAAGTCAATTTTATAATTGTATGTTTAATATTAAGTGAAAACTCATCATCATTATTTATTTGTTACTTCTTAAATTTATCATGTCTTTTTAATTTGCAGAAATTAAACATCTGGTTTAATAATGTTCAAAATATGATGTTGTGTGTTTCAGGTTTTTAAGTAAATATATTCGGAAAGAACATGAAACATATTAATGGTTTCACCTGAGTGCTTGAAGCAAAAACCTATACTTTTTATGTATTTTATTTTTAAGGAATGTATGTTATGCACACATTCTGGTGTGCAAAACTTTATCAATAAGTGATTTTAGCTAATGAAAAATCCTCTCAGAAATATGAAATTTAGAAATGAGTTACATCATTTTATACCTAACATTTTGTGCAAAGATAAATAAAACACATGCAATATCAAAAGAAAAGCTTTATTGAACTTATTGTATCATTACAATAAGTTCAATAAAGCTTTTCTTTTGACTGTCCAGTGGGTAAAACTACAAGAGATATTCCTTAATAAGAGATTATTACATTGGATCCTCCTCTTATTTCATTGGATTCTAAACACAGTCTTTCCTTTCTCAATATGAGATTATTCAACTGTTCTTATGGTAAGAATGCACACATTACTCTTGATCAATATGAATTTCAGATGTTGAGATTTCACCGGATTATGTAATCAGGTCACAAGTTGTTTCACTGAATCATTCCCCACGAGTTCTATGGGATTTAAATCTGTGAAATACGTTGGCTCATCAATTACATTGGTATCGTTCCTTTTTAGCAGCTGCTGAACAGCAGAAATCTGGTGTTTTCATCCATAGAAACGAAGGTTCATTCATAGAAATGAAGTCTGCTCCAAGGCACCCCGGAACAGATGCACATGGTGAAGGATAACCCCCTTACAAAAGTTAACCCCTGTTATAACCTCTGTCTAAAACAAGGAGCTCAATCCTGCCAATCACCATAATGATTCCTCAGAGGACAAACCAAGGATAATCATTTCCGTGATGTCATATTTATAAAACAGTGTCCTCATCTCTCCACTGGCTTGTGGCACTAAACTCTCTATCATTTGTAAGGAGAACACGATTCCATTGATGAAGTATCGAATTTTTGTGTACCTTGTATAACTCAAAGTGGTGGATTCGATGTTTAAATTTCAAAGAAATTTTAGTGTGCTGGACGGTGGATGATCTTTGTGAATGTATTTAATTCTAAACACAGAAATACATGACTATTTTCTTCTCATTATTACAAATAGTTGAAGGTTAATGAGGCATACTGACCAGTTTCGAACTCTTTTGGTCTGCAAGATGATATACCTCAAATTGATATATTTGCAAGACGATATTTTAGTGGAATGAAGAAATTTAATGAGTAAGTTTTTCTTATATATTGAATGGTTAAATATATTCAGTAATTTTTTTCAAAATGACACCAATATTCATTATAGTATTTATGTCATAAGAGTGAAAAATTTTAAATTACGTCCAATTAAAATTTGATTTTGTTAAAATAGTGAATGAAAACATCGAACTTATATATTTTTATTTAAATGAAGGTACATATGGGATCTTATATGAAGGTACATATATACTCATATGTGAAGATACATATATGCATATATGTGAAGGTAAATATATGCACACATGTGAAGATACATATGTGTGTATATTTAAATGAAAATACATATTTATCAATGAAATATATATTAATGCATTAGATTTTAAGACGAAATGCTTAGAATTTCTTTCATATTTGATTTTAAACTCTGTTGTGGTTTAAAGTAATATTAAAATAATCTCATAAAATATTATTTTTAACATTATTATTCAAATTGAATGATATTTTGTTCTTATTATGTATCTTGTGTGTTTAAAACAGTTTATATAAGAAATAAAGTAAAGCTTTAATACAAAATAGACATATAAAAACATGTATAAAAGTATTTAATTACTCACTAAATTAAGGAGACTATCAAAAAATGGATGAAAATAAATAGCACACACACACACACACACAAAATATTTTCTTATTAAAAAAGAAAACGTTGACAATATTATTAAAAACAGTTTTAAATATTAGAGCATACGAGTTCCTGATTCAATAAAGAATGCATTTTTGACATAATTTATAAAATGTTATAGTATATTTGATACTCAACCAAATTTAAAAATTACAACTAAATTATTGAGTAAATATTTGTGAAGCTAAAAGATATTTTTATAAATTTTAATGTTCTTTGTTAACTGTAAAACATATCTATTAAAATTAAGAATTTCTCAAATTCATTAACTTTTAAGTTAAATTCTGAGTAACTATTTTTCTCCTTCAGAACAACAAGAAAAATTTGCTCGGGACAAAATAAAATATGAACATTAAATATACCATACAGAATGAAAAGAGACAAGAAATTCAAAGAAAAAAGGAGGAATTTAATAAAATAAGCTAAATGTTGGAAAAAAAAACAGATTAAATTCTTAAAATACTAAGCTATATAACAAACCATAGCATTTCACTTTCTCCTTCAGGCTTTCGTGATTTTACATTTATAAAAACTAAAAAATATAAGGGAAAAAAGGAGAAATGTAATGGAAAACATAGTTTAAAAAAACTTTTAATTTCTGAGAGTGTATTTTAATTTAATATTAAAAATTTTATTCACGTATACCCACATATAAAATAATGCCCTTAAGCGTAATTTAACTTTTGAAATATTTTATTTAATAATATGATAAAATAAATTACATTTTCATTTAGATTTTAATTAAGGAAATATTACCATGCATAAAAGTGTCTTTATTCAATGAAGAATATAGATTTTATGTGTTTTTAGATAATTTTTTAGTAAATTGACACTTAAGTCTCAATGATTTGAAAACAGTTTATATGTACTGTGAATAAAATTATTATTATTTGTTCATTGTGAAAACTTTATATCTATCAAATGTATGATTACCTTCACTTTTTGGATATAACATTAAATAGATCATTATTAATATAATGGACTTTTTCATAAACATATTTTTTGTTAATTTAATTACTATATACATTTAGTAATTGGTTATAAATAAGACATATTTCAGTGTTAAATATCTATTATTTTATATAAAATTTAATACACACACACACACACACACACACATATATATATATATATATGTATATATATATGTATATATATATATGTATGTGTGTATATATATATATATATGTATATATATATATATATATATATATATGTATATATATAAATATATATTTATATATATATGTATATATATATGTATATATATATGTATATATATATATATATATATATATATATTTATATATATATATATATATATATATATATATATATATATATATATATATATATATATATATATATATATATATATATATATATATATATATATATATATATATATATATATATATATATATCGCTGTTGTTGTTGTTAGTTATGGCCCTTGGACAAGCCAAGCTCATTAGCCAACTTCTATGAGAAATTAAATCAGAAGGGTGCTTCTTTCGTTTAACCAGATCAATAAAAATATGAACGTACGTCTTGTGTGAATGTGAAAGCTCTAAGAATCCCCCAAAAAATGTCACCATCAAAAATCCACTTCTTCAATTTTGACTTTGATTAGAAGGGATAAGAAATTTTCTCCAGGCCATTTCAACCATGGAAACTGCTCAGCGACTGATTAGAGTACACTTGATTCCCCAGATTTAACAAGCACGTATATCGTATGTACTCGGTGGGTCTTTGACGGCAATGGGAATGGAACTCAGCCTACAATATAGGAGGAGAATAATGTGTGTAGTGTGTCAATAAGAGTATATAACTCAAATGGAATATTTGCTTACATTTCCGTAGCATTTTTCTTTAACATTTTTCTAATTCTTTAACATACATTTAACATTTTCCTGACAATTAGGAATTGGATTTCATACTTCAGAATATAAAATGTACGCATACAATTACAACACTTAATGGCCTAAATAAACATTAATTATTTAAATGTCATTAATTAAATTAATATAAGACAGTAACTATCTAAGTAATGAATAAATACAGACTCTATATTTATTAAAAACTTAATTTTGTACCAATGTCGTAAAAATTATATTTAATATATTTTATCGTTATATACCAATTAAACAAATATATATATATATGTGTGTGTGTGTGTGTGTGTGTGTGTGTGTGTGTGTTTTCTTCCAAGTTAAAATTTTACAATACGATTCCATCAATATGTATCTCATTATTTGGGAGATGTGATACACAAATAGATATGGCCATTTAGTTATCCATCAAGTTTATTGCAAATATTTATTATTTCCTTCCTTTGATATCGTTATCTTATATTAGAAGAACTCATGCTTTCATTTGTGTTTCGAAAATATTTAGAATGAGTAATTTCATGTATTTTCCAGTATTTATATAAATATATAGGTTTTGACAACTAGTATGAAAGAAACAAGAAAATATACAACTCGGATAAAAGAATCTTGCAAGTACTGTGCAGAGCAGAAAATGAAGTGTCAAATCCTTTTTATTATGTGCCTGCGGGTAACATAAATCTTTCGTAAAGAAGACCCGATTGGACTTTATCTCCAGAATGAATGACCATAAGAAAAGTTTCTTTTATAAGATTTTTTTTCCACACAGGATGTTTCATATAGATTGAATATGTTAACAAAAATTTATTTTTTCTTTAAAATTGTATTAAAAAGTATTTTACGTTGATTACGAATCTCATGAAATGGTAACAAATAAGTAGATGAGCTATAAGACATAAATACTGGAAAAACTGATTTATTATTTAAAATTTTCTTTGAAACATTTTTTTTTCTGTATTGATATATTAAATGTTCTTATATTCTCAGAGCTTTATAACCTGAGTTCTTGTTTCATATATCTTATCAATATTTTGATAAGAAACATGGCCATGTATCTTATCAAAATAATGGAAACGCTTTAGATTTATAATGAATGGTAATGTAATTTGGCATATAATGCAACCTGGATTCGCCTAATAATTGATTTTTACAAGTGACGACTAATGTTCATAAAAATATCGCACCCTATTCTTTTTGGAGATTGTTTTGAAATAGATGCTAGTGGAAGATAGCTCTTCCATATTTAGCATTTTAAGATATACTATTTCGGTTAAACTATATTAAGATAAAGTGACTATGTGTGTGTATGCTTCCTAAAGTAGGTATTTAGTTCCATCGCTGTGTTCATCAAACCCCGATTGGTCAATTGGAGTAGTCGCATTACAATCCTTAACAACTCCTGCAGGAAACAAAGTATGCTGCGTTTCTCGCCAGTAATCTTACCTTTAAGGTTTAGAAAATGATCAGTAAAAAATTAAGACACGACTTCTACCCATTCCATAACACATTTACCTCCCTTTATGCGAGTTAGAAGGATACAATGACGAACATATGTTTGAATATATGTGTCTTCAGAACATTCACGCCCCCTGTTGTAAGGGCAGGTGGAGAAAGTGATTCATCAAACCATGTTACTTTTTACATTTAACAAATTACTTGGTTTCATTACTGTGACAGTTCTTTAGACTTGTGGTTGCCAAATTTTGTGAAATTCTGGTCCAGTAAATTCATAGTTTAAATCCCGCGGACGATTATTTGGATTTTTTAAAGTGTTAAACATATTTATAAAAAGTATTTTGATCTAAGAACACAGAATGTACCTGTTTAGCAAATGAAACTATAAGTTATAAACAAATTAAGAGACATCTTTATTAATAAACCATAATATAAAATAAACAAAAACACTAAAAACTTGTTTAAATATACCAAACTTTAAGCATTATACATTCCTAGTGTAATGGATGTTAATGTCATTTTTGAAGAAAGATACTCGATAAATATCATAAAATCCGAGTACAATTATAAATAGCATTTCAATAATAATAAATAAATATCAAATGAAAGAAAATATGCATATTTTTAGATTTAACATCATACCTATCTTTAAAAAACAGCAATTTACAACAAAATGGATATAATAAATGAATTATAAAAAATAAACGTAAGAAATGATAACCCGACAGTAGTAGGCAGAGTAAACCGGTAGGCGGAAGTGCCACGCCCCTTTAGGCGCGCACAGGAGTCACGTGACAGGATGTGACGTCAGATCACGTGACCATTGAGTGGAGTTGAGTTGTCGGTTTCGTTTTCTTAATGTTTATGCTCGAGTTGAGTTGTTGGTTTTGTTTTCTTAATGTTTTGCTCCAGTTGAGATGTTTTTTATTTAATTTAATGTATCCCACGTTGTTTTCAAAGTTTCTATTTCTGGGAATGGCAGCAATTTTTATTTATATTACATGGTTTTTGTTTTTGAATGGCAACATTATTTTATTAATTTTTATATTTCCCACGTGTGTTAAAAGTTTCTATTTCTGGGAATGGCAACGACTTTCACGATATATTTTTTATGTAACGCACGTGTGTTAAAGATTTATATTCCAGAGAATGGGAACAATTTATAAGAACGGGATTTTTAAACGTGCATTGCAAAGTTTCTGTTTTTGTGAATGGCAACAATGGGTTTTGGAGACGCAATATGCGCATGCATGTTCGGACAAACCGGATCTTGTTTTCAGTGATCTGATTAGTTGTTAGTGATGTCATTCGCTTGTTGAGTAGTCCTTTAGTGGATCGAATTTTTCTCATTGGTCAAATAAAATTGTAGTACAAGGGTTTGGCAACACTAGTCCAGCTTACTTGTACTTTTATCCGGAAAAATTAGTTCAGTGTATACCATTGCTCTATTTTTTCTCACGTGCGTAAACTTTGACAAATATTTTTGATATGAATGTAGATATGGATAACTAAAATACACCATCTTTCGATGAAGAGGTTAGTGAATGTTTAATTAAATTATTTTAAAATTAGTAATGTAATTATATTTCTGCTTTTATATTTATTTTATTTTAATCATTGGAAAATTTAAAATCTTATTCAAAGGTTATTTTATTTCATTATTTATGCATTTCTAATATATAATAAATATATATGTTGATATTATAATATATTTTTACTTAGTTCACTGATTTCGGAATTCGTTAACGGTATTAAATGAAATAGTAAATGCTGTAGAAATGCCAGAAGAATGGGTTATTAGCGATCCAGTATGGGACAATGAGAATTTTAATACAAGCACGCTTGATTTTGATGAATTATCTGAGGTTAGTGTTTTCATAAATTTTATTCTCTCTTTTTCAGGGAATGCATATTGCGGCTTATGATTACTTTGCTAATTTGTGAAATATATTAAGCACACATTTCCTTATTTTTCTATCTTTAGATTGTAGGCGAATGCACCCAAGATTTTCTGGAAGCATCTTCGTTTTTGAAGGCGCCCCTACACATTTTCAAGTTGGTTCTGGGTTTGAAGTATGCATCAGATATATATTTTAATTTGTTCGTTTTTAAATTAGATTTTTTCATATACATTCACAGGTTTTACTCTTTGAAAATATCTAAAAGTAAAATTACTTATTTTTTTTATTTAGTTGGAAAATGCAGTTGTACTTGTTGAACGTTCTCGTCGAAGAAACTTCGAGTACAAAAGCGAAGAAGTTTCATACAGGGCAAGGATAGATCCTCAAAGATTGCCACACCATTTTCAGGAAACGCCTTTAATAGCAACGGTGAATGCTGTAAGAGATTTGTTTACGCTTCTGATTGAGCGCACGACTGTAAATTTAAGACCAACGGATCTAATTCGTTTCTGCACAATACAATCTAGCAGTTTAGATAAGCCAATATCTACTCATTTGATGCCTGTTTCTGCCTTAACTGTGGAAAACTGGTCTGCAGGCAGTTAAAGTGCTGCAATCCAAAGATGAAATTCGGCTCGATGAAACTTTACAGTAGATGTACTGACAATTCTGAGAGATGTAGGTGCAGGTACCAGTCGTACAAGAAGGGTAATAAATGTAGAGGTGGATCGTCTTCGAAAGCAGTCCATACTAGCTATCCCGGCTGACGCGGAAGGACTTTGCTGCGCGAAAGCAATTGTTTTTGCTTTAGCTCATTTGGAGAAGGACACAACAGCCATTAATTCGTTGAAAGATCGACGTCGACCTGCTCTTATGAAACGCGCACGCAGTCTTCATGCAGCAGCAAATGTCCCTTTAGCTCCCTGTACATATGGTGAAATTTCTTGTTTTGAGGAGCACCTGGATCTTCAAATTGTTGTTTTCAGCGGAAAATATGAACAAGGTATGTTTTCTCATTACTTTTCTTTTTCAATGTTGATTTTCAAAAGTGTTAGCTAGAAAATTCTAATTTTTTATTTTAGTTGTCGTACAAAGGCATGCGTAGATCACGTAGAATAAATTTGTGGCTACACAATAATCACTATGATGTAATAAAGAGCCTTAAGGCGATTTTACGCGTCAAACTACTACTGCGAAGAATGTGAAAAACCGTACAATAAGTTGGAAGATCACCACTGCTAACACAGGTGCAACATCTGTCTAAGATTTATCTGCATTTCAGATGTACTAAGAAGATGTGTTGATTGTGATCGCTTGTGTAAATCAGAAGACTGCTTTGCTGCTCACAAATCAATAACGGGACAACGAGAACTTTCAATATGTGATAAGGTAAGTGTATTTTGTCTTTCATATTTCTATACAGTCTTTGTTACAGTTAAAAATTTTACTCAATGTAAATTTAACGATTTTCTTTGTTAAGGTATACCAATGCAGAATTTGTAGCAGAGTTATTCAACGTAGAAACTGCACCCGTGAAAATCATCGTTGTGGAACTGTGCAGTGCCTGTCATGCAAAGAGTTCGTGGTGGCTACGGAACATTTTTGTCACTTGCGCCCTGTTGTCGCGAAGCTTCCATCAAATCAAATCATCTTCTTTGATTTCGAAACTGATCAATCTTCTGGGGAGCATGTGGTCAATTTTGCTGTTGCTCACTACGCGGATGGAAGAGAGATGGTATTCAAGGGATATGATGCTCTAACTAATTTCTGTACATGGCTTTTTTCACAAAACCACAAAAAATACACAGCCATTGCTCACAATATGAAAGGGTAAGGAATCATCATATTTTTTAAAAAATTTCCAATTTCATCAGTGTTTTCTTGTGTTTATATATACATATATATATATATATATGTGTGTGTGTGTGTGTGTGTGTGTATGTGTGTGTGTGTGTGTATGTATCTCATGTTTATAATCATTACAGTTTTGACGGGCAGTTTATTTTGAGTTGGCTCCTGCAGCAAGGAACAAGCCCTGAAATTATTCCATGTGGATCAAAATTGATGTGCATCACCCTGAAAACAATGGGAATTAATGTTATAGATTCCTTTAACTTTTTGCCGATGTCGTTGGCTAAATTACCTTCCTGTTTTGGGCTAGTAGAAATAAAAAAGGGGTATTTTCCTCATTTATTTAACAACAGGGAAAATCAAGCTTACGTTGGACCCTTACCGGGCATACAATATTATAGTCCTGATACCATGTCACCACCCAACCGCGAAGCATTTTTAGCCTGGCATATGAAATATGAAAATGATATATTTGATTTCCAAGAAGAAATTCTGTCGTATTGCAGGTAAGTACATTTTTATATATTATTTTCTTCACTAAAATATTTTTTCGTGATACGTAGAAATGATTTTTGTTTACTTTTTAGATCTGATGTGGATATTTTGGTGCAGGTGTTGCTTAGAATTTAAGGAGAAGTTTTTAGAAATCGGTGGTGTGGATCCCTTTCAGTAAGTTTTTAAATTATCTATATATCTTTTTTTTCTTATGCAATTATGTACTTCTTTAACAAATGTTTTTACTTTTTCAGATATGTTACAATCGCTTCTGCTTGTATGGCTGTTTTCCGAAGTCGGCACATAAAAGATAATACCATTGCCATGGTTCCTATCCATTGGTTATATAAATAACACAAATTTCTCTTGGATAGTATCAGATGGTTAGATTTCGTAGCCGACGTAGAAGGAATAGCAATTAAACATGCATTAAATGGCTTTGGGGAAAGCGAATTGGTGGCATATCCACAGACGGTTATTGTGAAGAGAACAACACTATTTATCAGTATCATGTAAGCATATTTTATAACATTACTTATATCTGGATCTTTATAACAAAACATTTTTAATTAATAACTTATACTTTTATAGGATGTTTCTTTCACGGGTGTCTTACATGCTACGATGCAGAGGTAGTAAACCCTGTAAACGGCGTGACCATGGCTGTATTAGACGCCAAAACAAAAGAAACGTCAAATAAATTCCGTGAAATGGGATATCATGTTGTTGAAATATGGGAGCATGACTTTAAAAAAACAACAGGAGGATTCCAACCTACAGAATTTTATTAAAGATCATCCCTTAGTGGATCGTATGGATCCTAGAGATGCTTTTTGGAGGTCGCACGAACGCGATAAAACTGTTTCACGAGGGTAAATCAAAATATGTTGATTTTACTTCGTTATATCCATGGGTAAGTAGTTATTTTATTCTTATTTTAAAGATATTTTTTGATATTTTTCAAATTTATATTTTTTTTGTTTTTATACCTGTAGGTGAACAAATATTGCACATACCCCGTTGGACATCCTTCAATAATCACGGAGGAATTTGATGATCCTACAGCATATTTTGGTTTTATTAAATGTAATATTCTTCCCCAAGAGGGTTATTTCTTCCCGTACTTCCCTTACCGATGCAAGGGCAAACTTATGTTTCTTTGTGTCGGACATGTGCAGAAAGCCAGCAACAAACAATGTGTAATCACAGGGATGACGAACGTATTTTGCCAGGGACGTGGGTCACAGAAGAAGTCAAAATGGCTATATGTAAAGGATATATAGTTACAAAGGTACAAAAAGATTTCTTAAGAATATATATTTTCTTATTACGAAATGTGTGTACGATTGTTGATATTTATATATCATTTTTTTTCAGATACATGAAGTGTATCATTTTCCATTGGTCTAGCGACACGCTGTTTAAATCCTATATCGATTTGTTTTTGAAAATAAAACAAGAAAGCAGTGGCTGGCCGGCGGAATGTAATAGTGAAGAAAGAAAGGCCGAATATATAAGAAAATACAAGGAAAAGAAGGGATAATTTTGGATGCAGATATGATCGCAAAAATCCTGGCGACGTCAGGTCGCTAAATTAGCTCTAAATAGTTTTTGGGGACGGTAATATTTCTTTTATTTACAAAAATAGGTGTTTGTAAAATAATTGCTTTTTATATAATGAAAAGATAAACTTATGATTAATTTTTTCCATTTTTCAGATGGGGATGAATCTAAATAAATCTCAAGTTACATTTGTAAATACTGTCCCAATGTTTAATAAGATGTTGTTAGATTCAACCAAAACGTAAGTGTTTTATGTCATAAATTTGCATTATTATTACAGTAATAATTTTATTTAATAATTAACAGCATAATAATTTTTTATTTAGTAATTGTAATACTTTTATTTTATAGATTAAAGATGTATATTTTGCATCAGCAGAAATTGCAGCCTTTCATTGGGAAAGACAAAAAGACTTTATGACTCAAGATACTTCAAACTAACATATTTCTGGCCGCTTTCACGACAGCCTGGGCCCGACTCAAACTATATTCAGAAATGACAAGTTAGCGTGCTGTATTATATCACGATACAGATTCTATTGTGTATGCAAGTAATGGAATAAATGATCCTACTCTAGGAAATTTCTTGGGAGAGTTTACTGACGAGCTCGATGGAGAAATCATTACAACCTTCGTGTCTGGTAATTTCTTTTGCTGTTATTAGGTAAAAGTATTTTGTCCTAAACTAATGAAATATTTATTAAATTTTTAGCACTTTTTCAGGTGGACCCAAAAATTATGGTTATGAAACAGACAAAGGGAACGTTTGCTGCAAAGTAAGAGGTTTTACTCTGAATTACAGAAACACTGAAAAATTAATTTTCATTCAATGAAAAGCTTAGTGTGCAGCTTGGACAAGGAAACAGTCATTTCGGTGGAGGATCCAGCTAAAATATGTCGTGATGCGAAAAGGCGCAAAATAATAAACAAAAAAGAAACGAAAATTTATAGAATTGTTTACGACAAACGGGTCATTCAAAGCGATTTTACAACTCTTCCTATGGTTATTAATATATAAAAAGTTTTTTTTATTTTATGCAGTTTCAGCCTTAAGCTTTCATCCCACATAAGAAACCGGAATTTTTTACTCTCTTTTACAACACGTATATAAAGAAGGTAAGTCTCACTTTTTTATTTTATCATCATGGATTTACCAAGATTGGTTCACCCTTCTACATGCCTCATCAGTGGTCCTACGGGTTCAGGCAAGTCTGTTTTTGTTAAGAAACTAATAGATAATCGCATGTTTTTGCCCATGCCAGAAAAAATTATTTATTGTTATGGTACATTTCAGTCTTTATTTAATACCATGAAAGGTGTCGTTTTTGAAGAGGGTTTACCTTCTTACTTGAGTAATATTCTGAAATGCTCTCATTATTGTGGACGATCTAATGTCTGAATTAAGCGGGGATTCACGTTTGAGTAACTTATTCACAAAAAGGTAGCCATCATAGAAACCTTACTGTCATTTTGTAGTACAGAATCTATTTCATCAAGGAAAAGAAATGCGTAACATCAATTTAAATTCTCACTATTTAGTGCTTTTCAAGAACCCTAGAGACAAAAGTCAGGTGACTCACCTGTCCAGACAGATGTTTCCAGGCCAAAACAGGTCTTTTTCAGGAAATATTCCGTGACGCTACAAGTCCCTGTTTTGGCTATCTCTTTTCTGACTTTCATCCAATGACAGAAGAGCATTTGCGCATGCGCACTGGTATTTTTCCTGAAGATAAACATTTTGTATATGAGCCGCGTTAGTCATTTTTATGGAAGCCACATAGAGTTAAGCATGTCTGCAATCGTTATAGATTTTCAGGGTTTCAAATGAGCCCACATTCTTTTTGTGATCAAGAATTAGCGTTTTACGATGTACATTACAATTATCACGGTCGCTGGTCTTTCCAACCACCGCATTCTTGGGAAAATTGTCGCCTCGAAAACAAGAAACCTATTTATGGGTTGTCCGTAATGTCCACGGTATGTCCTGGGAAACTGGAGATTTACCGTATGCCGCACTCAGACATATTCTAATTTTTCTTGTTTGCATCGTACAATACGATCTATGTGAAAGGATTAGAGAAAAGTTAAATTTTTACAAAAAATTTTCTCAATCAAATATTATAGATTTGAATGTTATCAAGTGCCCTAAAATTCAACATCTACGAATACCTACAGTGAAATGTTCGTTTCCATGACCCTCAGTCTAATTACTGTGCTTTAAATAAAGCTTTCTCAGCATTTTCCTGTTTTATATCGAATCCTGAAATCAACAGGAATCTTGATCTTCCTTTGAAATTGTAGCATCTATAAATACCTCAGTTCACTGAATAGAAAATTCAGTATGATTTATAATGTCGTATACCCTGCACCTCCCAAGTTAGAAAAGCTAAAATTGTTGCAAAATCTAAACTCAAAAGACAAATGCTTCAAAAGTGTCCGAACAGTGTTATCAAAGCTGTATGTGAATGTGTCTTGAATGTTTTAAAAGGAACTGTACTCATTTCAAAACGTCAAAAGAACAGACTAGCTCCTTTACAAGAGGACATTACGTCGGTTGGGAGACAAAAAGTTTCTCTTTTCAAGAAAAGAAAACTTTGGTTCAAAAAGGAGAAGGTTTCTGTCACTCATTCTACCTGCAGCCGTGTTCTTTACTAGGCTCTCTTTTCCATGGATCACGCTAAAAAGTTTATTCTAATGCCTATAGATCGGGCACACACAGTTTTCAGATGACCATATATCTGAATTGATCAGCAAATGAAGACCATTCTGTCAAAGAAATGTCCGACTTTGAAAAAGCAACGCTTTACCAACAAGTTCTTCAGAAATTTGTAAAGTTCCTGATGTTAATCAAATTCAACCCATTAACCAAGAATCTGAAATTTCTGTCAGTGATTCTCCGACATTACAGAAGATATTATGGAATCGGTCCCTGTCAAGCACAAGAAAGTAATCAAAGACATTATTTTGTTTTTGAAAATCATCCTGATGTGTTTTCTTGACTCCTGAAAAAGAACTGATAGTGAATGGTGATATTTTGCCCCATACCAATGTAAAAGACCTGATTTCACATTTGATCAGGGAATAAGAAATCAAAAACCTTTAGGGTTTGATCAATTTCATAATGCTCTTAATGAAAATAATTTTCCCGAATCGTTTGTAAAAATTCTCATTTACATGAGAAACAACAAAAATTGCATGCTTTGCCTGTAAGAAAAAACGAAAACTGTCTATGAAAAAACCTATGTATGGAAAAAGGCCTCTCTTGTGGCATCATCTTTAATTATATTTTTTAATAAATAGCGATTTTTCTTCCTTAATGTGTGTGTGTGTGTTCATTTTCTTTTTCCTTTTTCAGCAGGCAAAATAAAAGTACCTTTTAGCAAGTAATCTTTAAATTATTACACAAGTTAATTTTTCATGAGTTAAGTTAATATTTAAATAAGTAATCCTTCAATTGTAAATTCTAAAATTTAAAAAAATTATGTAGAATTACAATCATGTTTGTATCAATAAAATATCTGTAACATCAATTTATTTATGAAATATTAGTCACAAAATAATTAGATTTAAATAAAATAAAATCATTCAATAAGTTAAAAGTTATTCTTGAAATAATTGTCACATAAAGTTACAAATATTTTCTCATATTATAAACTTGTAAATAGCAACAATATTTTTGAAAATGCTTTTTAAATAAATTATTTCTAATAACAACTTTTTTAATATTTTGTTAAACACAAAATTGTTAGATTGAAATAAAATAATATCATTCAATAAGTTAAAAGTGTTAATCTTTAAGTTGACACATGAAATTAAAAACGTTTTGTTTTCTATCAAACTTTCTAAAAATACTTTTTCCTAAATTGAAAACTATATATTATTGATAGTAAAAAGTATTATGAAAATGTATATTATGTAAAATGTAAATAAGTAAAATAACAAAACAAACTATTTAAAAGTTATTATTTTTATTTTTGAAAATCATATTTACACCATATCTTTTTGACAAACTGATAAATTCTAAAATCGTTGTTTTTTCCGGCCAATAGCGATATAATCGTTTTCATACAAAATCCTTGACATCGTTTTACAATAAAATAAATACAAAATTGTCCACAAACATTAGACGTAGGGCTTTGTAGGGGTATCATATTCCATTGACAATAGGAAATGACTTAACAAATCTTAATATATCTTCTCCATAAGCTTCAGGTGGTAATCCAAAGGAATCGAAAAATTGAGAGTGCATTTATTTTCTATGTAGACAGCTAACCAATGTGATCCAATCTCGTCATGTTTGTCAGTGTTGATGACCATTGCCGAAGGAAAATGTTGAATCAGGGAATTTTATCCGAGGGAAAACTCCAATAAAAATCTTTGAGCATGTAAATCACGGAAGAGTACTCGATGAATCTGTAGAGAATTCATTAGTTCCCAAAATCATAAAGAATATTTCTAGCTTTATTGATTTCGATCAAATTTTCAAATTCAGCATAAACTAGTAGAGAAACAGTTTGAGTAGAGGTGCACCGAATTTAACTTCCAGTCTTAAATTGCTATGACGAACCAAATTCAAATGTCCTCCTTCGCAAAGGTCAGGCGATAAATCAAAACGAAACAAGGCGTTTCTCTCCGGAGAATTCAGATCTTGTAAGAAATAACCCTCGATCTTCAGCATTCAAAAATAAGTTTTGATAGGCTCGGATAAAATGATTGGCTTCAAAATCAGGTTGTAAAGGAGTACTAGGTGTAGATTGCCCATCCACATATACAGCGATGAAATTAATATTGTAATGTTTGAATTCAAACGGTGACTTTATAGTTGCCGTTAAAGGCATCATTATCAACACAGGCAACCACAATTCTTCGAGGCATTTGGCCTGTAAATATGTTATCTTGAACAAAAGACATATTTTCCTGATGGAATTGAATAAGTTTTACAAAGCACTCGTTGTATAGGATATTTGGCAGTTGTTTTCCAAGCTTTTCGCATGTCCAAGCACAACACCCGGGCTAACTCGGACTTTTCTAACGAATATGGAAGCCTGTTCGAGGATTATTTTAAAATTTTCATCTCCCAACAGGCAAAATTCAGATTTACTACGAATTAGTTTAAGTTTGACATCCACCATGTTCAATAAAAGTCTTTCTTGATGAAACATATCCAAGTGTAACCTCTTCCAATCATATCAACTGAAGCGCTGAATTTGAAGAAATCCGCTCTTTGCTAAATCCTTCGTTAGGTTCTTTATCTTCCGTATCAAATACGTTCATACGACCGGCAGTATCTTTAAAAACAGTTCTGATGAAAGTTGGGAAGTCTTCGCATCATATCCATGATTCAATAAAGTTTCAATCATAGCTCTGTAGGGATATGTATTATTACTTGAGGAAACGAGTCTTTCGTTTAAACTAATATCAACTTGTGACCACATAGAATGCAGGAATAAATTGACGGGGCCCACTTTATTTTCAGTCGTAAGGGGTTTGCCGTCACTTTTAAAATTTTTACTTTTACATGCAAAAGAGTTTGAGAGAGATCAAGGTAATCATCACCGCTTCCTGAAATGTTAAATTCCACAGGACTCCATCTGATACATTAGCCAGAGGGTGAAATTCCACCATTGACTTCTTTCGATAACAGTTTGTGTAGGAGGTAATGTAAATAACTCTAATTCGGATTTGGCACATTCCGGAGAATCTTTATAGAAAAGCCATTTTTAAGGATCAAAATGTCCTGTCCTTTCAATTTCTTGACTTTGGAAGAAATGAACCCGTTGGAAGTTTTGCGCTTCCTTTTATGGACACCGTGACCTATCATCTCATCTGCTTTCTGAAGAACTTTTTCACACAATTTTCTCTCTCTTTAGCTCTTGATTGTAGAGACGATTTAAAATTTTTGTCCTGCCAGCACGTCACTGGCTACTTGAGTTCCAGTCCGCAGAGCTTCTTTTCCAAAAACTTTGGCGCCTTTTACTAAAAATGGCATTGCACTGCGAAATAGTTTCTGCAAAAAAATCCACCAATTCCGTATCCTCTCTGTAAAACTGAGCCGTGATAATGAGATAGGCCATTTCCTGTTTGTTTGACGTAATAATCTTCAAATGTTTTCGTACAACATGTATAAGGGACCAACATTTTCTCGATGCTTCTTTGTTTATTCACACCAACAGAATAAAGTCTTATAGAAGAGAACGAAGTCTTTTATAGAATTTGCCGAAGACGAAAATGTAGCACAATGAAAACAGTGCCTCTTTCGAAGGGTACCAAATCTCCGGTATGAAGTCTAATATCCACCTGTATAGCTTGAAAATGTTGACGGATGACGGGTAAGTATATGGGTCTTGGAAAATGAGCATTGACAATCTCTCCATCGTTTCCTTCCACTGTGACGATTTTTAAAAGGGGTGCTTTAACATCTCCCACGATTTGGGGGCTCTACTAGATCACAATAGACATACATGACATGAAAAGAGACTTTTGGATCAGCCACAAATTTACTTTGTCCAATTCCTTGATATTCTCCTGCTTCAAATCCCATCAATTCAGCCATGCTCCTCGTTGAGAATAAATTTAGCCATTCCTTCTGTTCTAAATTTGACTTTTTTTTGTCACAGGATGGTAATGAAATTCAATTTTATTTCGATGCGAATCTATTCTAATGCCTTTCAGGATATCAGGTATGGTTTCATAACAACCAGGGAAGTCTTCTTCCTTCTAACTTTCCATCTCCTAAATCAAATCCAAACAAATTATTGTCTTTTCGCATATTGTACCAGGTATGAGGATAAATAATATCGATTAATGCTACTTCCCAAGCACCGCTAGTTAGTTCAATAGAAGAAGGAAGTTGTGTGGTAAATTGTGAAATTTTGTTATCTGGATAAAAATCACTAGAACTGTCACTGATCAGCGTGATGTAAAACGACATTTTTTCTTTTAAATGATTGTCTGTTCTAAAATGAAATTTAAATAACTTCTATTTATATATGTTTCACGTTTCTGAACTCCAAGTATTAAAACTTTCAGGATAACCTTGAAATTTCACAAAATATTCCACTTTACTCTTTTCTCGTTCTAGTTTTCAGCACATTTTCTACCGGATAGTAACCTTGAGTCTGTAATTTTTGAAGTTCTTGTTTGTAAAAAGTACCTTCTGATCACATCTCCAGCTAAGTCTTTGAGTTTATATACTATTGGCTTTCTGTTCAAAATTTTATGGATAGTGAATATTTCTCTGTCCAATTCCTGCTCATATCCTTTCTCAAAACGCATCTTTCCTTACTAATACGAAACTGTATCACCCACTTTGAGATGTGATTTTGGTAAATTTAGATTTAAAAGTGAATTACTGTACAGTGTTTGCCAAACCTTGGCTTCATTATCTATATTTACTGACGCTGGCTCCATTTGAATACTACGATGCCAGGTATGATTGTAACTGTTAACCAGCTTATCAATGATATTAATATAACGTTTGGTATTCTTTTCAGTAAAATATTTCACATTTTGGTTTTAAGAGTCCGATTGAAACGTTCCACAACGGAGGCCTTGGTTGAATTATGTGTAGTAAAGAAAGAAATGTTATTTTTCTTCAAAAAAGTTTTGAAAATGTTTATTTTTGAATTCTAATCCGTCATCACTTTGTAACTTTTCTGGAGACCTATCTAAAAAGATTATTTGAAAAGCAGCAACTATACTCTCCGATTTTTTATTCTTAAGTGGTATGGCCCATGCATATTTAGAAAAAACGTCGATGCATGTCAAGATTTATAATTATCATTGTAGCTGGCTAGAGATTGCATATCAACTAAATCCGTTTGAAATTGCTCATTCAAACCACCTACTATAACACGATTTCTTTTGAAACTGTGCCTTAAAGGTTTGTGTAATGTATACGAATCCTTTGTTCGCAGCCATTTCTTAATATTATCAGTTTGGACTTTGCCTTTAAAGCACGATATAAAGCGTTAATACTGCCGAAACTACCAGGTACTTGAGGATCTTTGTAAAAGAGTGAAATTTTCTTTTCAGTCATAGTTATTGTCAGATGAATTGAAAAAGCTATTAAATCGTACAAATATATCTCGAGGAAACTCTACATTAAACACAGTCTCAGATAAAATATACATTACAAACATTAAAATAATATAAACGAGAAAGAAAACGACCTCCTCTTTTTGACAACACCATTCTAAATAAATGATCATTGTGAAAATTCACTGCCTTATATACCTCATCACCCCAAGAAACTTCTGCGCTAAAAATTCAAATCTAAGAATAAAATTAAACAATTTACTTACCATTATATAGACATCTTCTCTGAAAAATATTTAAAATAAAAAAATAAGAAACAACATTTTTTTTTTTTTACACTTATGTGAACTTTGTGAAATAAACAGAAAAGAAATAATATAACAAACAAATTTATTCAAGTAAGAAAAGCTCATTGTACAGAGTATCTTCTTCTGAAACATATATTTTCTCAATTTGTTTAAATAACGCTTTTACATTTAAGCCATCAAAAATTCTTGTCCAAATTCAAAGTCAATATTAGTATGTTTGTTTTTTTCAAAAAAGTCCTTGGCCGTTTGCTGCCAGTCCAGTTGAAATAAAGACGACTCAAAATATTCATTGAATTTTTCTGCACGACTCTGCGTTATGTCTATAAAGTATGTAGTTTCAGGAATGGCACACAGCTCCGAAATTTTTAAAGTCACAGCATTTGCTATACATTTAGCAAGAGAATTTCTAATTTCCTGATATACGGGTGTAGGTAGAGTAGAAAAATTTAATTTGGATTGTTCCATCTCAGACAAAATATATTCTTGTAAAGAACCTTGATGAAACTTCTTCCTTCATTTGGTCTGAAATCACTGAAATTTTGTCACATAAATTTGAAAACTGAGACCTGTTTAGAACAACATGATTAGAAATGAACTCGAATTGCAAATTTTTGCGTTGAAATAACTTTTTGAAACACAAACAGTAATTCGCCATTAATTGCTTGTTGTGATACACATAACTTTTTATTCATAATGATCTACAACATCAGAAGAACCATTAATTCGGAATTTGCAGATTTCTTTTACCAGTGAGTTCCACACGGCAGGAGACATGGTCACTCCATCTTTAGTCGGTTGTAAACATCCTTCAGCGTCTGTAATAAACTTCCGAATATGAGCATAGGTACGGCTCTTGAAGCATGCTGCAGGCGAAGTAATCTCCTCAAGAGAAACCATATGTTCGGCCTGTTTTCTTTTAGCAGACTTGATCTCACGTTCGGCTTGTTCGATCATGAGTTTTTGATCGAGAGCAGCTTTCTTCTCATTCGAGGTTCTAAGTTACACAAATCTCTGAAAAACGTTTCATTATTTACTTTTTCTTAGTTTCACACGTGAGAAAAAAATAGAGCAATGGTATACACTGAACTAATTTTTTCCGGATAAAAGTAATAAGTAAGCTGGACTAGTGTTGCCAAACCCTAGTACTACAATTTTATTTGACCAATAGAAAATTCGATCCAGTAAAAGGACTACTCAACAAGCGAATGACATCACTAACAACTAATCAGATCACTGAAAACAAGATCCGGTTTGTCCGAACATGCATGCGCATATTGCGTCTCCCAAAACCCATTGTTGCCATTCACAAAAACATAAACTTTGCAATGCACGTTTAAAAATCCCCGTTCTTATAAATTGTTCCCATTCTCTGAATATAATCTTTAACACACGTGCGTTACATAAAAATATATCGTGAAAGTCGTTGCCATTCCCAGAAATAGAAACTTTTAACACACGGGGACATATAAAAATTTATAAAATAATGTTGCCATTCGCAAAAACAAAAACCATGTAATATAAATAAAAATTGCTGCCATTCCCAGAAATAGAAACTTTGAAAACAACGTGGGATACATTAAATTAAATAAAAAACATCTCAACTGGAGCAAAACATTAAGAAAACGAAACCAACAACTCAACTCGAGCATAAACATTAAGAAAACGAAACCGACAACTCAACTCCACTCAATGGTAACGTGATCTGACGTCACATCCTGTCACGTGACTCCTGTGCGCGCCTAAAGGGGCGTGGCACTTCCGCCTACCGGTTTACTCTGCCTACTACTCCCGACTAATATATTATATTTTATATGGATAATATACGTCCATAAGACCAATTTTCATTGCTTGAACTGATAAACATATGTGACATACTGGAGTAAAACATTAGAAGATTACAAAACGAGACACAACAATGCAGCTACAGCAGAATGACTTATTAACTGAGTCGTTATTCGATGAAGTAACGTTTTTATACCCCTTTTTATGTATTATTATGAATTTAAGTATGTTTCAATGCATCTTAAAACATAACAGGATGGATACGTATATTCATCATTTTTCCAGGGTCTAGCGATATTTCTCATGGACCACTATTTGGCGACCACTGCTTTATACTACTTTTGGCACTAGTATCTGCTACATGTGGCTTGGGAGTTGTTATTCTGCCGTAAAAACCGTTAATGAGTCACTATTCTTTTCATGATGTTGAGTTCTAATTGAAAATGATTGACATGAGAGAATCCAGATGTGATTAAGATCTGCATTTGTTTTAAATTCAGATGATTTATTTTTATTCATGAGGATTCGCTTTACTATCTGTCAGTCACTTGCACTAAGCTTTTCTTTCTGCCCATTATTATTATTTTTTTTTTAACTTAACTTATCATGTTGTGTGTATGTTTCCAAGAAATTAATAGCGTATCTAAAGAAACTCCTGTTTCAATTACACTTATACGCCATTCTAGATTTTAACATCTTGATAATCGAAGAAGAGTGATATTTTAAGCTTGTTAAAAATTCCCATACTTACACAGATCATCTATAACACTACCTCAACTTTACCCGTGACAATGAAAAAAGATTACTACTATAATAAGTCACTTTATAAAAGTTTTTGTTCATTCGAAAGTTGATATGCATTCACATTTTTCTCTAGGTGGATAAATATTATTCTAATATTTTTAAGACTATACAAATCCCGTTCGTCTTTTTCTTACAAACTTGAAGTAGTGAGTTTAAGTTAGTCAAGAAAACTTTTAACAAGATGAAAAAGACATAATAATCAGATTACTGAGTTTGACCAGTTTATGTTAGTGGATTAGGCGAAAATAAGTTTATTTCTGCGATAAATACATGCAAGTGATTTATCTTAAGTTACTGATTATTATTGCAGCAATAGTGAAGGCGAAGTAATGCATCAAGAAGTTTGGTTCCCGGAAAACCATTAGGATGTGTTAAGAAAGATGCTTAGCATGTTTATAAGATGACTATAGTACATATACTTCGTCAGTGGTAACAATTTTAAATGACAACACAACGGACAGTTTCTCATCCATTTCATTTAGGATATTATTGATTCAGCTCCCCTGTGGTATGTAATCCACTGACTTCAAATCATTGCTATTTCAAAAGTAAGACAAAGGATAGAGTTAATAGAGGATAGATAAGAGATGTCTTATGTTTTTTGACTATATCGGAATTTGAGTTGATGTAAGCCATGTTCAACAAACGTACCTGTGGCCTGGATTATCTAGACCTATATCCAGTGTTATATATATGTAAATATTTTTTTATGACAGCAGTAGCATCGTATGGCTCTCCCACTTAGATTTACATTACATTTTTGCGACAGTCTGATGATTCAAACAGTTGTGTTACCATTAATTAAAAACATAAAATATGTTGTTTTCTAAAAGATAGCATTACATCTCATACCACTATATTAGCCTAACATGCTGTACAGTGAGTCACTACATCAGTAGATCAACCCCTAGCAAGTGCACATAAAACATCATTTAACAAGCATTGTAGGATTGTATATTACTAGCATTAATCATATAATTTTTTCCATGGATAGGTCCTTAGTGGCCAGGTTGGTTAGGACGTCATTATTATTATCGGAAGGGAGTGATATGAAATCTTGCCATAATATTCATTATGTTCACTTAGGGCGGCTGGAGCAGGTAAAAACTGAGCGTAGTCGCAATGTCCTCTAAGTGGAATGAAACCTCTTGGAATGGCAGGCCAAATATCAAGGGTCTTCCATTTGTCTCTTGCATCAAAATCACGAAGACTCCTTCCGGTTTCTTCCATCTAAGTGTTTGAGCCTAACTCCTTGATCAGTTCTGGGGAACATGTTGGTGAAACTTCCAGGGAATCCCACACCCCATTAAGTGACACTCGGTATTTGGATAACACAATGCATGTATGTTTGAAATAAAATTCTTGACGTTTTCACTGATTTAGATTTTCAAATTCACAATGATTTTCATTATTCATAAATTATACTGTTATCGTAAAACTTGACTCAGTTTAATAAATTACCTTGGCAATTGTATCGTTTATTTTCTACAGTAATTTTTGTTATTCTACAGCAATTTTTAAAGGGTTATGGTTTTTCCTCTCAGTATATAGGCATAATAAATTTTTGCGTTTTTTTTAATAATTATTAAAACTAAATTAAGAAACTTTCTGGAAAAATGTTAGTCAATTCTGATTCATTAATTTTACTGTTTTAATCGACTCATCAAAAAAAAATATCTTACATAAAAAATCGATATTTACTGAACAGATTCGATCTTTTATTTTAGGATAATATTTGAAAAAAAAATAATTTAAAATTTAATATAGAAATGAAGGCTCATTAAATGCATATGTTATTAAAATTATGAATTATTAAATATATAATTTATTATATTATTTATTCAAAATTATTTTCCGGAATTATCATAATGTTTATTACTCACACACTATATATAAATTAAAAAAAAATATTGAAGTTATATTTTACACATTTTTGTACCAATAAGTTTAATATTTTAACTAATAAATTAAAATTAATATTATATCATTTGTTTACTAGTACATACTGTTCAATACTTTCCATAAAATAAGATTAACGCTCAAAATTTACACCTTGGTCTCATATTCCCAATGACTTCAAATTAAATTATTGATAGTTATATATTATCAATAAAAAATTGATTTTATCATCTGCTGAAATTTTTTCCTACTAATATTTTAAATAAAAATGATGGGCACTATTTATTAAAATATGTATAATTTGGCTTAGAATTTGTGATTTTGAAACTCTAGAATAAAATTATTTAAGTTTAGAAAATACACTAATACGAAATTAAAAGTACTGGATGGAAAAAGATTGAAAAATGTTTTATGACTATATTACAAATTGTTAAAAAAATCAAAAATCTAATTTTTTTCTGAAAATGTGATGAATCAATGTTAAGTAATTACAAAATAAATTCATTCGAAAATTCTAAGCTGGAACAATTAAATTTTTTCATTGAATATTTGTGAGGGAATGGATTTCTGTTACCATGGTTCCGTACAAAAGATATCTTTAAACTTTTTCTTTACCCGTCAACAAAAGCTTTAAATTGGTAAAGTGCCAGGATGTTGGAACGATAAATGGGTGGTAACTTTAATGTACTGCTTTGTTTCAGGAGAGGTTTGTTTAAACTATTATTCACGGAACAAATATAGAACTTCACAAAGCAGTGCTTAAGAATAAATACAAAAAAACTTTAACTAATTGATTCTAAGTGTTTTAATACATTTATATTAATGATTTTAAGCACTCTAAAGCTTTTATATAAGTATTGCTTTGTGAAACAACTATATTTTTTTAAACATACCAGATACACATTGAATCTCTTTAAGAAAACTGAGACTGATCTGTACTTTTGAGTAAAATTGTATAGAATTATTAAATTAAACCTCTTTCAGAATGAAGTACTCAATAGTTTAAATTTATCAGGAATACTTGGAAATTATTTAAGAGAAATCTGGGAATTTATGGATTTATTTTTCAAGAATAAATAGAATATATATTGTTCAAGGTTTTAAATGATTGAATGATATTAAATGTAAAAACTTATACTATACAGAATAAGTATAAACCGAAGAAATTATGCAAACTGTTTTCCTAAAAAAAATGATGCTTTAGATACATTTAGGTTTGTGCTTCACAAGGTTAATTTATTAATATCTAATTTATAATTAAGTTTATATGTATTAAAGAAGAGAGTTTTAATAAAATGCTTAATATGCAACATTATCACAGTTTTGTAAGCATTGAAAATTCCAGAATTTGTAAAATTTAAATAATTTTCTAATTTTCTAATTCTAATTTTCAATCTATAACACAGTCGCAAATATAAAATAGGTAAATAAGTCATTAAAGTTTCTTAAGTTAGATATCTGAAACATAACTTCATCAAGGATTATACTCAACGTAACAAATCTTAAAATTTGAGAGAAAAATAATTGAAAATTGCAGGTTCTGCAGATAGTTCCAAAGGAAAAGTTGCACAGAAACCAGTAATCGAACAATAAGATCAGTTTTGTTATACATAATTATCAATACAACACTTTTAAATATGACATTTAAATTGACAATCACCATTTTAAAAATTCTTGTATATTATAAGATAATTCACCAGATAAATGTAAATTAAATAGGGTAATTTAAATTGTTTACCTTATTTCTAAATATAGTAATCTTTATCATTTTTCATCACTAATACCTGAGTTGTCTGGATCAGTAAAGTACTTATTATACAAAACTTATTATTATAAATACTAAGAAAATTTCTGTAACATTACTGAGCAATGTAGGAAAGTTATTGATAAATAATGATTCAAATATTTGATGGTCCACATCAAAAACGGATGATTATTTATTACATTAACGAATGGATATATCAAAACTAAAAAAAAAAGTTTCATTCATATCCAGATTGAAATATGATGATTAAAAAGCTTTTGCTGAATTATACTCTTTATTATTTTTTTATTCTTAGGAAGTATTAATTAGCGAAATATTATTTTTATGTCTATTTTTAAAGTTTTATAACGAAATATTATTTTATTTGTATTTGTGCTAAGCATTGTTGGTATATTTAAAATTAAGAATTATCAAAGCAGGTTTAATTTTATGCATGTAACCAGGATCTAATACAATAAACCTTAACTAGTGAAGTTTTTAACATGTTAAGTAATGTGATTTGACTATACAGTTTGTAAAATATTGACACAGTTTACCAATGCTGGTCATATCAGCTTTTCATGCAATTTATTATATGTTCGTTGATGCTTATGACATAATGGCAACACTTCTGCAATTCAACACGCAAGAAAATTACGAGGAATTATTAACTAATGAAATAAAAACATCTCTCTCAGTTAACTCTTATTATTATAAATGTTAATAATTATTACTTAAATAAAAAAAATAATAATTAAAAGTGTAAAATACTGCTTCCAATGTACTTGGAGTTCTAAAGTGGCTCCTGTAAAAAGGGGGACATTGAAGTTCTAAATTCTGCCGATTGCTATTCCAGGACATAAACGTTCTTATTAAAGTTCTTTTTAATCTATTGAATTCTTAGATCAAAATCTCAAGATCAGAATATTTAAGTTTCTTCTTTTCACTTTAAAACTAGAATTGAAGCATATTCAAAAGCATTAAGAAGACATAATTTAGAAACTTAGAATACATATCTTTTTTTATTTATAGTGATAATATTTTAAATCCTTTTATATATAATATTTATTTTATAAAATATTTTATATATATATAAGATCTTTTTTATTTATAATGTCATTTGTGTATTTTCAAAAAATGGAAAAATTAACATCACTGGTATCAATAAATTCTAATATACATGAAAAATATTTATACAATTGCATAAATATTTCTCTAATGACTTGAATCCTGATGAGAAAATAATGACAGTGTTGTAAAAATATCAAAATTGTTCATGGACATACGGTAAAAAAAAAATAATAATAATAATAATAATAATTCGGTTTAAACTTACATTGTCCAAAACGATTTGTGTTCTGAATTAAATAACATTAAGATAACACGTAATTTAAAAGTCCGATTTCAAATTAAATTAAATTAATTAGATAATTTGAATAAAGGATGTACTATTTTTACTTAAGAAAATAATTCTCAAATAAAACAGCTACTATAACAAATTAATTTACTTATGACTTTAAATCATAAATTAAACATTTCTTTACTTGTTCTTCACTAAACTGTGAAATAAATAATAAATTTCAAATTCTTGTGAAAATTTCTATTTGTATTAACATTTATACTAGTAAGTGACATGTAATATTATTTTTTCATTTTATACTATTTAACAAGAGCAGTTTTACAAACCATTATCTTGAATTTAATTTCATACAAGAAAATATAAGATTACATTCTTTTCTAACAAAACATGAGAATGCTTTTTAAGATAAAATTGTATTCTTAATTTTTATACAACTTTAAACAAAAATACTTTGTTTAAAGTTGTATAAAAATATTGCGATTATTTACATTTGTGTATATTTATACTCTTTTAAACTGCATAGAAATTTAAAAAAAATATTATATACTTCCCAGATTAACTGTAACTAAGAAATAAAATAGTTATTATTTTAATTTGAATTCAAATAAGATTAATAAAAAAAATTTAATTCGTTTTAGGAATTTTTCTCGATATTGAATAAAAATGGTTAATAGAAAAATCACACACAAAAAATGTTTATACTGCAAAATAATTTAACGAAACGGTGCATAAAATAAGAAACGACATTTCTTTCTATTTCCGGCTGTATCATTGTACTCATATACATTTCGAGAAGTTCCATTTTTCTTATTCTTTTCGCATTTCTGTGAATGCAAATTCTTTGTGATTGTATTTGTAGTAGGAAAAAAAACATTTCCATTTAACGTGTCATGCGTATTTTAAAGGGTATTGTTGGCTCAGAGTTAATTCTAACTTTACTTTTAAATATCTCTCTCATCTTTGGAAATTGTTAGTTTGCAATGCTTAACTTAAATTTACGAATAAACTTAAATTTCTTATTTTCTTTTAAATACAGATATCTGAATTTTTTATATAACACTAATTATTTTAACGTATATTTATAACTATATTTATAACTATAATAATAATTTAATGTATATTTTTTTACTTTAATGCTTTTAATTAATTTTAATTTAATGTTGTACAAGTTTGTAAACCTGTACTATTTAAACGGTTTCAAATATTTCCAATTTGTCTCATTTTTAATCAATTATTTATAATAGTACTTTTGAACTTATCGTGTCTGATGAACACAATATGCAATGATTTCATTTTAATTGATGTTTCTTATATATTTTCAAAAGGAAAAAATGTTTCTAAATTACATACTATTTGGAAATTAAAAGAATTTCTCAAATTATTTGAGATAAATTTCTCTTGCAATATGTAATTATTTTGAAATATTATCCGTTTATTGAATTATATATTAGATAAAATTATAATTTTTAAATGATATAATTCTATAAGAGAATTGTATTTCACACATATAAATATTTAAAAAATAAAACTCACTATCATATAAATTTATGTTTTATGATTTTAATAAAGTGTTAATGTTGTTTAATTGTACCCCAATTTCAATCTTTTTGGGTATGGACATGGAATATACTCCCCATGATGAACCAATAGCTCAGCTGAACAGTTATTAACTTCAAAAAAGTTAGAGGATGGTAATGTTATATTTTGTATTCCTCATATTCTAAACTTGAGTAAAATGCTAATTGTTTGTTAGAGAAATATTAAAAACATTACTCTAATATTAATTATAATGAAATATAATTCATAGAGTTTTGATTCAGATTTAAAATATTTATTTATAAGCACCGACAGCAAGAAATAAATCTGTCAAAACAATAATGCAAAATCAGTTTCTTAAATAATGGAAAATGAAATGTTTTAAGACAATTTGAGAGGACTCTGAAATATTTTGAATTTTACCTCTAAGATAAATACTACCCCAACTGCATTTGGCGATTTATCGGGATAATATTTGTTGCTTAGAAGTCTTTTCTTTACCATAAAACTATATGCTACATTCAATAACAGTGAAACCATCATGGAATGTAAAAGAAAATTCCATTGTTTTCGAAAACAAAAGACATAAAATTCATAAAAGAAATTGAGCATGTATTTCATCAAAAATATTATTATTTTTTGTTTATCATTTAAAGAAACAATTTGAAGTATTTTATCATTAAATTTACTTTTTAAGAAATATCGATGCCAGTTAAAAATATAAAATTCATATAATTTAATATTTATGGTATACATGCAGTGAAGAACACAAATATAATTGTGAAACTCTTCTATTTTAGCCATTTTACATTTTATTTACTAAATACAAATATATTTCCCAAAGAGATGCACATGAGAAGCATTATCACGCATTAATTTACATGAATTTTTTTTCTCTAATGCAGGCAGCTGCAATAATTTTTTTTTTTTTTGAATTTAATGCTCTCTCTTTATAAAATTGTACTTATGTTTTGCGTTTCCATATTGTATTTTAAGTCTTGTTGAAATAAAGAAATCTGAGAAAAATTTTAGGAGATATATTTATTGTTTTAGACAAATTAATCAATTATAAATTTAAAAGTCTGTATTCATCAAACTATAATAATTTCATTATTTTTAAATACTTTTTAATTATAATAATTTTATTATTTATATATTTTAAAATTGTTATAAAAATTTCATTTGTAAAATTACATATTATTCATATTAAAGAATAGTTCTAACCTTTATATAAGCTTCCAAGATGTATATTTTTCAGGGAAATATATATTGTATCAATGTGATTGATTATTACCAATATTCCTGCAAAAACCAATTACAAAATTACAAGAGTAATAATACAAGAATACAATCAATTAAACCTGCTAATCTGTCCTCCTTAGAACATTGCCTTATATTTAATATTTTTAAGGAAATTGTATTTGCGTTTTTAATTGATATCGTTAAAGAAGATTCCGTTTGGAGGTAAGTAACTTTCTGATACTTAAATTTTAACTTGATTTTCATGCATAAAATATACCTCATTATGATATAAGTATATATTATTGTGACAAAATAATTATTTATGTAATTTTTGACCAAAAACAAATACTTTTTTTCGAAAATATCTGTTAATATATTTCTCTTCATAAATGTTCAAACATTTTATCCCTTCTACTAATTTTTCATTTTATATTTTAGATATCTAAGGTTTTTATTCAACAATTAAAATTTGGTTTTTCTTTATATAATTCTTAAACTTAAGAAAACTTATTTTTTTCTTCTTTTTAAATTAAGATTATTGTTAAATTTGGCTATATGCAATACCTGAAACTAAAGCAGAAGTATAAACTTCATAATATTCGAAATATAACTTGTTAATGTTATGAATACTTTTAGTAAGTGGAATAGTACACAATCCTAAACATTTATTCTGTGTATGTTAATAGAAATGCAAATTTTGAAAATGTTCTTCACAATTCCTTCTTCCTAGATTCAGCTATTAAAAGTTTGCTAATTTTTATTTCATGTGGTCTCTCCTTTATGATTAATTTTTGCACAACTCCAAGCAAATATATAAATATGCAAAGCATCAAACATGTGGATGTCTATCTGCAATTAACACCACTGTTGACGCAAAATTAAGGACTTGCGAAATGTTTTACCACGTTTCAGGACTTACAAGAATAAAATTTTCATTTTGAATCAATTTCAATGTTCAAATGTTTGTGGATGCGGCATGGTTTTCTAACAAATCTACTATTTTAAATCATGATAATATTTATATTTTGCCAATAATAATTCCCACTTTTCAAAATAGTAACATACCAATGTATTGCATACAGTTTGGGAATGGTAATGCAATAACGCCTTACACCTATCACGTAATATATTCTGGAATTACCAATATTTCTAAAGTCCCTTTATTATAAACACTATATTTTGCATGAATTTAACTAAGTTCGAATACATATTTAATTTTAATATACTGATGTCAATTAAAATTTGTACACTTATCAATGATAAATTAAAAATTTTAAATACATATTTATTTGCTTTTTTTTAGTAAGTTCTTATATTATTTACCATTAAATACACAGAAGAATCTAAAATGGAAACAAGGAAATGAACTGATGCAGAAATGTTATGTAAAATGTGATAAAAATTCACCAGAAAAAATTAAACTTACTAAAATAAATGTAGTTTCCATTAATAATATATAACATTTAAGATTTGGCGCTGGCTTAGATTCTTCCAATAATAAATGCAAGTTTTGCATTCCAATTTTATTCTCCTCTAAGATTAAAATGAATAATAATTTTATTTGACAAAATCTAAAATAATACATGTGCTTGATGAATAATGCTGAGCCTTTTTCTTAAAAATTAATGTAATTTATTTTCCTTATGTTCGCCCCAAACGGCATTCATCATGAATATTTCTTTATGATAGCAGTAATTTTTCATGCATATTTCATGAGTTATTTTAACGTTCAACCCTACATTGCTTAATTAGTTTCCCAATAGTTTTTCTTTGAAATTAACAATATGTATTTTGATGGTTGCAAAATTCATGAAAGCATTAAACAAAAAATATCTTCTTTCAAATAAGGCTGTTTTATTTTCCTTATATAGTTCTACTGTACTCATAAAAATACCAAGTCTGTTAAAGTTTATTTGCCATTTTATTTTAAATAAATCATGTCATTTCCAGATACATTTTTATAAAGTTTTCAAAAATAATTAGACATAAACAACAATTTATTAAACGTAAAATCACAATTTTGTGGAGTTTTATATCATGTTAAAACTATTAACGTTATATATTGTTTACATGTGTTGAATATAAAACTTATTACTATTATTAAAAATTAGCATTTTTTAATTAAATTTTAATAGAGATTATGTGTTAATCTAATATTATTACAAAAATAGTGTAAATATAAAAAGATATTGAACTTTAAATTACAATTTTGTGGAGTTTTATCTTATACATGCTGAAATTATCAACTTTAACTAATGTTACAAATGCTGAATATAAAACATATTGTCATTATTAAAAATTCCTAGTTTTTATTGTTATATTTTAATATACAATAAGTCTTAATCCAATATAATTAAATTTTAATAATGCTTAAAATTTAATTATAACGTAAAAAAAGTTTAAATCGTCCTTAGCGATTAATCATAATGTAAATGTTTTGCTGATGTATTTTTCATTTTGTTTTTATTTCTGTACTATAGCTAACGTGTAAATAGTTATAATGATTGGAAAACAATTTCTGAAACTGATACTCTGGTCTTTATATGTGAAATCGTTTTATTAATAAAATGAAATTTGACAATATTTTATTTTTTGATTCCAACAAGTTGAAGACATAGAGCCGTTACTCGATATAGACGTCATGTCCAAATCAATTTGACTCATGTCAAGGACTTTTGACTCAACGCGATTCGAAACGACTTCTGGAATCACGGTTTTGGATATTCGCAACAATCAATGATTTACACCCAAAATAATCATCAAATCAAAAATCAAAATAAATAAAGAAAGAAAAAGAAAGTATCTCTAACGAATTTCAAGAGAACATTAAATGATACAAGAGATGTTGATGACACAAAAAATAAAAATTATTTTAGGAAATTTTGAAAAAAAATATCGCTAAAAATTTTAAAATTTGTAAACTACCTATTTATAACAAGAAGGTAATCTTCATGATTCTGAAAACTTTTACAAACGAAAAAATTATAATTAAAAAATAGATCTTTATTACTGGTAAAAATCGTATATGGATTTTTTTTTCATCACCGATAACACTCTAATGATGAAGAGACGTATATGAAACATTATCTGACATCATATATAGTTTAAACCAATGAGGACTGTAATAAAGTAGCGAAATGCTGATATCAACTCTCAATGAAGGAAACTGTTAAAAGAAATGGTTAATATTTAATCATATCATACCATAACCAAATGAACATTAGCTGTTACATAATAAGATATTCGCACATTATATAATCATCGTTAATTATAATAATATATTAAAATAAATGTTAGAATTAAACATTTTCTTCTTCTTCTTTCTAAAATTTAAAAAAAAATCAAATGCGTTCATTATCACTTATTTTTGCAAAATGTTCTAAATGGATGTCTTTCCCATTTTAGAGACATCATTTGTGTGTGTATTTCTTTAGAAGAAACATATATAAATTATTATGATTACACACACACACACACACACACACACACACACACACACACACACACACACACACACACACACACACACACACACACACACACACCTTTGATACCCATAGTTATATACAAACACTTTTAAACATAATTTGAATGTTTTCAGTAAATATTTGTTTGAATTTCACATACTTTATATTAAATGAAAATTTTGATAATCAGTAGTAATTTGATTAATAAAGATTTCGCTTTTCTGAAACATTAAATGATTCACTATGCAAAAACAATTAAAAGCAAGATACTATTGTTGCCACAACATTAACATAAGCATTATAGTTCAACCTTATTGCGAAACCAATTGATAGCTAAGCCTTTAACATTTTATTTATTTATAAAAATATGTTATATGAATTTTATCACTTTGCTTAGGACTTGCATATAGAGAGAGAGTTTTCGGTAATAATATTGAATAAATAATATTATTACCTAAAACTATAATGAACATTTAAATTATATATAGATGTTTCTGATTTGAATAAAGCATACCAAAATAATGAAGAAGATTATGCTTAGGACTTCGCTTAGAACTAAAGCCTTTTCCTCAAAATTATCCTTATACTACTCATTTTATAAATTCTTTGAGTGTTCAGTTATACGTTAGAAGATGCTATTTTTAAGATTTTTAATATTATATACAGCATATTTAAATATACCATATCTTTTTGAAAATGATATGGAAAATGGTATATATTTTTGTCATTAAAGGCAATACTTTACAGCAAAACTCTAATTATATAAGAAAATTTAAGGCAGCACATTGTGTGCAATATTGTGAAAATGTATCACTAATAAAAAATTTAAGTATGCATTCACATTCACAATCATAGCTAGTATTTTCTTCTGGTAATTAAATGCAACTATAAAAGTAGATGTATAAATTACTATCTCAACATTGTATTTGCAGTGTTGAATTTAGAAGAAATTGAAGGACTTTTTAAACAACCGAATTCTTTATGTACTCTAGACTAGACCTTCTTATTTTGATAAATATTTGCTTAAAATATCTAAGTAAAAAATAAGCAAATGAATTCATTTGCTTACTTTTAAAATAGATATTCATTCATTATACATACAATAAGCTTGAAACAAAAATGTACTTCTATGTTGTAAAATATGACAATTGATATCATATATATTGTCATATTTTACAACATAGAAATACATTTTTGTTTATATCATATATTGATATCATATATCATGACTCGGCAAATATTACGTTAGGAATCCCAAAATTCTGACGCCTAATGAACATACTGATTTTACCATTAAGTTCAAGAAATAAGGCTTAATTGTATCTATATAACATAGTTTCAAAGGTTTACTACAATTTTGAATCCCCCCAATTTTCATTGAATAACAAGTTTGGAAGATGATGATCTAATGAGAGAGTATTGAAGTAAACATATTCTTGACAGAATTCCAGTCAGACTAGTAAGCCACGTTTTGTGAAACTCCTGCACGTGATCCTTATTTGGAATATTTGAATACATTAGAATATTGCTAAATAGATTTGAAGACATACATAATAATGACTCCAGGACTAGCAAATGAATATAAAATGACTGCAATCAATCGTTGGATAACTTAAGATATTTTTGAGGAATTATATCAATGCGTGTTGCACTCGTTAAAGTTATGCAGTCCATTTAAGAATATTGATGTAAAATTAAAAATAAAAATTGGCATATCTCTCAAATATTGTTTAAATATTTACATTCAGTAAATCTTAAAAATACTTTATGAATGATTAAACAATATTATATTCCAAAAATTATAACAAAACATTTTGAAGCAAAGAATTCAGGAAATTCCGAAATTTACGATGAAGCTATATTTATAATCATTTAAATAATAATAATAAGAACAAAAAAGCCACGAGTAGATATTTTTGAATTTATATATTTGAAAATATCAAGCCACGAGTAGATATTTTCAAAAATATAAATTCAAAAATATCTACTCGTGGCTTGTTAAAGGAAATGTACGAAACATAGAAACTTATACAACATAAAATATTTTTATAAATAGAAAAAATTGCTTTTTGGTATGCTTCTTATGTGTTTGTTGCTAAAAATTGTGTTTGGTATGCTTCTTATGTGTTTGTTGCTAAAAATTGTGTTTGGTATGCTTCTTATGTATGAATGAAAACTTTTTTTGATTGTTGCATGAGAATAAATTTATATTAAAGTTTAAAGTACGCATCCTTTTTCAAGCACACGTTTTAAGTAGAAGATGATATCATGTAGAAATGATTTATTATGAGCTAAAAAGTAATATTCAAATTGTACGATGAAAATTAGATTTTCTGATATATTTTAGATGATAATTTCTTACAACTAAATAAAAATTATTAAATGAACGAAGACAATTTGGTGTTTTCAGTTTGTAAATTTATTGAAATGCTTATTATTAAACTAAATATATAAAACTGCTTCAAAATAACAGCTTAGTAAAATAATGCGAAAATAGATATTTCTTTCGTTGGAATGATTGATACCAAAACAAGTTATGGAATATAAAGGTCGTTGAGAGTCATTAACCTGACTCGGAATCATTCATCAAAAGTATTTATGAAAGAAATACTTGAATATAACAGAAGATTGACATACAATATTATTTCAGTCAAATAGTCTTCACTAAATCATCGTCAATCGTATGGCATTATTAAAAAGACAAGTAGAAGTGATACTCCTCCGCACAGTGTTGTGAGCAAGGTGGTTATCTACAGTGAACAGAAACGTAATGATTTATTTTTCCTTGAATCAAAATAAGTTTTAGAGATCATTTGATTGTGTTATCAACCTGTTCATTGTTAAGAATTATGGCTTAACACACTCTTAATTACAATATAAATATTCACTTTAAATATAAACAAAGAAGTAACAATGGGAAAATTTAGTTTATTACAGAGTTGGGTATTTTTGTTTTATTTATAATTTCCCACTCTTAAAAAATATTTTATTTTACACTCAAATACATCAAATAAGAAAATACGCACCATTTTATAAATTAAATGCGTTTTTAATGAGGGAATTCATGTAACATTTTATAAAGATTATGCATCTCTGCTTGCCATGCCTTAAATATTTAGTTTAATATTTAGTATTTCAATAGTTAAAATATTTTAAATGATACGGAAAATTTCAAATAGTAATTCTACAGTATAATCAAAGTATTTTTAATAACTTCGTATGCAATAGAAAATAATTGGAAAAAAATCTTTTATATGGAAAATTATTAAATTTATTAGTATAAATATTTCAGTGAAATTTTTTTTTTAAATGTAAATAAACAATTATTAATTTTTACATAATTTTTCACTTCAGAATTATTCATGTTTGGGAGGAAAACGTAGAGAAAAGTAAATATATCAGATTCATATATGAATGAAAGGTAATTTGAGAATCATGTCTCTGCTGACACTCTTTAGTCAAAATTTGTAATGTGCAACCCTGTAGAATTTCATAAATTAAACATTGTTTCAAATTTATACTGTTTTTTACATTCTTGATTTCAGCTAAAATATGTTTTAAATATTCTTAAACTTTAGACATGTTTTAAACAACCTATGTATACCAAAATTTATGTTAAAATGCCAATTTCAAAATATTTTTCAATAAGGAGAAGAACCGTGTATAAAAAGGTACTTTCATTAATAAATAAACCAATATTCTCTTTTTCCTGGATTTATAGAAATAAATTGTTTGAGAAAGTAATCAAAGTTTAGGCTGAAATTCCTTCAAACAATAAAACTATATTTAATTTGATATTATAAATATTATAGAATGTCAAAATGTCATATAAGATATCCCAGTAAAATTCAAGGTAAAATGTTTTATACCTTAAAAAAAAAAAAAATCAATCGTACTCTCCTATGTCCAACAGTCACATATCCGCATTACAGTTGTTTGGTTTCGTCCTATACAACTACCGATTTCCCTGAAAGTTGATTCACAATCTCGGTAGGCCACGATGCTTCCTCTGTCGAATTCAGATATTTTATCAAAAAACGATTGCTGTTTTCTACGAGGCACATAATTGATCGTTTTAAAAAAAACACACGTACACGAAAAATACAATTGCCTAACTTGAAATAATCGAAATCTTCAAGCTTTAAATAGTGCTTTGCAGTGGCGCCAACTATTTTTTGCGGTTTTAAATTTTAAACTTCTTATGCTGTTATTTAAATCTGAATTCTTTTTTTTAAAAAAAAACTCTAGTTAGAAACACAGACCAGGGATAAAATGTGACTAATTCTGTATTTGTAGATTAATAAACTAACATCGAACAAGATATGCTTTTTACACGATATTTATGCTTTCTAGTGAAAATTTCGTGGCGATCTCTATTAACAGTATTTAAAGACATTTAAGTATAGTTGAAAGAATAATAACGATTTTCGAGTTGACAAATTATCAACTTTTATTACATATTTCTTAAGATATTGAGATACATTTTATAATTAAAATAAAGTCTAATTTTATTATTAAAGTCCAAATATATTTCTATTAAGAATCGTTTTGGAAGTACAGTTCTTCCAATGGCAGAATTTTTTTTTTCTTTCAATAAATTTATATCATTAAAAGATCAATTTTAATGATATAAATTATTAAACTTTTGAGTTTAGTTAATTTAAAAGATTATTATTATTATATAGTTAATTTAAAAGATCATTATTATTATATAGTTAATTTAAAAGATTAATTAAAAGATCAATTTTAATGATATAAATTATTAAACTTTTGAGTTTAGTTCGCGCGGGCGCGCGAACTAAACTCAAAAGCTCTGAATTTGTGTGAGAGAATAATTCCTTTTATACTTTATATTCTTAAAATAAGGGATATTTAAGATATTGGAGCTTTTTAAGGTATAGTATGATCCAACATAGAGTCACAAGATATTTTGTAATTTTGACAACGTTTCTTGCATTTTTGTTTACTTTATGATTGAAAAAATGTTGTTTATTCTATTATTTCTTATCTTTGAATTATATAATTCAATTTAGTGTGGAATCATTTTCCAAGCAATTTGAACTGAATACAGCACCTTCATTAAATTAAAGTTATGTAAAAAACGCACTTATCTAAATTAAACATTTTGTGATCTATTTCAAGTCATTAAATACCTTTAGATTTGTGACGAAATTACTTTCCGAACAACCCAATATTTAAGTTATTGAATTCAATGTTTCTAAAGTTAGTTATTTTGCGTATTAGCTGTAAGGCAATAACATTGTTTTATAAGAAATAAGTTTTAGAATTGTTATGTATATACTTTGCTTATATTAAATGTTCGTTTATTAGTAAAAAATGGATACCACAATATTTTACAGACATTTTTACAATATTTTATTTATATAGTTAAATGAAAATTTTCAGTCTAAGGTCAGTTAATTAAGTTTACCAATCTAAAGTAAAGTTTTTTTGTTATTTAGACAGAGCAAAGAATACTATTAAATTTGAATTCAATTTATACTACAATAAAAGTTATGTTTTATATACACAGGTCAAAACAATTAAAGAACATTTTAAAGACTTTATAAAATAATGGTACCAGCATTTTTTCCCCTTAAAATGAAAGAAGATATGGAGAAATTGTTTAAGTTGTTACCTCAAACACAATCAATTCGAGGTAGTTTAAACCATTGTGATTTCACAAAGTGTGATTTTCAGGGTCTGTAACTGTTTCTTGGAGAATGGAAATGCTAGTCGAAGATCATGGCAAGGTCATAGACGAGCAATAAATCATAATAAAGAACGTTAGTTAACGCTAATGGCTGAAACTCAGTAAAGCTTAAATGTCACACCTATTCTACAACACAAATGCTCAGATAATTACTGTATTTTCGATACAAATTGCTTGAAACCAGGGTGTGAATTTGTATAGTTGCTGACAAATGATGTGTGTGTCACAGAACAGATATGTTAACTGGAGAAATAAAATGCAAGATATTTTTTCCTCTGAAGAGTCTCGTTTTAAAATTTATTCTGATAACCCGCTGATTTTCAGCTGGAGTTAAAATTGCACTAGAAACTACCCTACAGCATGAAAGTGTCAGATTTGGATGTGGGGGAGCTATTCTGACCTCTCCATTGATCACCTGTCTTTATATCATTCTAAATAGAGTTTTAAACTGTTACCAATTTATGGATGAGATCCTAGAGCTACTGTAGTACTTCATGATGGAGAAATTGGAGATTACTCAAAGTAAATGGACGATAAATGCAGGTCACTTCATGCTGACTCGATGATGATTTCCTTTTATAGGAAGGTTATTAACAATATTATTTGAACAAAGCACTAAAACGGTTTCATCTAATAAGTCTTAAAATTACATATCCATCAACAGTTAACACATCAACAATAAGTTATTTTTGTATAATAAAATTACATTAATTACAGCATGGTTTTTTTTAAAATTAAATTTATACACAAATTGTAATTTTATTACATACGTAATTTATTAATATTTCTATCGAAAGAAAATTTAATCAATTCATTATTTATTCTGTTATTGTCATTAGATAAATAAATACAATTCCATTGCATGCAACTAAAAAATAAAAAATATTGTTTTATCCATAATATAATTTTCAAAGGAAATTATGTTGACTTAATGAATTCAAATACCGATAAAACTTAGTTAGTTAGTACAGTTAGTACCTAATCTAACTGAAAAGTTTTTTTTTTATCAATTTCTTAGAAAGCAACTTTGGAATTAAATATTATTGAAATGCTCTTACTCACATACTTAAAAGCAAAATTATATAGTTACAGAGTCTTGTTAGTTTCTGACCGAATGTATGTGTTCTATTAAAGTAATGAGTTATATTATTAATACGTTTTAACTTGATTATTGAATTTTAAGTACAATTTCAATTAAAAATTAAAAGTGTCTCCTGTTTTCCAAAACACATTTGATGGTAAAGTAAAAAAAAATTCTTTTTTTATATTTATTTTTGCTTATTCTGAGAATTTAAGAAATATTAAATGTATATCATTCACACACATTCAGTGTTGTTAGGTAATCTATCTCTTCTTTATGTTTAAAAACATTTAAATAAACTTATGTAACTTGTGATTAAAATGTTCAAAAGTATTTAAAGATAAAATGACATAAAAACTTTCAAATACATATTAGAACCTAGTTAACTGATTCATCATTAACGTTTATTCCTTATCCTTATTATCTGTATTTACTCATGTACTAATTAATTAATGCATTTCCCATAATTCTTAATATGAGCAAAATATAATGAAATCAAATCCATGCAAAGATCATTCTTAATCTTTCAAATTCAAGCAAATACTTGTATCGATATTGCAAGTTTACTGATTGAGATTATGAAAATCTGCTGGATTATACATAACTGAATATAATGCAATGGTTCTTTAATTTAAACAATTTTAATGAAATGATAATGAAATAAAAAATAGTAAGACAAAGCATTCTATATAAATAAAAACATTATTAACATAAAATTATTATTAGCCCAAATTTTTACAGTTTCCTAAGAATTCTACGGAAGAAATCTGAAAAAAATGAATAGAGAAATAAATTGAGATTAATGTGTATTTCTGTCATATAGCCTACAGTTCACAGACAATTTTAAAGAAAAGTGTGAAGTAAATCCTGCTATCATATTCATGTTCTTCGAGTAATATCTTTTTCAGGATGAATACTTTATTTTTTTTCGTAGAAAATGTTTAAAAATAAATTATTAAAAATTTTTCAAGAAATGTCAATTTAAATTCATATTCCAAGAATTAATTTTCAAAAATAAATTTTCTGATTTTAATTTAAGGAGAATGAGAATGAATTTTATGATTTTAATTAAAGGATAAACTTGTAAAGATTATTTTAAAGATAATAATTGAGCTAGTTTTATGGGTTTCATTGAAACTTGTAAAGATAATCCAATAAGAATAAAGTAATTTTAATATGTTCATGGAAAATTTAAACACAAGACTTCTTATAACAGATATGGGAAAATGTTGTAAACTTTCCGTATAAATACAAAATATTTCAAATGCTTATTTTTTAATATAATATTATTATACATTGTATTAGATGTACTTGTTTTGTTGCCTTGTTATATCAACATCAAGCGCATATGAAACAATAAACAAGGTTTGTTTATTTATTACTTCTTATCAATTTAAATATAGGTGTTATTAGACAGCAAATGTAATCTTAGTACCTCACGAGTTAAAAACTTTTTCATTATATGTCGGACAACTGTCATGTTATTTTTGCAATGATAAGGGATAATTTGTGTAGTTGAATTCTCTGCTATTGCAAACATTCGATATTTATTTGATTCCATAGCTAATTGACAAAGTGATATTGTTCATACAATTAGCTACATTAAGAACTAATTTTTAGTTTAAACTAGATGGAAATGTATTTTAATTTTTAAAATTGTTTTATCCTTAAAAAGTAAAACATGTTTGAATTATATTAGAAAAAATAAAATTTTAAACACTACATGATACTTTTCCATCATAAAATATTTTTCTTTTGGTTTTAACAGAGTAGAAAATAATGCACACGCTGAATGACGAAATATGTTTGACAGTAACACCCAAAATATAATTTCAGAGCACAGCAGCGTATCTGCTTCGCCAGCTGTCATCAGCTACTGATACTATCATGTTTTTGTCCAGAGAGCAATTTCAATTGTACATTCCGTATCGCTATACTAACCCATCTCCAAGAGTGAGAAAATGGAGTGCCATTGAATACACCTCTCGGACGCACCTGGTTTGGAATAATGGCTCATCGAACATATATCGTCGCATTTTTGCGGTGCTAAGTTTCATGTTATTTTTTTATTTGAAGAATAAAAATAAATATTTTAAGCCAGATAATGAAAGTCTTGGATTTTGGAATGTTGACGAAATTTTCTTGATGAAATAATGAGCAGCAATAATGCGCAATACATTTTTCTGATTTATCTCCAATGGAAAACTTTAAATCAACAGTTGCCAATTGATTGGCATGTCATTGTATGCCAGTGAGTTGTGCGTGATATTGAAGCTTCAAGAGCAGCTATTACTATACACATCACCAAATTTTTGTTTGGTTTGATACTCAAGCGTATAAATATCGTTTTAGAAGCAAAATTGTTTGTTTTGGATGCTGATTTTTCAGAATTCATGAATCTAGATTTTTTTAAAAACAGAGTGGCCTTTCATTTATGTAATAAAACATAATTCTCCAATAAAAATAATTTTTTTTTGCAATATTTCCTTGTTTTACTATTTTAATCTCCTCAAGGGCACGATATTAATACATTATTTTATAATAATGTCTTTTATGTAAGCTATATTTCTGTTTTATTATTATATGCATTCAAATAAGAAAATTTTCTTACTTCAGTAGTTATCTGTGAAATACATATTAAAATAATTATTCCAGTAAATAAATCGAATGTGCTTAATCATTGATCTTCGTTATTTTTAAATTGCAGTTATGTTGGTTTCAAATAAATTAAACATTCACAAAAAAATATTGTAATTTTATTAACAAAAAACATATCACTTCTGTGTTTTGTTAACATATTTTCTATTTAAATGATTAATGGAAACTAATTTTATCCATGTATTTTATAAAATAATCTTTGGTTTTAAAAATAATACGTTTTTATTAATTGCATTATATTTTTAGCAAAGATTTTAAATATTGAGATCCTAAATGATGCATTCATAGCGCTGTTTCATTAATCATATTTAAGTACTGATAATAAAGGTTTTAAACTATTCAAACACCAACCTTAATTGAATATAACATTTATTCTTATTTTGCCAATTTGTAGCATTTGTTCTTAATTAATATAAACGTTTAAACTACTTCATTTCTCAATTTTTTAATTGACAAAATAAACATTACTTTCTTAGAATTTTTCTATTGAGATTGTAAAAAATGAATCATATCTAGAAGTTAATATTCATTTTGCAGCAAATCTTTAATTTATTTTACAAATGTCAATTATTGACTCTTAAGCCATTAGTTCACGGTCGTTTTAATATTTCTTTACAATGTTTTCATATTGTGAATGTACAGTACAAAAATTTAAATATTCAAAAATCATTGGTTGGTTAGAATCCACAATACACAGTTTGGGGACTCCACCAATCTATTTCTATAAAGATGGTTCTCTAAGCAGTTATGTTAAGTCATTCCTCTAAATAGAGACTATCCAGTCTTTCTTAGAATACTGAGAACAGTTCTCACCTTTCCTAGAGCCTTCTATTGCTTAATCTTTGCGAGTTGAGTCATGTCTTGTTCAAGAATTTTCTATAAGCCCAGTTAATAAATAATTGAGTTGTGTGAAAAGAAAGAGAACGATTTGTATGCTGTTCCCTTCTTAAACAGTGCACCAGCTTTTTCATTGCCCATAATTCCACAATGGACAAGAATCCGTTAAAATGAATTTATGTATGACAGTGTCTTAAATAAGGGTATACACTCTATAACTCTTTGAGGTATAGTTTGATTTGATTTGAAGAGTTTTAAATGAGCAAATTAATAAACAATTGAATTGTGTTAAAAGAAAGACGATGATTTGTACGCTGTATCCTTCTAAAACAATGCATCAGCTTTTTCATTGCTCATAATTCCACAATGGGCAAGAATTTTTTGGAATGAAATTAAGCATGATAATATCTTAAGTACGGGGTTACGCTCTAAAATTCTTTGAGACATAGTTTAATTATACAAAATAATCGACAAGCACAATTAGAACCTGATATTATAACAGCTTTTCCAAAAGAGTGGTCGCGAATCAACAATTATTAAGAATTCATGACAATGCTCTAGTAAAACACTCCAATTGGCATGTAAAAACTTAAAAGTTCACTATAGTATACTTGATCTATAATCATGCCTTCTCTTCAAGATAATGTCATCATTGTAAACACGCGATCTTTCATTTTCAGGATAACGAACACCAACAGTCCCCATTGCAAAAGATCTTCATTGTGAATCACTTATTTCATTCTTATCATCTTATTGTATGAGATAAAGTTGTACATAGAAATTCAAAATGTCCACGAAATCTTTGATTGAGAAGTATGATTTTTTTTGACATTTTATAATTTGAGTGGATAATTATAAACATAAAATCTCAATTTTTAATTTCAAAATTATAAAGTAAACTCGTAACTGTATAGTAACAATAACTATCCTAAAAAAATCGCTTCAATATTTTTTGCTTAGGTAGATTGAAAATAGCATTCTATTACCTAATTCAATTCACTGATATTTATATAAAAAATAATAATCACTTTTGCATTTTAACTGTTATCAGAAGTGTTAAAAAAGTTTGATGGAAAATTATATGGGTGTTTCATGTCTTGTGTGTTTTATATGAAAACACGTTTTATTTATTATCGCTGTTACTTTCGTACATTCCCCATATTGAGAGATGAAATATTAAAAAATGTTCAAATATTTTTTTCTCTTTTAAAGTCAAGAACTTTTACACAAGTTTTCCTTTGTTTCCTTTTCATTAATTTTAAGTTATTTTTTAGTTTTTCGTGATATACCTTACAGTTTAAAATTATAAATTATTATATTTTTGTATTTTTTATATTATTTCGAGATTTTTTGTTAAAATAAGAATGTGATTTCAATGTAACAAAATAAAATATTTCACAATAATTTATTTTATTTCACAATGTTTATTTTATGCGTATAGTTCTCTCCATTCTTCATCAGAATATTCCAGAATTCTTAAACATGTTTTTATGAATTTATTTTTTATAATTCTTCTTTATTCTTAAAATGTAGTATTTTTATCGTTTATAATTTTAGTTTTGAAACTTATTGCACGTTCTCAATAAAATAAACAAAATTTAAAAATAATTAATTTACGAAAAGACGTATAAATCAAATGACATGAATTCTTAAATTCAAAATTTAACTTTTGTTGTTTTTTCAAAAAAAAATTATTTAAATGACTCTTAAAAATGTGAATAATTTATTTTCACTGAAAAAAATTATATAAATTTAATTAAAATTTAACTGAAAAATGTCTGTTAAGTCCTACATATTTACATAGGCAACCGAATATATTCACCAGTTTATGTTTTAAGGTATGCATATAGCTATTATTTTTATCTTATATAACTCTATTTACTCTCATAATTTTTACAATTTTTCATTTATATTTCCATATTACTTCTCTCAAACGTTTTGAGGAAAATAATAATTTTTTCAATTTATTTTCAAAATGTATGACTGAATTTCAATGCAAATAACAAAAAAAGAATTTTGTGCATAAATATTTATTTATTACACTTATTTTCTTTTTCAAAATAGAAATATTTTTAAATGAAACTTATTTTCTAAAGTTGAAGAAACAATTACATATTGTTCATTTCTTCACTATTTGATAAATAACATATATATATATATATATATATATATATATATATATATATATATATATATATATATATATATATAACCTATCCAGCGCAAAAGCAGTAAAAGAAAAGTAAGTCCAAAAGACAATTAAAAATACAAAAACCTAAAAGGAAAATTTAAGATATAAAATAAGAAAAAATAATAAGAAGCATAGGAACCATGTTTTCAGGGTGGATGACCATATCCCCCTGAATAAGACATGGTCCCTATAATATACCCTATATATTTATAATGATTATAACATGTGACCAAGGCTGAAACCTAAAAACGATTTGAAATTTTCCCTTAGTTGTTTTATGCAATGAATCAAAAGTATAAAATTGTGAATTACAGTTTCATTTTCTTTTCTTTTTCTTTTTATTTTTGATCTTCTTGTAATTCAGTAATACCGGATGAAAGAAATCATAATGCAATAATTCTAATTAATATTGTGATACAGTAAACACTGTAGTACAGATGAGAAATCGCTAGTGAACAAATATCTTAAAATACGTTTAAAATTTATATAATTATGAAAATGTTACTGTGTGTGTGTGTGAAATTTCAGTACAAAATAAAATTTTCTTAGATGAGCAATCACCAAATCGTTTATTATTTTTTCTAAATAAGGAAACATTCTGAATAACAAAAACTTTTATTTATTTGAAAATAAAAAATGTTCGAGATAGTATTTTTCTTACATTTTTTGTAATAAAATTTCATAAATTGTGATAAAATTGAGCATTTTATCAATAACTAACAAGTTCAAGTTATTATATAGTGCTATATACAAAGATTTATTCAACCATTTTAAAATTCATAAACTATAAATAAAAATAGGAATTGTAATTAACTGTGTTAACAGTAATTTATAGGAAATTACTATGTAATAACAGCTTGCATTTTTTAGTAAAATAAGTTTTTTTTTTTTAAATGATCTTCAATTTTAATGATATCCTAAAATGTATCACTCTCACTAAATTTTATTTCCTTATCACTCATTTGTCACCCATAGCATTAAAGTATAGCATTTTTATTGAATTCATTTCATCACGGAAATATTTTTATGTAATTTTAGAAACTAATTGATAAATATAAGAATTATAAATAAATATAAGAAATCAAGCATTAACTTATTCAATATAAATAATAGAATACTTAATTACATTTCGCAAATATATATTTGCTTCTGAGAAAACAGCTAATTCAGTTAAAATGAAATACTCGGAAAGCAATTAATTTATTCGAATGTGTGTTATCTTGGGAAAATTCAATCCAAATAATATAATACCAACTGCACTTAATAGACATTATGAAATGAGATTCTGAGGTTCGTTTTCAATTATATGTAGCATTTTAAACGATGCAGGCAAGCAAGTATCTTATTAAAAGATTCATTAAGTTTCTTCCTTCGAATGTGGTATATTTTTTCATTTAAAATTTTCAGATAGGCTGAAATTTTTCTCAAGAGTGCATATGAAACAAGTTTTGTTTCTTTAACATTCTAAGCAGCATTTTAAGTTTGAGATTTCCTTTGATTACTTTAATAAATGATTTACATCACATTATTTGTCATATACTTCATCAAATTTTAATACATTTAAGAAGATTTGTTAAGAAAAACTAATTTAAAAAAAAAACGAATATTAAAATTTAATGTAAAAATAAAAAACTAGCAATGAGAATAATCAACTCGTTTCTTCAATTTAAATAAGAATAATTAATTTATATATAGTATAAAATTTTATGTATTAGATTGAGAAAAAATAAATTATCCATTATTTTTACGTGAGATTTATATGAAATTGATTGGCATTTGTTGGGCAAAATGATTAAGAATGTTCTAAGACCGATATTTAAATCTTAGGCAAAGCCACAACTTCCATCGTTTCTGATATTTTATCGACATTTACAACGACTTTGCACCCGTGCAAGGGACATTTTCAACATAAATTTCACAGACCAGAATCAACGAAACCAAAATTGCACATAACTTGCTGCTACAGAATCAGAACCACAAATACGTACCACAGTTTTATTTTAGTATAGTTTAACCATTATAATAATAAAAAACATAAACAAAATATACCAAATTTCTAGCTTTTCGGCTTTCATTTTCAACACTCGAACACTCAAAATTGAAATTTGTAAAAACAATAAACAACAAAATAATTTTCTAGGGTAAATCTGAAATTGTATGTTTGATACTTTAAGCGATATTGATCACTTCAAGCATATAGCAAAAAATTAATTTAATTAATTTACCCAGCCTCATATAAATGTTACAAATATTTTTAATTGAATGAAATGAGATGTAAGCAATATTTAATTAAAATAATTTTACAAGTAACAAATTTTAAATTGTCACAAACATCAATACACTTTTAATAAAATTGAAGTCATACTTGAACAAAATAGAATATTTAAATTTTTTTATTCTGAGACAGTATAACGCACCGCGCTACATTAAAAAAAATTGTCATAAGTAGCTTGTCAGTGTACTACTAAATCTTTATATAAGAAAATTTTAATAAGTTATGATTAATTTCTTATAAATGTAAAATAGAACCATTATAATAACGTGTTGTTATTCATGAATTGAATGTTTTATTATTTTGCTCAAAAATTCATAATTTATCTTTTTTTACGATTACTATATGTACTTTCTATATGCAATTAATAATATTTGTTTGACCTTGGTTAACTTCCTTGTAAATACAAAAATCTCTTCAAAACTCTTAATATATAGCGCAACATTTCTGAGGAAGGAATATCACACGAACAACTTAAGATACATCGAAGTATAGTCTAAAGTATATTTTTCAATTAAATATATTTTAGCTTGAACGAAAAAAAAATTACTACTCTTGATCAGGTTTAATATTAAAAAAAATTACGTGATTGTCTCTCTCCTAACAATTGAGTATTCAAATAAATAACTGATGTTTTATTTGGAACATTACTTAAAATTTATCAACTGTAGGAAAATAATCTTAAGCTTATGAAAAGTAATAAATGATTAAATACCCTAAAAATTTCACATAATTTTTTATCTAATCATCCTATAATACCAATGTTAAACCATATAAATTTGAAGTCCATACACAACGATTAAGTGATGCTCTTGAAATAGTTTATCCCTTCTACACCCTTCCTTCGAGACAATTATAAAAGCTACTCTCATTCGTATAGTAAATAATTGACAAGATTTTGTATATATTTAATATGTTCAATGGTGTTTGACAGCACTGCCATTTAATTATGTTTGTATAAAGTTTGCATGCATAAGTTTTAAAGCCCAGTGAATTAATGCCGCCTAAGACATATGTTCAAGGTTCGACCCTCAATTGGGGCGAGGCCATCACAGCTTTTCATCCATTCAGTGGGAAGGAAAACTGAGTACTAAGCATAGCATTCCTTTAATGGAGTGAAAGGTTTTCGCTTCCAAGTTCTTTCCGTCAGGAAAACAGATATGGGCCATGTAAGACTTGGCACTCGTATGGATTGTCTTACCTTGGATTTAAATTAATTTAGTTTAGTTTATATACAAATTTTATTGTGAATGATTAAAATTGCTTCACAGACAGAAATTCCATGAAAAATGAAAGTTTTTTATCAAAAATAAATGAGGAAAAGACATGCTATATAAGATAACCTTAATATGTATGTTACTATAAGCAAAGATTTAAAAAAAATAATAATAATGGGGTTAAATTACTGTCATATATTTTTAACAAAGGATTTACGGTCATTTTATTTCATTTTTTAATTTTTCTTTATGTTATATGTTGAAATTAAATTATTCTTGCATTTTTGGATGGGAATATCTGTAACATTTTCATTGCAACAGAAAAAGAAACAAATTAAGTGGTGTTAATAAAAATTTAAAGAATCATTTTGAAATTAAATATTTTGTAAATTTTTAGCAAGGACACTCATTAACACAAATCAAAATTACCTTTCATGCTTTAATTATATATATATATATATATATATATATATATATATATATATATATATATTATATATTGTATATATATTATATATTTTATATATATATATATATATATATATATATATATATATATATTACAAATAAAAATATCATGTTTGTAAATTTTTAAATATCTTCCTAATGATTCCGTTAATATATAATTCATTTTTTCGAAATAATTGTTTGTCCATTATTAAAAATATTTAATAAATTATAATAATATATTTTAAATATACTTTTATTTTATTACATACATAAATAATATTACAAAATGGAACACTTTGTTCGGTCGAAAAATTAGAATTAAAATCCTAATATTCTAGAATTTTTATTTAAATAAATTTTATAAGTATAAAATTAATTTTGAAATAATTTTTATGAACAACTTTAAATGTTATTGTAACATTAATTTCAAAAATATTATATATATATATATATATAACTATTACTATTTCATCTTAAATATTTTAGGCATGGAAACATTTCTATATAGTTATTGCATTTTAATTTTTTTCTAAAAAATACAAGCAAATATTTGGCTAATACAAATATAAATACTTGTTACACAAATTTAGTAAGGCAGGATGAAAATCAAAAATATATTAGAAACAATTCATGTATAGAAAATTTTGGAAAGTATCTTAATTTTAATAAACAGTATCAGTAAATTACACATTAGAAATCCCAAATATTGATAATATTTTAAATAATTAAGGAGAAATTGGTTACAAAAATAAGGTAGCAAGGCATACGCAAAGGTTGTGACGAAAATAGCAGACTCAGGAAATATAGATTTTACACTATTTCTTTGTATGTATACATTATACATTAAATATTTTCATATAGTTTGCTTAAGTACGATATATATTGGTTTGTAAAAGAAGATATAAAATAACATGATTAATTTCAAGCAAAAGTAAATGATAATTTTTACAGGATCTTAAAAAGCAATTGTGTTTTTTAATTTTATTTATAAAAACATATTTAATTTGTTAAATTACATATTTTGTAATTGATAATAATGCTGCTATATGAAATATTAACCATAAAAAAATATAAAAGTACATTTTTAAGAAGTTTAACAAATTAGTTTGCCCTATATAAACTCCTTTTTCTTTGCAAAGAGCTTCTACAACATCTTTACCTCTTTGATTAATTATATGTAATTCATATTTTTTTATAAATTGGTAATAGATTTTCGTCATACATGTGTTTGCTTTGTGAGATTTACATAATTTACATTTATTTTTGTATTTTTCACTTGGTTAAGCAGTTTAGTATCTGTGATTATAATATTTAACGAGCATTAAATATTTTCCAAAGTCAATAAAAAATAAGGAAGGAAATTAATTAATTTAAAACTTTTAAAAATATACGACAATGAAAAAAAATTCTTTAGTAATTAATTTGTTCACAAATGATTTCTTTTTTTACGTTCTGTTAAAAAAGTTCTCACAATTCTGAATAATCTATGAAATTAAAAATCGTTCCTTTTAAATTATACATTTATGGAATTTATATTAAGGTAAGCTTAGCTTCCATCAAGTAAACAAATAAATTGAATTCTAAGGGGTTTCTAATGAAATATAATGTTTTGCGTTTTATATTATATAAGTAATAACCTTCAGCAAATTATGGAATTTAATCAATCTATGCAATTTTGTCTACAAAAGAATGCAGTAGTTAAAGTTAATAATGGAAATACCAATAATTTTTTTCAAAAGTTTTCCTATAATTATTTAAATAATTGCAGTTTAAATCAAATGAGTATTTTAAAAATTCCATATCGAGATGTTTATGCATTTATTTATTGAAAAAGGGTCTTAAATTATCATATGATAATGATATAAAATTCAGAGCAAAATGCAATGAAATTGCTGATATTAAAATTGTAAATATATATTTTATATATCGTTATCATAATATTTAAAACACTTATATTTGTTACCTTGATTATTTTAAATTGAATACATTGCATGTATTGTGAAATTAAAGTATTTATGATGAAAAATAAACAAGTTAATAAAAGTTTTAGTAATAATAAAAAGTTAAATGTTTTTCATATTTACCTGTTGGACAAGTATGCACGTTTAGAATAAATCTTCATTCTGAAATTAAATTTTGATGTAATTTTAACAATATTCCGTTAGGAAAATAAAAAAGTAGGCTGTACTTTTAAAGAGAAAGATAAAAAATGTTGGAAATTTTCCATAAGAAAGACAATATGAACATCTAAAGACTTTTGATGACTGTTTGGTGGTTGTGTTCATATAGGTTTTTAGAGAGAATTTCCATGATATAATGACTTTCTTGCGCATATTTTTCTACAACGGTAGGCAAAAGGAGAGATTTAGTTTTGAGTTCCTGATCTGTCATATTCTTTTCTTTTTGTTTTCCTGGTGTGGAAAAGTTCCTTTGTTCATTTCTCTTCGGCTAAGGAATGGATTCCGTAGGAGAAATTAACTCCCTTCCCTTTGATAAGCAACTACCCAAGAATTCAACACTTAGTGAAAATCTACCAAGACTTTGATAACCTAAAAGATTATCAATACATTGTTAATTCTATTGATATTAAAGATCTGAAGAATTTTTTACGATAACTAAGACCAACACAAATTTTATTGGATCTATCAATGCCCAGACAAAGGATTTCTCTCTGACTTCCCCATTACTCAAATATGTAAGTAATTAACGAGCAACAGTTTCGATTTTCAAGTAGTTACCCAGATGAAAAGATGACAAAATTCTACCAGCATGGCGCTTTTCATAGCAGAACTAACCGAAAATGACTATTATTAGAAAATTCATGATTTGGAATTTGTCGAAAATTTCCGAGTTACTGCGGAAACTTTAAAAAAGAATTCAAGTCCGGCACAATGTTACAGATACCAGGGCTTCTGCCACAATTTCAGATACTGCCACAGGCAACTTAGGTGCCTTAAATGTGCCAAATGTCATTTCACCAGAAACTGTTTAAAACTTAGTAATACTGATGCTAAGTGTGCTCTGCGCACTGGAAATCACACCAGCAATTATTTGGGTTGCCCCAGAAACCCAATAAATATTCAAAACATTATCCCTATAGAAAATATATGGAAAAAAGATGTAAGCAATTTGAACTCCAGCAAGCTCCACCCACTTCAAACACGGATCAGCAACAACGGTTAATCACGGCTCCATCTATGGCTACCACCCCTCACCTCCTCCTCAAATGCAACTAGTAAATTCCAAAACTGCGAATTTGAGCTCAATGCTTATGGAATTATTCGAACAAATCAATAGCATCTTCAACAAATTTATAATGAATCTAACCCTGTCATTAACGCAAACAATAGCAATAGTACTCCTGCCCAGATAGCAATAGTACAGCAATAGCAATAGTACATCCATATTAAGATTCTTTTCATGAAACGCATTTGGGTTAAGACGTAAATTAAGCGCATTAATTGATTTCATAGGTGAATGAGATTCTGATATAACAGGAATACAAGAAACAAATATGCGAGCGGGACTAGAGCCAATATACCAAACTTTAACTGCCTCAAGCAAATGGAACAAATCATCGTGGCGATGGAACCACAATTTACGTTACAAATTCCCTTTCTTTCGATGTTCTAGATATTTTCACCAAAACTAATGAAAATACAACCATTGCCTTAAATACTGCTAACAGCACTTAACTATTACTGGGATCAATCTACTTGCCAACGAAAGGAGCACTAGACGACGAAGACCTCAATCAGTTTTTCAATTTTGAGAAACTCTGTCTTCATTTCTGGAGATTTCAAATCAAAACATCCTAAATGGATTCCTCAAAATAGAGTTAATAATAATGGCAGAACTCTAAACAACTATTTAGAAAATTATAATGTTGAAATGTTTGCCCTTGACGAACCCACCCAATACACCTTTGGCAATGCGGTCTGCTCAAGTATTGATCTTGTTGTCTCAAGAAATAACACCATTTTCCCATGATATGCAATTGTGGAGTTATCTAGACATTGCAACCTAGTTATCCTGGATATTGGATCAACGCTTTGCCTCTACATGAAAGAATAGTTAATACCACCAACTGGGACAAGCTTAGAAAACGTTTGGGGGGAATCAAACCGGTAACCCCATAATCAATAGCGAATATTAGTAAAGCAATGTTATGGATGAATTTGAATGCAAAATACAAAACGCACTTAATAATAGCGGTAAAACTAAATCAATATCTCATTATTATCTAAAATTACCAAGGAAAATTAAGGTACTAATAAAAACCAAAAATAAAATTAGCAAAAAGATGACAAGCAGTTTTTAATCCAAGCATCAAAAAACAATAAATAAATTTCAAAGCGACACAAAAGAAAAATTTAGCAACCATATGAACCAAAAATGATCGAATTTCCTTACATCACTTCACTCGGAAGACAACTGCATTTCTGATGCTGTCCGAAGAATCAACGGTAGTGACAACACCCTCCCTCCCATCAGCAGCCCAACGGGTTTTGATAAGATATGACATAAGGGCCTATTTCATAAGCTTATCCAACACAAACTCCCGGAGTATATCATCAAGATCACTTGGCATTACCTCAGCGAAAGAATCTTCATTGTTAGAATACAGAACGAGTACACAGAGCCTCGTAATATCTATGAAGGAGAACCGCAGGGCAGTGTACTTAGGCCACTTTCATACTCAGTTTGCATCAGTGACATCTCGAAATCATGTATTTTAATGGTCTGCCTCATTACCGATAGTACAGTTATTCTTGCCTAACAGAGAAATGTTAAATTCGTAAGAAGCAAACTACAAATATACATCAAAATTTTGCAAAACCGGATGAACAAATGGACAATCGAACTTAACGTCTCCAAAACTTCATATTTCATTTTCTCTAATGGAAACATCCACCGATTTTTGGAGAAATTTATCATCAAAGGATAAGAAGTTGACCGGGAATATATTACCAAGTAGTTGAGAGTGATTATTGACAGCAAATTTAACTTCAGTCTGCATAAAGACAAAATTATTAAAGATTTTAACACCACTATTGCTATCCTCTACCCTCTGCTTAACAGATGATCGAAACTTTCTCTTATAAATAAAATTTTAATTTTCAAGCAAATAATTCTGCCCAAACCAACTTACGTTTGTCAGATATGAGGACAAGCTGCTAATATCCATATTAATTCGGTTCAAATACTCTAAAATAAGGTTTTACGTCAAATTACTAATGCTCCATGTTGTTTATTTCTAATTATACTCCTTATAAAAACCTTAAGATAAGCACAGTATGTGTCAATAAATTGAAGAAATCCATCAATAATATTTCGAAGAAATTAATCAAAATTCTAACCCCTTAAATAGTTTTCAAAATTCACTGATTGGTGGAAAATATTTACTCCCAAGCTCAAATTCTCATCTCTCTTTGAACTGTCGAATAGCAGCAAGAATCAGAATATAGGCCACACGCCTTAAAAATTCTGAAGATTTTGACTCAATTGAAAATAGAAAAGTCTTCTTGGGGTCATTTTTATTAATTGTGTATAGTTATATTATTATAGTGTACACAGTAAATATTTATTTCTATTTTCACGGCATTAATTTCGGATACTGTACCTTATGCTAGGATATAGATGCGGGATTGGTTGATCAATCAGCCGGTTTGTATTACTATCATATTGTTCCTCTTTTAGTATTATTTATTATTATATTAGTTTACTATTATATTATCTTAGTAATCGTATTATTAATTTTTGTATATATTCTACTTTATTTCTGCATTTTGCTAGAATTTTCTCTCTTGCATATTTATTGTAAATATTTATGCTCAGAGCCTGTATTTTGCTAGACTCTTTCATTTCTACTTTGTAAATATTTTATATTATTTTTTTAACATTTTAATCAGGATTTTTTCTTATGTTTTTTGTGTTTTGTTCTATTCCATGTACTCCAGATCTGATGCTGAGGTTGCATGCAGAGATATTTTCGGAATGCTTCTTTGTTGTTCTTTTTCTCACCTCAAACAAATTGTAAGCCTTCGAACTGGAAATTTACTTACCAGCATATGTTATCAATTTAGTATATGTATAATTTATTTCTTTTGTAAATTGCTCCATTAAATATACTTTTTGCGATTCACATGGACTCTTTTTTAGGTTAAAGAATTTCAACAATTATGAAGATAACTCATTAACAATATACAATTGATTGTTGAAATAATGAAAATAAAGAACTCAATACGCAAAAGTATTCTATAATAAAATTCAATAAATGATATGTTTATAGGTTATCATATTTTGAAGGATTCCTAAAATTGATCTGCAAATGAATCAATAAAATATTAAATGCACATATCCTATTAATGTGAAATATATATAAGATATTCAAAAAATCAAAATTCAAAGAAGTGACAAATCAATGTGAAATTTTACTTTTACCCACAAATTTAAGTTTAATATTAATGTAGTTTAATATTAATAAAATTATATAGTTGGTAAAAACACTGAGCACGTAATCTTCTATCTAACATCCGAAAATATGCACTTGCTTGTGTGCACATATCAGGAAAAACTTTCAAATATGTGCTTCGTATGGCTACATAATCAAAAATAAGTGATTATATAAATCTCATAATAAATAACACGTCTGTTATTCTTCTGTCAGTGTATTTTCAGTAAGCTTAACACACACAAAAATAGTAAGACACACAAAAATGATTTAATTTTTCTCGAAAAAAACCTGATTTATAAATGAAATTTAAAAATGCAAGCATCAATTTTTAAAAGCATATTAATCATAATTATATTATCATCATAATATAATTTTTTGACTGAAATTATAACTCTTATAAGCTGTGTGACTCATCAATTGGATTCTGGACAATGATCCATTGAATATAAAGGATTCCCTGCCTTTCAAAGTCTGTCACTACAAAATAATAGTATTGATCTTTCGTACAAGTTAATTTTTATGTTCTTAAGAAATAGTTTCGCTAATATTAAGAAATGGTTTCGCTAATATTAAAATGATATAATATAAAAAGATAACCAATATACTGCATTATCAATTTTATTAGGTTGTTCACAAAGAAGTCTACTGTATTTTGTGTGGTCTTCAAGAATTTATTTGATATGTTTTAGATTCACTTTGTGTAAATGTGGCTTGATTCTGTCTTATAGTCAATTTTTAAATTCTTGGTGATGTTACTACTGATATAGAACGGGTGAATTCTATTCATTTCAGTGATTTTACAGAGATTTTGGACGAAGTGCGTAAAAGTATGGGGTGTATTTTTAACATCGATAATAATTGAATCAAATCTAAATTTCATTTAATTGGTTATTACATTATTGCACCGTAAAAACCAACCATAATTACAGTTTTCTGGCATAATTTATCTAAGAATAACTGTAAAAGAAAATGAAATTTTTTCAAGGATTTCTTTTTTAAACACTTTGCAATTCACAATTGAATGTGACTTAAGTAAAAATTAGCAAATATTATTTTAGTGAGAAATGTATCGCTACCACTGAAGGTAAATCTGAAATTTTCTGATGAACACTTGTGATATATCGATTGCTTAAGATATCTATCTATCTATCTATATCTATATCTATCTATCTATCTATCTATCTATATATATATATATATATATATATATATATTTATGTATATATATATATATACGTGTATACACGTGCACTTATATCTTCTCTGCCGAAATATTGCAAATTCTTTTTTATTTCATCGAAAAAGTGAAAAGCTACATTTACTCTTTTTTGTAATACAAAGCACAAACATGGATTCCATTATTTTCAAAATTGAAAGTAAAGAAAAAACAATAAAAGGTTTGAAGCTTTTAGTAAAGCATTAAACTGGAAAGAGCTTCATTTTATTTAGTTTTTTTTATTTTAATAGAATATATTTTTTATTAAAAAAAACAGGTCTTCTTTCGATCCCGATTTAAAAATAAATATTTGTTCACATCTATTTTGAATCCTTAGATAATAAGTATCCAAATATGCAAAGAATTTGTTGATTTTCATCAAAACCTTTCTTAGTCATCAACATAAAACATTGTTAAATTTTAAAATATTTGTCTTTTTTTCGCATTTTGAATTTTTAGTTAATATTACAATTACTTATATATTTACATTTTAATTAAATAAAGATTTTTTTACTACATAATACTTATCATTTAAAAATACTTTGATTTATTAAATGAATTTGACTATATATATATATATATATATATATATATATATATATATATATATATATATATATATATATATATATATATATATATATATATATATACAGATATATATATACAGATATATATATATATATATATATATATATATATATATATATATATATATATATATATATATATATACAGATATATATATATATATATATATATATATATATATATATATATATATATATATATATATATATACAGATATAGGGTAGGTATCATTCATATTTCATTCGTACACACATGGAAAGGACAAAGACAGGATAGAGAGAGAGAGAAAGTACATCCTTGCCTGAACCAGGATTCAAGCCCAGGACCTTCCTATCTGTAGTCAGGCATGCTGACCCCTAGACAAGTTGGCCGGCATATGTACATTTATTATAACTATAAAAACTTAGGTCATCTAACTGTATTGAATTCATTTGCCTTTATAGTACTGAATTCATTTTATATTCAATGCAATTACAACTAAATGATATTTTAGATGATCTAAGTTTATACTGTGTTGTAGAATTTCAATAATTGTTTGCATACATATTATTTATATATATTATTTATATATTATTTATATTTATATATTATTTATTTATATTTATTTATTATTTATATATTATTATATTATTTATTTATATTTATTTATTATTTATATATTATTTATATTATTTATATTATACATATTATTTATATATATATATATATATATATATATATATATATATATATATATATATATACTAAATTTAAATTATTTATATCTGTAAAAGAATTTATTGTTCACAAATAATATCATAAACTGGATCATTTTTATAATATGTACACAAAAATAGCTTTTGTCACAAATATATTAATACTTTAATAAAACAGAGTATTTAGAATTTTTCTATAGATATTTATCAGAAATTCGTTAAGCCATTTCTTAGCGCTTTTATGAAAAGTAAGTAATTGCTCTTATTAATTATTTGGTGAAACGGTAAGCAATTTCTTGAATAATAATGTTCAGCATAGATTTAAAAATTAATGAACATTTTCCAAAATGACTTCAAGCAATTTTACTGTAGATAAAAAAGTTTAATTATATTGTTTTCAAAATTATTATTGTAGAATAATTTTATTGTATAGGATAATGAAACCATTATAGTACTGACATGCAAATTATCTTCCCTGAATCATATAATCTACTATTTAAATTTTTTTGACATTATTCGTCTTTTATAATGAATTTTTCTGAAATCTTGGTTCTGTTATATAGCAGTGGCAAAGAAAAAGGTTAGCAAACATTCTCTTAATTTTATATTAGAGTTCTGCCTAGAAAACCTTCTGTTTCTTAATCCTAGCAGCTATTATAACAATAGAGGAATATTGCACACTTATGTTTTTTACATCAGCAAAATTTTCTAAATATTTCTGACTTTCTTCTGGTAGATACGGACCACTATCTGTAATGTCTTAACTTTGTAACTTACAAGTAATGCCTTTCATTACTGTTAAAAATTATGAATTGAAGAAAATTACATTGCTTTTTTGTAACATTGTTTTTTTAATATTTTTCTCCAAACTCCTTGCTATTTAAATGTATTCTAAAATGGAACTATTATTCATAGTGAGTTCTGTAACAATGTATGGATATTCAGTATGTAAAATTTTTAGCATGCAATTTATTAAAGTATTGAACAAGCAATTTATACAATAAATAAAACTTTTATAATTTGAATAAATCAGAAATAATTGTACAATCTCGAATAAAAATAGAAAATAATTTGTTTAATGCAATATATAACTACAATAAATTAAACATAGAATAATTATAATAAATTAAACAAAGAGCAATAATAGCAAATTAAACAAAGAACAAATATAGTTTATTAAATAAAGAAGAATTATTACAAATTTAAAAAAAATCATTTATAATGAATTAAATAAACAACAATAGGAGGAATTTTGATTAAGCTTTTTATTTATTTGTAAACACAATTTTGGAATAATATATACATTTATTTATTTTTCCAATGGCAGATTGTAGACGATTACGACGAAGTAACAGAGCCTATTAATCTATTGTTCCCTGATACCCAAGGAACCGGCCAGAAACAGCGACCTCTTAGCCGCCGAGGCGTTGCCCCGGCTGCACCACAGGGGGTGGGCCACCATAGCACCCTCACACATGCCATAGCGACCCGTTTATAGGGTAGGTATCATTCATATTTCATTCGTACACACATGGAAAGGACAAAGACAGGATAGAGAGAGAGAAAGTGCATCCTTGCCTGAACCGGGATTCGAGCCCAGGACCTTCCTATCTGTAGTCAGGCATGCTGACCCCTAGACAAGTTGGCTGGCATATGTACATTTATTATAACTATAAAAACTTAGGTCATCTAACTGTATTGAATTCATTTGCCTTTATAGTACTGAATTTATTTTATATTCAATGCAATTACAACTAAATGATATTTTAGATGATCTAAGTTTATACTGTGTTGTAGAATTTCAATAATTGTTTGCATACATATTATTTTCATGTCAAAAATAAACTCCGAATTATAATTTAAAAAAAAAAATGTTACCAGAAGGTTTACTGTGTTAAGTTAATATACCGGGTGATTATAATTAAAGTCCCGATTTTAAAAATCGATAATTTTAAAACTACTGATCAGAATGATTTGATATTTTAGCAGAACAATCGTAAGGCAATGGAATTTTGTTTGGCGAAAGAAAAAAATAGTTCCAAAATGTGCCGATAGATGGTGCTATCCGGGTAATATTAGGAGGAAAGTCCAAAAATGTATTCGTTAAACACAGAAATGTTGTTAGCCAAAAGAAAAAAATTAGAGTTCAGGGATTTACTAAAGATTTATAAGCGAAAAGACAGGAATACAGCGACAACAGCGATTATGACCAAAAAAGAGCTTCATGGAATACACACCTTGCTGATGATTAAAGCATAAGTTGTTCGATATTCCCTCCGCTTTGTTCCGCTACTAATTGGAAGCGCAAAATGGCATGCTCCACAACAAATTGGAGGGTATCTGTACTGATGCAATGGGTGTGGTGTGTGATGCTTGCCTTCAAGTCGGCTAGATTCTGAAAACTCCTGCTGTAAACAAAATTCTTCAGGTAACCCCAAAGCCAGAAATCACACGGGTTTAAGTAGGAGGAACGTGGCGGCCACGTTGTTGGAAAATAACGGCTTATGATCCTGTCATCTCCGAAATTAGCACTCAGTAGCTGCTTCACAGGAGTAGCAATGTGCGGAGGAGCACCATCTTGCATGAATATTGTGCGATCCACACACTGACGCTGCTGAAGGACATAGTTACGCAAAAGTGTTTCATACCGCTTGCCAGTAACGGTGCAAGTAACGGGACCTGCAGGTGTGATCTCCTCGAAGAAAAATGGACCAACGATAAACGCTGCCGTTATTCCGCACCACACAGTAACTTTTTCAGACTGATGAGGTAATGGCTGTAGCAGGGACGGATTCTCGGTCGCCCATATCCTGCAGTTTTGCGTATTTACAGAACCTTGAAATGAAAGTTGGCTTCGTCAGACCACAGAATGTTACATGGCCATCCGTTGTCCACTTCCATCCGGGCAATAAATTGCAGTGCAAAAGATTGACGTGCTTCCAGGTCAGCCGGTAGCAACTCCTGCACATGAGTTATCTTATACGGATAACAGAGCAAGATCTTCCGTAGGATTTTACGCACCATGCTGTTCAGCATATCCAGCATTCGCCCAATTCCCCGTGCACTGCTGATTCCAACATCACTGTTAGTCTGTTCATGTAATGCTGTAGCCACATCTTCCACTGCCGCAGCCGAAACTGGTTTTCTTCCTCTACCCCGTTTAACGTCAAATGAACCGGTCTCATCGAATTTAGCAATCATTTTTCGCAGACCTTTTGCTGTTATTGGACCCCATTTAATGGATTTTAATGTCCGAAACTTCTTAATAGCTGTAAGTGCACAGTTCTTATAAAAAATTTCAAGAGCACAGCGCGATCCTTCATAGTCAGAGTCATGATGAAGCATTTAGGCAAAGAGCTGGTGCTCTGCATTTTTATGGCAGCTAAGTCTCATGTGCGCATGTCACCTTTTAGTAATTTGCATATATCTAGACAATGTGAACGCTGACAGCGCCATCTATCGGCACATTTAAGAACAATTTTTTTCCTTTGCCAAATAAAATTCCATTGCCTTACGATTGTTCTGCTAAAATATCAAGTCATTCTGACCAGTAGTTTTAAAATTTTCGATTTTTAAAATCGGGACTTTAATTATAGTCACCCGGTATTTAAATTATCTTAATCAAGCTTATTTTAACATTAAAATAACTAAAATTTTGAAAGAAAAAGGTGAATAAAGATTTATTATTTGATTCGTGTTTCACTCATTTGTGAAAAAAGTTGTATTGATTGTTAATCAGTTAAATATTAGTAAGTAAGTTTGATGATAGTAGAAACAAGCCTAATAATTATGTTATCGAAATAATTTTACTTTTGTTTTTACAATCATGCACGCTTTGAACATTTTACTTACTTCAAATTAGATTCAAATAAATCATCAAAGTTAGCGGATTTACATATTTATATTAACACATTTAGATTTCATAAATAACTGTTTAAAGAAAAAATTACAAGATCTTCAAATTTTTGAGTTGATTAGTATTAAAATATATTCCAGTATGAGATAAACTATTAATATAGATTTTCCTAGCTTTAATTATAGGATAAAGTATTACAAAATATTTCTGCTAATTTAATTTAAATTTTAAAGTATTGGTTATCTAGCAATACAATTACTGTTCCAATTCATTTAATTCCATTAAAAGTAAGAATAATTTTTATTTATTTCCTTTACATTGCTACCAATAAAAATGTTTATCTTATTAGATATTTTTATTAAATAAGTGAGTTTCAATAAAGGAAACCCGAAGAAATTATTTTAAAACGAAGAATTTATCAATATATGTCTAATTTATAGGAGAAACGATTTATCGAGAAAATATAAAGTAATATGCTTACATATTTAAATAATTTAAAATTCACACACACGTATATATATATATATATATATATATATATATATATATATATATATATATATATATATATATATATATAAATATATATATATATATATATATATATATATATATATATATATATATATATATATATATATATATATATATATATATATATATATATATATATATATATATACATAATTACATTAAGATAAAAAAATTTTAAAAACTGTATATTTATTAAATTATTGAAGCGAAATTCATACATATACTGATATTATGTTCTATTTATTAGTGTCATAATCTAAAATAAATTAGGAAACATTAATATTTATTATGACTCATGGCATTTGAAAAAATATTCAATCAGAGCGGAAAATATTATACTGAAAACAAAAAAAACAGAAACACTGTGTAACAGGGTATATAAGCACTAAAATGACTAACAAGACTATCATTTCATAATATAAATTTATTTCGAATGAGACATAACGTATTTTAAGTTCATTTGAAATATCTACAGTAAAAAAAATATTTCTAGTAAGTAAATTCTATTTCTTATATTAATAATAATATATTAAAATTTTGTGATAAAAAGAAAAAAAAGACACTTCTTACACACATATTTCAATAGGTATACCAATTTCAATTTTACATATTAATTTCTAAATTTTGTATTTGTGCATATTAAATAAACTTATGGATGCACCCAATTGTTTTTTATATTAAATTCAATTGCAATATCCTAAAACATTCCTTTGCAATATCAAGAAGTAATCCAAAATTATATTTTAGAATATTTGTTAATTTAAATTCACCATAAATATCGCAAATAAATAATGAATCACGTACAAAAAAAATAAATATGATGAAAAAATAATATTTTTCTAAAAAAATCATAAATAGTACATTGAATTTGTACCTGAAATAAGGAACAAAATCAAGATAACATTTTATTAAATTAGCAAAATAAATCAATTTGTCCCTAAATATAATGTCACGTAATTAGAAACAATGAATTAAAAATATCCAATCTCAGTTTCATAAAATGAAAAAAACCCACTTACCTTCGGGTAAATTATATTTTTCCTCTTCAAAAATATTGGTTTTTGAAGGAGGAAAAGTATAAATCTTGAGATAAAACAAGGGTAGTTTATAAACAAAGAAAATGATTTTCTGCAAATTTTTTTTATTGAAATTATTTTCACAATTATGTTTTAATTTTTTTTTATTTTCTTTAATGAGGAAAATATTTACATAAGAATATTTTTTATTTGAAAGTTTCTTGATATGTATTGGTTTTTCAATGAGCACTCCAATATATTGGACTGTGTTTTAAAATAAAGAAATTTAAAATTATCTTTTAAAATATAAAGTTTGGGCACTGTAGGCAAGACACAAATTTTAAAATATTTTTTTGGGTATGTATTATTGTAAAGAACTTAATTCCTAAATCATTTCTAATGATAAGATAGGTTTTGGTTCATGACTTTAAAATGATTTATATAAATAATTACAAAATATTCTCCTCATTAGGTTTAAATTTAGAGAAGTAAATACCAAGTATAATAAAACTAATAAACACATTTGAAAGATTTAAAAATGTAAATAATTATGCACGAATTCCTGAATATTTATCTGAAACCTCTATAATATATATGTAAACTGCTTCTTTAAGATGCGAAATCATGTTTTCATAAATATAAAATAGTTCAATTTAAGTTCAACTTTTTATTAATATACAACTATTTATAGGAAATTTAATTTCTGAAATGCTTCCAAATATCCTTATGAATTTCTGTGTTTAAGATGCATGTAAAATTAAATCACTTAACGATTAACGAATTTTATGTTTATTTATTTTTGTGGGTTTCATCTTTACATACATTTTATCATAACAGAAGAATAATTTTAATCTTCAACTCTTACATATGATTGTTTTAATAATAACACACACACATATATAAGCAGTTTCATAATCTCTGAGAAAATGTCCTAAAATTTTAATTAACGGAAGTGAGAAATTAAAGAGAATAATCTTCTAAAATTCCTCTATGATGATATATTCAGTGAAATTATCCGTTTAAAAGTATAAATTGCATATTCTTAAAGTATTCATAAATTCAAAGCAAAAATAGAAATTTGTTAAGCGTAATGCCCAAATAATACGACATATTAGATTATTTACTTATATTATTATGAACTAAATATAAATAATATGTTAAATCGTAATTAATCATTAGTTCTGTGTGAATAAAATGTGAATGTGAATAATGTATTAAAATTTTCTTACAAGAAACTTTGCTATGAATGTCTTATAAAAATCCGATCATTGTTAATATGTAATAGGGAAAGAACATTTGACCATTTTAATGATCAAAATTTAATGTAATAGTGTAAAGTATAAGGAATTAAGCAGAATTTACTTATAGTGATAACAAAGAATGGTTTTCTAATAGAAATCTTAATTTAAGTCTCTATATGAGAAATCTTTCATACTTCTGTTTTTTGTTTTTTAATCTCTTTTAATAATCTTTATTATTCCCTGCAGTTAATTTTTACAATATAATATATCCATATCATCCAAGTATCATTTTAAAATGTAATCTGGATAGTATGATTAACAAAATTAACAAACTAATTCATTTTTATATTTGCTCAGAATACAATCATCACTTTTTATACATGAAATATCTCTAATTAAACCAGAAACTATAGTTAAGCATGGATATCTAACTACTGCGAATATTCTAGTCCAAACTCAAAGAGGGAATTTAACAAACAAAGTATGCAGTGAAAGTGCACAAAACATGACTAAGCATGACTTTGTTATGTTTAAATCATGAAAAAAATCATTTTTAAACCTATGATTATGTATTTTTTGCATTTTTACTTGGTTTACTTTTTATGAAAATAGTTTTTACTTGTTAGTCAATTTCTTATGCGATAAAAAGATAACAAAAGGAAGGCATGTTACGTGTCAAAATTATCTATATAGATATATAATACTATATCAATGTAATCTTTAATTTTTATTTTGTAGGCAACTAAAAACTAATGACGCCATTAAAAAGAATTTTTTTCTTTATTTTGAATATATTAATTATTTCTTAATTGAATATTAAAAATTCACTTTTATATTAAAATTTACTGCTTTAGGTAACTAAAAAAATTCTTAATAGAGGATTTATTTTGTATTGGTTCATGAGCATTTCAATAACCCAATTGTTGCTTAATTAGAAAAAATAATTGTAGCGTATACACTTTTTTATAGTACCGCAGTTTTATAAATTCAAGCATGTAATTGTGTCCCTTTGCCAGATTTTCCTGCTTTTAAAAACAGAATTTCTGTGTCACAGAGAAAATATTCATTTGGTATTAACACTGAATTCCATATATTATATTTTAATTTTTTAAAGATTTTTTTGCGTTTACACTGCATTCCATTTAAATCATTTATTCAAAGACAAGAATAATTCACATATTGCATCTAAACATCGAAAAATGGATTATAGACATGTTGATTGCAAATTTTATTGTATATAAATCAAGTACATGGATTAAAAATGTGGACTATTTTTATATAAGTAATGTCTTTAAATGTGTTTTTCTTCAGAAAAGCAATAAACACATTTTTCATTTAAGCGTTTTAATCTCCTGGTGATAAAAAATGTGTTTCTATTGGAAAATTCCAGAGTCAGAAGGGAACTAAAGTTACTCGCAATAAAATTGGAAAGAAAGTTCAAAGGTACATCCCAACTTCTTTATAGCATCACTTTGTGTTTTAAATTAAAAAAAAAAGAATTAAAAGTTCTGATCTCAACATTAATAATGAAGTAATGAGAAAATTCAATATATATATATATATATATATATAATATATATATATATATATATATATATATATATATATATATATATATATATATATATATATATATATATATATATATATATATATATATATATATATATATATATATATATATATATATATATATATATATATATATATATATATATATATATATATACATAGATACCTCAATAAATGTATGTAATTGTCTTTAGAAAAAGAAAAGAAAAATAATTAATTACTGTAAGTAAATCCTTCGAATCACAATTCTTGGTTTTAATTCCAATTACATGTCCTTAAATTCAACTAATTCTAAATTCAATTCAAATTACGATTTTATATAATTTCCGTATAAAACATCGCTGTATCAGAATAATTTATCTTTCACAAAAAATAAAAAAAGACAATAATTAAATAAAACAGTATTAAAACTGCTATAACTTCTTAATCTCAAATGACTTTTAATAAACTACTTGAAATTTTTTTCTCAAATTTAGAAATAAATTTTGAACAGACAAACGGGAATAATTATCAAGTATCCAAATTGGAATTTGAACCTTAATAAATTTTACACGCCTAATCATGAGAGTATAACGCAACACGAATATATTCACCTTTAATAATAAATCTGTTATTTTATATATTCGGAAACGTATGTTAACAGTTATTAACTATTTTTTTACTAAACTTTACAGTTATATGATTACCATTACAAATTTCAATCAATATTAACAAGACTTCTTTTTTCTATTAATTTTATATTTCAATAAATTCTTAAATATTAAAATATTCTGACAAATTTTAACACGTTAAATATAATAATAAATAAGAAAACTTAACGTTGTGATTGGAAATTATTTTGTATAGTGGCTTGATTATGAGAAGTTTCAATTTTCCCAAATGTTTTGTCTCATCCTTCAACAAATATGCCGATTGATTTATGAAATCTCAATTTTTTTTATTAACCGTGGGCAGTGGGTCACTAAATCTTCACCACAAGAAAGCCGATAATTGCTACTCATTTGCCGTTACCCAGTGAGTACCTGAGAACCAAGTCATGGAGGCGAGTAGCATAACCCACGCCATACCACCACATACCCGTTTTATAGGGTAGTCTACATTCATACATCATCTTCGAAGAAAGGTCAGAGAAGCATAGAGGGAAAGAAAGATCCATGTCTGAATCGGTATTTGAACCCGGGACCAACAGTTTAAGAGTCAGGAACGCTAAACACTCAACCATTGGTTGGCAAAGTCACATTTTTAGGAAAGTTAAATATAATTTGAGTGAAACAGGAATCTTCATGCAGATTTACTTCGAGAATCATGTAACTTTGCCTTTTATGTGTTACTTTTAATATACTCTGCGAATTTGTAGCACTGTACAAACTTAATTTAAAGGAAACGTTAAAATTGTTTCACTTATGTGAGCTTTAAGAAAAAAAAATTACGTATTAATTCACTTTTGTATTAAGGAGTTTATTATTAATAGAGAAATGTAATTTTTGTAAAGAAACAAAAATTATTTGCATTATTGATGACACAATTTTCTGATCTTTTTGTTGGTTATAATGTATAAATTATAATCATGATCATTTTTCAAAATGAAATAATTATTTCATTCGTAATCGTAACTTAAAGTAAATTAAAAATTATTACGTTTCATCAAGTAATTTCATAATTAGCGTATACACACTGCATATAATATTCAAGAAATAGTTATTTTCGTGTGATTAAAAGTGTCTGTGCTATATATTTTTCTTTGATTTAAAAAATATTCAAATAGATATTTAACAGTTAGGAAGATAATTATCTTCGACTTATATTGTGAGGAATCTATGATAAATAAAGCCAAATAGGTTCAATAATTATTGTGTACTCAGGAAATGAGATTTCCCGCTGTCAAATGTTGCAAAATTAATATATGTATATTGCTTAGAGTTTATTTAATGAGAGATTCCATTAAATATATCGGCAAAATTATTTAATGGAACTCTGCTCTCAACTGATTTGATTTATTATAATGTTTGCACTTTTCAGTTATGCATAGATACTAGGATATATATTATAACCTTACGAATCTAATATTAAATAAACATGTTTAATAAATAGGAAAAATAGTGATGATTATAAATATGAATATTTACATTTGAAATAAGTGTAATTTATAGACTCTTATTAGGGGACAGCTACGTATTTGATTTACGTACAACAAAAGCTTGGTTAACCTAGATAGACAAAAGTAAACTTGATATTTTTTCAAAATGCAACAATATTAATTATTTTTGATTCGAGCAAGCTGATTTCTTGATAGACATGAATGTAATTCCCAGAAAGAGGAGTGATCAGGACGCATGTCTAGAATCCAGGCTTTATGGGATAATCATAATATTTTTTATTTATGATAACAATATACCAAACATCTTCCACTTTTGGTGCCATTTGTCTTTATTTGGATCTTGTTTCACAAAACCCTACCAACCACCTTCTTCCAAATTATTTGTCAGTTAAACGTTTTGACGGATTTCCTTCTTGAGACGCGTGAGTACCATCTGTTATGATGTTCAGAAGGTTCTTGACTCCACCAGACTGTTGTTGACTAATATGAAATGCATCTGGCAGTTGGAGCACTGGCTTTCCGAATACAGAAATTCATATGCAAACTCTCGAATGTTTTCTCAGTTTCCACTTTTCCTTGTTCTTGAATATGGTCCAAACGTAAAAATATTTCTCAAAATAAGTGGCGCATCAGATATCAAAATTCATTTCACAGCATTCAGCGGAAAAGTATGTTATGAAGTCAAATAATTTCCTGATATTACAGTTTGCTAAATGTTGGCTTTATTTTTAAAGTGATTTCTTAGAATTTATATGTTTTAAATTTAGTACCAGCTACAAATGAATAATTTTACTATTCTTCAAACATATTTTTAGAATGGTTGCTACCAGTTACACATAATCCTTTTAAAAGTTCTAACTTATAACATACAATTATTAAAAAGTCAATATGGGATATATGCTCACTTTTTTCACAATAAACATAAATATGTAATCCATATTGTTGTCTGTCACCGTGCACTATATTTTTATTTTTTAAAAATAAGAATTAGCATAATTTGTCCAAGGTGCATTTTCTTATTATCTTTTAATGAAGTTGTGGTTGTTTTTGTTACTTTTGACACTTGGATAAGCCATGCTCTCTAGACGAAAGCTATATGAAATTAAGTCAGAAGGGTGCATACTTCATTTAATCAGAGCAATACAAAGGGGAAGTACGTCTTTGCTCTAAGATTACTCCGATAGATGGCGCCAACAAAATATTTACTTCCTTAATTATGGTTTTATTTTGGAAGGGAAGGAGATTTCCTCCAGACAATTACAAATATTGCAACTGCTCATAGACCAAACACAGGACTATCGATTCCACAGATTTAACGAGCATGTATATAGGATGTACTTTAATGACATCGAGGAACGGACACAGATTTTTCGGATGGAAAGCCGTTGTTTTAACCACTAGTCTACCATGGTCATACATTTTTAATGAATAAGAATGAAAATTTTTCTTAGAATATTAGAAATTTTTTTATTTATATACGATTAATAGGTATTTGAAAACAATTGAACTAGTTTTACTAAAGTAGCTTAAATCCATTTAAAAAAGAAAATATAAATCGATAGTATAAATCAGTTACATGTCTGAAGGATAATTTTAAATCATCTTTGATTTTTCAATGCACACACACACACACACACAATGAATCTATATACTATATTTCCTAATAACATGATTAAGGTATTTAGAATGTATACTAAATGGCTATGCAATGAGAGATGTGTTACCAAATTTTGTCTTCATTCTTGCATTGAATTTTTGCTTTGCATTTTTTTTTTGGTGGGACAGTAAAATGTTCTTCATAACTGTAATTCCTCGTATAGAAATGCAAGTTTCATTCAAATGTTTCTTTTTTTTTAAATTGAAATTGAAAAGTTAATATATCATCACTTTACAAACTTTTCACATAAAGTTTAATTTAAAATGACTGAAAAATGATTCTTACAAATTGATTCTTATAGTGTATATCATTGAAAGCTAACGGAAAAATTGAACAGCAGTTAGTGTTACACTTATAACAAAATCCAAGAAAATAAAAAAATTTTCTTGAAAACGCAGATTTTTCAAGGAATGATCTATCATATTTATTTTAAAATTTTAAGAAATGATGATTTCAATCAGGTTTTACTTTATAATTTGATGTTTTTTTCAATTTACACATGCACAAAATATTTTTAGAGCTAATAAATTTACTTCATGAGTAACTTATAGCTTGCACAATTTCAATTAAAACCAAATATACTTACATAAGAAAATTTTATCTGATGTTTTATGAAAACATGTTTTTAAGTGATTATTGCTTAAAACAATGGGTTTCTTTTTAACTAAATGCAACGTGTGAAATACACGTGAGCTTTATTTTTTATAAATCCGCAAATTCATGAAAATTTTCTTATCTGTGTAAAATTTTCAAGTTACAGAATATCAAATATCTTTCAGGTTACAGAATAAAATCAGAGTCCCAGGTGAAGAATGCTTTCCCTTAGATTTCTTATACATTCTTATTTGCAATTCGTTTAAAATATAATAAAAAGAAAATGAATCATCATTAAATAGATACTGATCTAGGATGAATCTCAACAATTCCATTTGCTTAGCACCCAACGGATAAAAACTATTCATAAAAATCTTGATTGGGTCCATGAAAAATACAAGTATAACACAATATGCTTTGCTTTGCTCAATACAATATCACAAGCGAAAGTATAGATTTATAAACAAAGAAAATAATTTATAATGTGAAATAACAAAGCCAATATAAGTGACCCACAAAAGAAATGCACCTCCGTATATAAATTATCTTTCTTTCTAGCTTATTAAAACTCTTATACAATTTTAGCCAAACAAATGAAACGGAACAATGTTATGAAATATCAGTCAGTGTTTAATCATGAGAAGGTAAACTTAAGTTAGAGGAACATTTAATAAAATCCACATTGAACAAAGAAAATAACGCAAAGATACTATAAAATAATAAGGCCTCCATATGGATGTTTCAGTTGCCAAATCGATTAACATTACCTTAAAGTCTCATAAAATTCTAATTTTAAAAAAAACTATATTTAATACATAACTGCCTAAATGCAGATCATATTTCTCTTATAATAATAACTAACATCACAAAAATGATATAAGCAAGCCTTAATTTTTAAAAACATCCATTAATTTTCTTTTCATTGTTCTCAACTTCTTGTGTAATGGACTTAATCATTTAAACAAATGAAACACTCGCAGAAAAACTAAACAGATAATAAAACTATATATATTTAAATGATTTAAAATAACAATCTTACATATATTAATGTATAGATTTTTATTGCTAAATTTAAGGCACAAAACATGCATTGTAGGATAAAAAAACGATATAAAAACATAAATGGAGCAGTGAGTTAAAAGACGACACAAACAAACACACAATTGTCAATTTCAAATATCTATACCAAAGAAAAAAATATGAAAGCTCCTTCTAAATTTTCTTTTTCCGAAAAAATGAAAATAGAAATGAAGAATCGAAAACAAAAATGAATCAAAAACAGAAAAAATCAATCGAAATGATTTCATTTACACAAACAATCTTGAAAAGCACTGCACAGAATAATTAAAGGATATTGTGAATATTATAAAAAATAACATTGAAAGCAATTTCTTTTTACATTAAATGAAAGAAAAGAGTCACAAATGATATTTATTTTCTTTCCCTATTTTGAAGTATTCAAATTTTCAGTTCGACGTGAAAGAGTATTCTTTAGCAGCGGTGAATGAGATTTGGCTTTTAACTTAATGTAAGACAAAATGGAAACGAATGACAAATTCAGTAGTTTCATCGTACAGTGTATCAATGAGTACAATGTCTCAAAGAAGTTAATTAACTGAATCAGAAGCTTGAAGAATTGTTGACCTGTTAGAGGAGGTCAAACTCTATCGGAAGGAGCAAAATCAGTTGGAATTTCCCAATGTCTGATACCCAGGATCTAGAACCATTTTGTTTTTGGAGACATACTAGAAATATAGTCCGGAGATTGTTGAAAATCTATGACCGAAAAAAGTCATAGATATTCAACAATGCTCAAAGAAGACCGTTATTTAGCGCCAATTTCTTGCAGATACTGAACTATGAATGTTAATATTTTTCAATAACACTTTCGCTCAGTTCCTGGAACAATAGTTTTCAAATAAATTGTCCGAAATTGCTTTAAAACTATAAAGCTGTATACTTACCGACCGATGGTGTGTGTTACGTTAATAGCAAGGAGACATATAGTCCGCAAGGAGTGGGAAACAGAGCATGTAGAATGGAAGGAAAATGAATGGTGCTGTGCACTTTTCTAACACGAGTAAAGTTTTCCTCTTCATTCTGCTAAAAAAAGTAATTGCATTTGGCTTGAAAGCGGCAATAGTGCCATTCTCACATTTGATGGTATGGGATTTATGGTCTATGCTGCTATCTTCTTTAATACATGCACCGATCTACATATGATTCGAAATGAAACTCTTACAAGTCCCTGATATAGGGATGAAACTTCTAACCTATTGTAGTCGTTTATGTTGCAAAAATTGCTTCTCTTGTTAAAATTTTATGTGAATACATCACAATTGTAGAACGTAACGTGCTAATTTAGAAAAAAAATTATTTTTGAGATAGGAATCATTCATATAGGATCAGCGTGTCTATGGAACTGATATCAACAGAGTATGCTTGAGACATTCGAGACAGATGAATTGCAGGAAGCCTACAACTCCTACTATCTCCTGGAACTGGAAAAAAAATCTTGTGGAAGAGTGGCACAGAAACCCGCATTAACAACTTCTTAGACACGGCGCTTCATAGGTGTTCAACTTTGCAGGCCAACCATACCTCTTACTAAAAATGATTTTCTTTTAAATTTGCATTCTCTACTATATACACAGCAGATCATTTTAACATACACTTGTCAATAGAGAATATATTGAAATGTAATCAGCTGATCACATAAAGCAGAAATTGAAATTTTTAATCTTAAGGTTTTTCTGAAAATATATATTTTCCGTAATAATATAAATCATGTCAATATTAGTAAATTATTATTAATTGCTAAATTCAGTCAACCGTTTCCCGATGGGCAAGTTTATTTCTTAAAATATCGAGGAATATTGAATTTCATGCTCGCGCGTTGTATGTCCTGTAAAAAGGTGCAATATGGAAAAATGCAGTATCCTTCTAAAATGTATTTTTTATAATAAAATAAGTACTCTCATTAGCTTTAGATCATGTTTCAATATTAAATGAGCCCATTCAAAATTGGACAGATTAGGAATTTCAAAAATATTAAGGAATTTTTATATTAATATTCACGTTAAACAAAAGTCACTTGGGCCACTGGGAACAAATTTAAAAACATATATTTCCCCTAAAATATATTTTTGTAATAAAATAAACAGCTGCGTTTGCTTAAAATTTGCATTCTTTACAATATACTGCAAATTATTTTAATATACACTTGACATTGAGAAGATATACAGATATTTTTTTTTAAATGTAATCAATTGATCACATAAGCCGTTGTTGAAATTTGCGTTCTTAAGGTATTTGTCAAAATATATATTATTCGCAACAAAATAAATGATGTTACTATTATTAAACTATTATTAACTACTAAATTAAGCGAACCTTTTTCCGATAGCCTAGGAACTCTTAAGATATCAAATAATTTTGATTTTCAATATCGTGCATCGCATGTTCTGTCATTAGGTACAATATTAAAATAAGCAGTTTACTTCTACAATGTATTTTTTTTAAAGATATCAAATGCTTCCTTTAGTTCTAGAATGTGATTCAATACTAAATGAGCTTATTCGTATATGTATAGATATTAGATTTCTAAGGATGTCGGGCAGTTTTAAAATTAATGTTCACCGGAATTAGAAGTCACTTGTGTCACTAGGCGTAGTAAACAAAAAGAATTATTTTTTCTAATTTTTTTATTAAACAAATACTGGGAATAGCTTTAACAGTTCAATTTATATAATATTAAGTAAATTGTTTTAATACCTAAAAATATTATTTAAGAAATATAAAAATATATCAAAGTCATTGATACCACAGGTCTCATATTAAATAAAATAGAAAAGCTTTTGAAAATGTGATGTCCATGGGTCCACAATTGTACATGGGGCCACAAAATTATACCACAGTTTGTCTTACAATGTTATGCCCTACTAAATGAAATGATCCGTTTGTGTAATTATTAGTAGTTTTTAAAATACTGGGGAAGTTTGAGATCAATAGAAGCGTGAGACAGAAATCAAAAGGACAATATGGAGGCGCTATACAAAAACTCATTTTTCTCCTAAAATATGATTTTTTTTTATAAATGAATAGCACAGATAGTTTAAGAGTGTAATTCACTACTATATGAAGACATTCGTATGTGTTTACATTGGGTATTTCTTAAGATATTAAATAATTTTTTAAATCTTTGTAAGGAGGAAACAGATCGCAATTACCATATGGGAAAAATACACAAAAATTGATTTTTTCTCCTAAAATACATATTTATAATTAAATGAACACAACAATTTTTCTTGGAATATAACTTATTGTTTAAAGAAATCATTTGTTTGTGTATACATGGGGTAGTTATAAACATGCAAGATAATTTGCAATCAATATAAGTGAGAATCAGAATTCAGACATACGATATGTGGGAGCACTACAGAAAAACTGATTTTTCTCACAAATTGTGTTTTTTAAAATATTATGATACCACCTTTAGTCTTAGAAAGTGATTTTTTACTAAATGATAGCATTCATTTGTGTATATAAATGGAAATTTCTGCAGATATTGGAGAAAATTTAAATAGTTGTATGAGTGAAATAAAGCCACGTGCCCCTTGGGTATACAATACTAAAAGGCAGTTTTCTCCTAAATTATTTTTTTAATAATAAAACGAACGCGACAGTTACTGTTAGAATGTGATTTTCTGCTGAAGAAACCATTCGTTTGAGTGTATATTTGGTAGTCCTTACGTTTTTAGATAATTTTTAAATCAATGTAATTTGGAATCAGAAGTCACACGTGCCATATATTGGCACAAAACAATAACTAATTTTTGTCCTAAAATTCATTGTTTATAATAAAATGAGCACCACTATTAGTATTAGTGTGTGATTTATTACTAAATGAAACCATTTATTAAGCATACATGGGGTATTTCTTAAGATATTGGATAATTTGAAATTAGTCGAAACAGGAGTCGGAAATCACACATATGTATGTAGAGCCACTATAAAAAAAACACATTTTTCTCTTGAAATACATTTTTAATAGTAGAATGAAGAAAACAGCTAATTTTAGAAAGTGATAAACTACTAAATGAAACCATTCGTTTGTGTATACAATTGGTTACTCCTTAAGGTGTCGGACAATTTTTAAATCTATGTAAGCGGGATTCAGAAGTCACTCGTACCATATGGGCACACAATACAAAAGCCGTTTTTTCTGCTAAAATTTAATTATCATTCAGAAATAAATCCTATTCTTAGAATAGGATTTATTACTGAATTAAACAAATTATTTTTATAGCAATAGGGTATTATTTAAAATATGGGTAATTTTGAAATCAATCAAAGTGGGAATCAGAAAGCACACGTATAGTATGGCGAACTATCAATAAAAAACTATTTTCTCCAAAAAAGTATTTTTTATAATAAACAAAATACAGACTTTAGTCTTTGAATGCGATTCATTATTGAAATAACCATTTGATTGTTTACAAATTGTGTAGTATTGAAAATATTAGAGAATTTTTAAATCAATGTAAGCGGCTGTCAGAAGTCACTGTTACCATATGTGGTGCACAAAACAAGAATTCATTTTTTCCATAAAAAGTATTTTTCAGAGTAAAAAGAATACCACTTTTATTCTCAGACAGGGATTAACTACTACATGAAACCTTTCGTTTGTGTATATTTCGTATATTTCTTAAAATATTCGATAATTTTTAAATCTATGTAAGGGGGAATTGGAGATTGAGCTTACCATATGTGCGAACTACACCAAAATTATTTTTTCTCCTGAAATATATTTTTACAATAAAATGAACACCACAATATGAATTTGAATATGTTCTATTACTAAAAGAAATTATTTGTTTGTGTATCCATAGATAGTTCTTAGGATAAAAGATAATTTGTAATCAATATAAGTGGGAATCAGAATTCCCACATTCGATATGTGTGCATTACAGAAAAATTCATTTTTGCACAAAATTTGTTTTTTATAATATAATAAAAACCACCTTTAATTTCAGAATAAGATTTGGTAATAAATGATGGCATTCATTTGTGTATATAAATTAGAATTTCTGCAGATAATGGAGAAAATTTTAAATAGTTGTATGAGTGAAATAAAGCCATTCGTCCCTTGGGCTCACAATACTAAACTGCAGTTTTCTCATAAAATATTTTTTTAGTAATAAAAGGAATACGACAGTTACTGTTAGAATGTGATTTACTATAAAATAACCATTCATTTGTGTATAAATTTGGTACTCCTTAAGTTTTTTGGTAATTTTTAATGAATGTAAGCTGGAATCAAATATCGAGCATACCATATTTTTGCACAAGACAATAAATAATTTTTGTCCTAAAATTTATTGTATATAATAAAATGAACACCACCATTAGTAATAATGTGTGATTTATTACTAAATAAAATTATATGTTTGTGCACACATGGAGTAGTTCTTAAGACATTGGATAATTTGTAATCAGTCGAAACAGGAGTCAAATATATGCAGGGTCACTATATAAAAACTCATTACACTCCTAAAATATATTTTTGATAGTAAAATGAATAAAGAAGTTAATTTCAGAGTGTGATTTACTACTAAATGAAACCATTTGTTTGTGTATGAAAGGAAGTTCTTAAGATATTGGGGAATTTTGAAATCAACCGAAGCGCGTCTCTCAAATCACACGTATTATGTTGGAGCACTATACAAAAACTCTTTGTGCTGCTAATATATTTTTCAATAGTAAAATTAATACCACATTCATTATTAGAATGTGATTTAATACCAAATGGAACCATTCATTTGTGTACACAATGGGTATTTCTTAAGATTAAATATAAGCGGTATTCAGATGTCACACGTACCATAAGGGCGCTCTACAAAAATTTCATTTTATCTCTTAAAATTTATTTTTTATAATAAAATGAAGATCAACATCTGTCTTAGAAGTGTATTTTTCACTAAATGAATTCATTCGTTTGTCTATAGTTCTGATAGTTCTGAATATGTTGTATAATTTGAATTCATTATAATCGGGAATCAGAAGTCGCACGTACCATGTGGGCGCACTTCAGAAGAACTCATTTTTCTCACAAAAAGTGTTGTCTATAATATACAGAATACCACCTTTAGTCTTAGAATGTGATTCATTACCAAATAATACCACTCATGTGTGGATAGATGGGGGGATTTCTTTATTTATTGGGGAAAATTTAAAATCATTGTAAGAGGGAAAAGCAGTCACTTGTGTAACTTTGACGAACTATACAAAAACGTAGTATTCTGTTAAAATATATTTTTTATAATAAAATAAATTCCATAAATAGTTTAATAATGTGATGTACTACTAAATGATACCTTTCTTTTGTGCATACAATGGGTAGTTTTTAAGATATTGGATGATTAGCAATCAATGTAAGAGGGAATCAGAAATCACATTTACCATACACTTAAAAAAATCATTTTTCTCCGTAAATATATTTTTTATAATTAAATATATCCACTTGACAATAATGAAGATATTCAGAGATTTTTCAAATGTAATCATCGTTTCACATAATGCAGTATTTGAATATTGCAATTTCGTTTTTTTTCTTCTCAAAATATAAATTTTTCGTAGCAAAATAAATGATGTTACTAGCTGTAAAATGTTATTAATTTCTATAATCAACCAATCGTTTACATATGGACTAGGAATTTCTTAATGTATCGAGGAATTTTCAATTTCATCATCGCAAGTCACACGTCCTGTCAAAACGTGCAATGAAAATAGACACATTTTCCACCTAAAAGGTATTTTTTATAGTGGAATAATTACTCTCATTAGTTTAGAATATAATTCAATAGAAAATGAGCCCATTTGTTCTTATATGCAATTTGAATTTCTATAAGTATTGGGGAATTTTGAAATTAATATTCACCGGAATCAATATTCAATTGTGTTACTAGGCGTAAAATACAAAGGCATTTTCCTTTTAAAATTAATTTTTTCTTTAAAAATAAATAATTTTAATAGCATTAAAAGTTTTTTTATATATTATGTACCGGAGACAGTTTGAATATCTAGTAAATACTATTTAAGAGATATAAGAGAATACTTGAAACTCATTACACCACTCGTTTCATACTAAACAAATAGAACGGCTTTGGAATATTTACCGTCCATGGAACTTTGATTAGTTCCTTAGCCAAGATATGCTTTCTTATAAAGAGCCCATTTTTCAAAAAATTCTATATGAATACGTCAATACGTTTGCGTGGGATCTCATACATACTATATCAACAACCGATGTAGACGACCGATTGAGACATTATGTCGATGGGATTTCTTAAAATACAATATTCCATAAAATAAATTAAATGCAATCATAAGCTTCACAAGATGATTTAATATTAAATGCACACAAGGGTTCTATGTAGACCAGAACTTTCGTATGATATCCAGGAATTTTGAATTTCATGATCGCGTGTCACATGTCATGTTAGTGGTTTGAAAATGAAACAAATGAACATTTTTCTGCTAAAACATATTTTTATTATAAAATAAGTTCTAACATTATCTTTTGAATGTAATTTTATTTTAAATAAACCCATTCGTATTTACATACGTTGGAATTTCTAAAGATATAGGGGAATTTTGGAATTAATGTTCACCGGAAGGAGATGTCACTTGGGTGCCATATAAAAACACATATTTTTTCCTAAAATATATTTTTTATAATAAAATAAATACTCTCATTATGTTTATAATGTCATTCAATGAAAATTAAATGTTCCCAATTATAACTAAATGTCATAATTAATTAAATGTGCTCATTCATTTTTATATACATTTGGAATTTCTAAAGGTATTGGAAAATTTTGAAATTAATCTTCACTAGAATTAAAAGTTATTTGTGCCACTAGGCATAGTATACAAAAAGAGAATTTTCTTCTAAAATTTACTTTTCTTTTGAGACAAAAGCTTGTAATACCTTTAAAAGTTTAATGTCAAAGAGACAGTTTTAATATATAGAAAATATTTGAAATTCATTGAAACCATTTGTTGCATATTAAACAATGTTGAACGGCTTTTAAAAATGTAGCAATGATTCCATGGTGCAATGATTATTTGCCTTTGCAATTATATGAAGTCATATAAAGAGCCTAATTGAAAATACTTCGTGAATACATAAATAGGTTAATGTGGGAGAATTAGCTCCTATTTTATCTCACACATACTCTGTAATACTCTGTTAGTGACCGATGTAGGCGACCAATTAAGAAATGATGTCGGTGGGATTTCTTACAATGCTTTATTTTTTAAAACAAATTAATTGTAACCATTAGCTTTTGAATATGATTCAATGCTACATCTACCCAAGCATTTCCTTATAGACATGGATTTCGTAAGATATTGGGGAATTTTGAGTTTCATACTAGCATGTCCTGTCACAAGGTGCGATATGAAAATCTAAGTTTCCTTCTAAAATGTATTTTTTATAATAAACTAAATCATGTTATCCGCTTTTGAAGCATATCTAAGACTAAATGAGCCCATTCATAATCATATACATTAGGAATATCACAAGATATTGAGGAATTTTGATATTAATATTCATGTTAATCAGAAGTCACTTGAGTCATTGGGAGCAAAATATAAAATCCCGTTTTTCTCATAAAATATTTTTAATAATAAAATAAACAGCTGCTGTAGCTTTAAATTTGTATTTTACACTGTATACATCAAATCATTTTAATATACACTTGACAGTAGAGATGATATACAGAGATTTTTGAAATGTAATCAACTGATCCCATAAAGCAGTGATTGAATTGCATTCTTAAGGCTTTTCTCAAAATATATGTTTTTTATAATAAAATAAATGATGTCACTTTTAGTAAATTATTATTAATTATTAAATTCAGCCAACCGATTCCCGATAGACAAGGAATTTCTTAAGAAATTTGGGGACTTTGAATTTTATGCTAAAGCGTTGCATATTCTATCACAAAGTGCAATATGAAAATACGCAGTTTAATTCTAAAATATAATTTTATAACTAAATTAGTACTTTCATTAGATTTTTATCATGATTTATTACTAAATGAGCCCATTCGTATTTGTATAGGTAGGGAATTTCTCAACATATTGGGGAATTTTGAAATTAATATTCATGTGAAACACACAAGTCTTTTGAGTCATTTGGCGTAATATACAAAAAGACACTTTTCTTCTAAAATTTATTTTTTCTTTTAAAACAGTTACTTGGAATAGCTTTAAAAGTTTATTTCATAAAATGTTTAGGTATCTTTTTTAATATCTAGAGAATATTATTTAAGATGTATAAAAATGTTTAAAATTCATTGATACCCCCGGTGTCAAATTAAACAAAGTAGAATAGCTTTTATGCGATGTCCATGGAGCTTTGATTATTTATTTTTATAAAATTTGCTTTTATAAAAAGCAGCTATTTAAAAAATTTACTACTTAAATAAGGTGTTGTGGAAGAGTGCATTCTTAGTTTACTAACAAATATTCTGTTAACGACCGATATAGACTACCGATTGAGAAATTATGTCGATGGGTTTTTTTAAAATACTTTACTTTTTAAAACAAAATTAATGTTATCATTAGCTTTAGAATATTATTCAATAAAAATCCACTCAAGCGTTTTCCTATAGACAAGGAAATTCTCTCTTGAAATATTTGGGAATTTTGAGTTTCACACTAACGCGCCGCATGTACTGTCACAAGGTGCATAAGGAAAATAAGCAGTTTCCTTCTAAAATGTATTTTTTTATTATAAACTGAATACTGTTATAAGCAATAGAAGCTAATCCAGAACTAAATGAGTCCATTGATAATTATACACATGGGGAATTTCGTAAGATATTGATTAATTTCGATATTAATATTCACGTTAATCAGTCATTTGAGTCACTGAAAGCAAAATATAAAAAAAAATTTTCTCTTAAAATCTACTTTTTGTAATAAAATAAACAGCTGAGTTAGCTTTAAGTTTGCATTTTGTACTATATACAGCATATCATTTTAATTATAGACCTGACAATAGAGAAGATACACAGATATTTTTGAAATGTTGTAAACTGATCACATAAAGTAATATTTAAAATTTGCATTCTTAAGGGATTTGTCATAAAATATATTTTTCGTAACAAAATAATTGACTTCAATATTTGTAAACTATTATTAATTACAAAATCCAACTAACCGTTGGTTATAACAGAGCATTTTCTTAAGATATTGGGGAATTTTGAATTTTATGCTCAAGCGCTCTCAATGTGTTTCAAATATAAAAAAAACACATTTTTGTCCTAAAATATTTTTTTTTGTAATAAAATAAACAGCTGCTTTAGCCTTAAGGAAAACATTTTTCTTTTTCTCATTCGTATAAATTAATTTTTTTTGTTTTTATAATGCCTTACAAAATCATTTATTTTTTGCAAACATACGTAAGTTTCATCTCATAAAGCTTACTGCAGAAAAGAATAACTTATCATAATATTGTCCTACATATGAACACAAAATTTCTAACCTACAATCCCAACACCTTCTAATTGTGTTGTAAGAAGATAAATTAAATACATTTTATTTACATAATTGGAAATTTCAATATGAAGAATTAATATTTCAAAATGAAATATGTGAATAGTTTAAGAATTACTTTGTAATATTTAATTGTAAACTAAGTAAGACATGCTTTATTCCATTAAACTTTACATTTTATAGTGTAAAAATAATCTAAGCACCAGATACAAATGATTTATGTCTTATCATAGAATAATAACTAGCATATGAAATGTCAAAAACAATACCATTTGTTATTCTCTTGAACTTTTTTGTATTTACTTTCCTCAAATCTGTACAAACTATGTGAATGAATATACATTTGTCACAAAATATTTTTAAAAATAGTTTATCATTAATGTGAAATCCAAAATTGAATATTTTTGACTCTAGCAACGAAAACTTCCTCTTTATATCACAACTATGTTTAATCAGAATTTAAACAGTTATGCCATCAGCTTTGTGAAAGAAATACAAAAAGGAGGTATTTTTTACTCAGTTTTCCAATACATAAAAAATGTTAAAGAATTATTGAATTATGTGACAAAAAATTTCAGAAACCTAATTTTTTGTAGCGTTTGCCAAAATATGACGGAGCTAGTATTATTATAGAATAAAATTGATATTGCGTATTATCTATATACTCTATCTACTACAATCGTTAATGAAAGCTACTTTCCACGGATGTAAAATTCTTGATGAAGCTATTCTTAAGAGAAGACTTAGACGTGTTGTTATTCCTGATCACTAAAATGCTTAGAGACAATAAATCTCTTCTGATTAAGATGTGAAGCTGGATGAAATAGAAAAATAAAAAAAGACTTTCAACATTACAAGGAGCCATGCATATTCAATTTCACTCAAAATATTTAAAGTTTAAGAGATGTGTTCCGAATGGATTTTTATAAGTTATCTCAAACAGAAAAGAACCATCAGTGAGAATTATTCCAAGAATAAAAATAAATATCAATTCCAGTACACCAAAACATCTAAATAATATTGCAACGCGCGATGAAACCTGCGTTTTTTTTATTACTATAAATAAAACAATCTTATAGTAAATATTAAATGGTCATGCAATGTAAAACATTTGCGTTTTTATTTAGTAGCATATGTAAATACAATATATTCAAGCAGTTCGTAAACTGAACTTATTTTACATCATATAAATCAAGCTTTACACTCATTTTGGACAAATGTCATATATATATATATATATATATATATATATATATATATATATATATATATATATATATATATATATATATATATATATATATATATGTATATATATATATATAATTTGTCCAAAATGACAAAATGATGTGCAAAGCTTGATTTATATTATGTAAAATAAGTTCAGTTTACGTACTGCTTGAATATATTGTATTTACAATTAAAAACTAAAAAACCTACAAGATTGCATTTTATTTAAATGTTAATGTAACATGCACTTTAGTGTAATATCATGTAAAATTGATGCTCCATATTTGATGACATCATTTTTAAATAATGATGCCATTTTCGTAACAGGAAGAAATCAGAAAGAAATATATCACTCATGAGTTTACATATTATAGGAAATTTATTTCAAAAGAAGAAAAAAATTATAAGATTATGCAATTATAAAGAAAGAAATGTAAGGAAGCTCTTAAAAATTGATTTCATACAAAATTCTCTTACATTTCTTCAGGCTGTTTCTAAAACCTTAAAAAAATGCGCACAAACTTGTTTCAATATAATGAAAATCAAATATTAAAAAGTGTTCTTGTGATTAAGTAGTAAACAAATTTCATAATGGTTTCACTAAATAGAATTTTTTTTTTCTTATATGAAGCATGGTGCTCTTTACACAAATATGGGTCAATATATTATCTGTGGTTCAGAAAGATGCCATAAAATATTCTAATTATTGCAATCATAGGCATTCATTCATTTACTATTAATCTTGTAGATTTAAATTATTTTCCTTACAAAACAAGTTTATTTATTGGCATTTGCGTTTTATTGCTGCAGTGTGATGTATTTTCATAACTGGAAATTAGTGCTAACATTAATTGCCAATAATTTGCTTACAATAATCAGTAGAGTTGCTTGTTTAGTTTATTTTTAAAGATGAATGGTCTTTGCTTATGTTTATTAGATTTTAAATTAACGTCTTTGAGAAACTTTGCGTCTGTTTCTCTTTATACCGCAAATTAATGACGTTAAATCAGAGAAGAAAATGAACAAAGAGGGAATAAAGGGAGTGCCCTTAATTAGGTCAAGTTTGAATGGAAAACAAATTAAGATTCTTTTAAGAAAATGTACGTGGGAAACTTGTTCATTCTAAAGCTAATAAAAGAAAGTTACTAAAGAAAATAATTATATAAAAACATACCTTGTCAATTTATAAAATGATTTAAATATTTTGATACGCACATTATGAAGCAAATTTTTTAGATCATATTTTCTTTTTTATGTTTCAATCCATCATACATTTTGGAATATTTATTTTTGGAAATCGACTTCTTCGAAGAAAAAAAGAGTAATTTATTTGCATTTAAAGATTTCGAAATAAGGAGACATTTAACAATTTTCTCATTGTAAAAAATACTACAATCAATTCAATAAAATTAAGATATGTAACATAATGAAATGCACTAAATAAACTAAAAATGAGTTTCTTTCTTCAAATAAAAATAAATAAAGAAATTGTTTTATAAAAATATTTATAAAAAAATATAATTTTAGGTACGAGATAAAAGAAACGGAAAATGTATATGAAATAACAATTTATTTTAGTAATATAATTTTACGTTTTGTTAAAAATGATTTATTTGCGTGAAATTACAACATAAAATGCAATAGTCGTTTAATTTCCATTAAACTACTGATATTATTTTGTAATTTAGCACTTACAAATGATTTTATAATGAATTTAAATAGACGATATGTTCCAAGGAATACCTTTGATGAAATAACGGTATTTTGTTGGAATGAGTTTCTGGTTTTTATGTTACTTCGTATTTCCTTGGAAACAAAGTGTTTCCTTAAAAGAAGCGGATGTAAGTCGACATAAAGAAGCCCAATTGGAAATCTCTTTCAATTATACGATTATGAATCTCACCACAAACCTATTATTTTGTTAAAAGAAATGAAATAAATTAAGTTGAAGAATAAAAGGGGATAATTTAGATAAGAGTTTCAATAATCGCGCTTACTCACGAAAACGTGTCAAAAATATAATGCAAACATAAGCTGGGTATATGCGACAGTAAGGTACAGAAATAAACATATAAAAATATATTTTATACTTTTTATATTTTATGTAAAAAGTATAAAGTATAAAGAAATAAAAATATAAAAAGTATATATATATATATATCTACATCTATATATATATATATATATATATATATATATATATATATATATATATTTATATAGGAATGCATTGTGTTGAAATACTTACTAAATAAATGTGTAAAAGATAAATTAATACTCACATTTTTTAATAGCATGAGTATTAAAAGTGTTGAAAAATTTATTCTGTGCAAAAATTTTAAACTTTATATAAAATTTTGGCCTGGAACTAGATAATGCGATTTCGTAAACATTTATTTTACTAAACAGTTGGATATATTTTTGAACTTACGAAAACCTATTTCATTGTATACCTATAATGAACTTTTGTTTCCTTTTTCTTGATGTTTACCATTAATCCTAATTTGATTTTAAAAACTGAAAATCTTTTTTGGCATAGTTTTAATGTATGTCACCATAAAACTGCATTTTTTAATATAGTAAAGATCATATACGTTTCGATTATTTCAGCAGAAAGTTTACAAAAGTCACAAATAAATCTGAAGTAAAAAAAAAAAAAATCATTTAATGAAACCGAAATTTCTGTTCCTGATTTTGAACACTATATGAAATTATAGTTTTAAAATAATTCATATTCCAATTGAAAAGTTACATTTCTGTAATCGAATTAGATCTCTCTATGGGAAACACTAAATCGATGAGTTACAAACCAATAAAGTTGAATTAAGTATCAGTATTACACACACACACACACATATATATATATGTATATATACATATACATATATATGTATATGTATATATACATATATATATATATATATATATATATATTATAAATATATATATATATATATATATATATATATATATATATATATATATATATATATATATATATATATATATATATATATATATATATATATATATATATATATATATATATATATATATATATATATATATATATATATATATATATATATATATATATATATATATATATATATATATATATATATATATATATATATATATATATATATATATATATATATATATATATATATATATATATATATATATATATATATATATATATATATATATATATATATATATACCTTAAGTTTGCTATTTTAAGATTATAGATTATACATACGCATTACTATAAAATGTGTTAAATGTTTAATTTTTAAAAATTTAAAGTCGTTTAAAATTTTACAATCTCTATGAGAAAAAAATCAAATTTATTGTAAACTATATTATTAAATGGAATAGTAACATTACAACATATGAAAGCAAACATATTTAATTTTAATTTTTCCATAAGCATTCACTGATAAAGGAAACGCATAAAGGTAGCATTATTTTTCATTTTTTATAATAACTGATTTACGCAACGCAGAGTGATTTTTCGCCGTATTATATTTTTCAAAGATAAAAAATATATGTACTTGTGTGCTTTTCCATTCATCTCTGCTTAAGATATTTGTGGTAAACAAATTAGTATTTGTAACCAAGTTCAAAGTTATTTATTCAATTTTAACAATTTATTGATACCATAATAATTAATTTTAAGTTTTGTACCCACTTTAAAGCAGGGCATTTGATACCAATACGCTTGTAATTGGCTGATATTATTTCGTATAAATACTTTAATTTCTAATCTCATTTAATGGAGAATAAACTGATATAAAATTCATGTAAGTACAATAATAAACTGATATTTGTGTATCTTATTTGAATCTTTATAGAGTATCTACAAAATTATTGTAAAACGTAGCATTTTAACTATTTTATTCAGCACTATGAAAATAACAGTTCTAACTAGCATTATTAAAAATATAGTATTTACAAGATTTCTGAAAAGAAATTATGGATAATTTATGAACGTTGCCTTTTATTTCAGACACAAAAATGTCTACTATTTCAAGCTTTAAATGATAAATTATATTAATAATTTCTTTTACTAAATTTTTCTGCCAAGTTACATTTTAATCGATAATTAAACTCAGCGTTCCTTTTACATTTATACAACTGAATAATCAAATTAGTTTATTATTTTAGAAAATTATATTAATTTGCTATAATTTGGATCAAATTTTATGATTCAATTTTTCTTAAATATATCAAATTATAAACTTCATATACATAATTTATAGTATTAGCAAATCAGATCTTTTAAGTGTACTATAATGTTTGTATACCCATATATATCAAATACTTCCAGTTTAGTTTTACACTCTAAAAAAAAAAAAAAAAAAAAAAAAAAAAAGTTTTTTATATTTGTATTTAAGTATTATGTTTATTAGTCTTAATTTAATGCATTAATAACACAAATAATTGAACTGAATTTTAGATTTAAGTAAATTGAAATCAGTAATCTGAAAACGAAATTTTGATCAAAAGCCATTGCTATCCGTTGTTTATTCTAAATATTATCCAATCTTTGAATTCTGATTATGATATTATTATACTGAAGGATAATTATAATCTAATAAGAGGGATAATCTAATAATTTAATTTTGTACTTTTAATTGATATTACTACATACTACATAATTAAGTTTACTATTTATTATAACATTCAGAATTACCATTAAATGCAGAGATATTTTCTCCAAATGGATTCACTTGGTATTTTAGGGATTTTGATAAAGGTATTTCTTAATTAAATTTGATTAATAATTTTCTTGATTAATTTTAATTAATAATCAGACTAGCCTTAGAAAATATCTAACTTACCCTTTTCTAGTCTTGTTTTATTTGATCAATCGATACAATTAAAATTTTAATGAAATAATTAAATATAATCTAACCGAAATTTTATTCAATAATAAAAAATATCTTTTACATACATTTTAGTATTAAACTGATATATTTTAAAAACTTTTACTATTACACGTTGCATTTTTTTACTAAGAGCTTTCAGACTGGATTTAAATAAGAATATTTTTAACTAAAATGCATTTTTTGGTAGATTTTCTATATCTTTCTTTTAGTTTGAAGCAAATAGAATTTCCAGAGTATTTGATATTAAATAGGATTTTACAATCACATTTATTCTTTCTTTTGATTTTATTTCTTTTGTTATATCTTCAACTTCTCTTTTTGAGCACATTTGATGTTTTTTTTTATATTCTACTGATTTATATTAGAAATAACCTACAAAGAAAACTCCAAAGAACTTGGCTTCTTTGGTTATATTTCTTGAATAAAAAATAGAAAAGTGTATGAATAATGCATGAAGCCCTTGTGTTTGTACATTTTTGTTTAATGAGAATTTTCAAAAGTGTCTTTTTTACTAGCAATTTTATATCTCCCATAAATGAACTTTCACCTTGGATAGGATTTTAAGCACAAAATATTTTTTCCACAAGAAGATGAATGAAAAAACTGTCATGAAACTAATAAATAAAGGGAGCCTAAAACCTACTGAAATGAAATATTATGATTTTTAAAACATCATATCTATTATAGGAAAACAAATTTGTTTATTAGTGTAACTTGATTGCTTAGTTCAAATAAACCGGATATAGTTTTTAATCATATAATTCATACATATTTAAAATTTATATTCAATTACTAACAGCAAATAAAATTTGCATCTTCGGGGACAAAATTTTTAAATTTCAGTACATCTAGATTTTTTAAATTATTCTACAAAATGCAATATCAAAATAAAATTACAATTAAATTGTAGAAAATACGAATGAAATGCAATTGTGAATTATAATTTTGTAGACAGTTATTTTTAAAGTATTAAATTTTATGCATGTTTTTAAAATAACGTATGCATCCTTATTAGTGGGAAAATAATGTATAAATATGAGAGGAATGCAATGGAAAAAGCTTAGCTTGCTTAAGATTCTATGTAATATAGAATCCTTTCACATGGTAATAAAAATGTTTATAAACCATTCAAGTAAAGTATCTAAATCATAATAATTTCTCTTAAATTCATCTGCTGAAACAGATTTTTTATCAGGTTAAACGTATCTGCTTCTTCAAGTGGGCTATAATACCTGGATGATTTTTGATAATCAATGGTTATTTTCAGATCGTTTTCTATGATAAAAAATTTAAAAAGATAAAATTACTGTGATATGATTCTTTCAGGAGAAAAATTTAAATTACAAAACATGATATACGACCATTAGGAAGCATAATAAAAAGCCCTCTAAATATTTTACTCTTGATTTGCATTTTTTATTACAAAATAGACAACTAGATTGATTTTAGAATTGCATTTTATTTAAAATGCCCGGAAAAAACATTTAACGAAAGTTAATAAATATTTAAACAACATAAACATTAATTTATTCTAAATCCATGCATTAATTTTAATATGGACCTATTATTTTTGAATTATAGCTACATATGTTTTTGAATCACATATTGATTTAATTTTAAGTCAAGTGATTTGGTACTTATAAATCGAATAATTAAAATAGGTATTTTGCAAAAAGTCTGTCCACGAGAAAGTATTTATTTTGGAAAAAATAATAACCCATATCAAAAACACCTTAAAATTACATTTTAAGTATGCATTTTATTAATTTTCTTGTGAAAAAGGAGGCTTGATACATTCATATCACATTCATTCATTATTAGCAATAAAAGCTGCATAATTGAACCTAGATGACTTTCATTTCCAAAGTTTTTCTATATTAAAATAAATCCTTTAATTCCTTAAATGATGATATGATTAAGATAAATATAATTTGAGTATTTATGGAATTAAAAAATAAAAGTTTTAATTCCTTAAGGACATGAAATTTATAATAACATAAAATTTTAAACATGCATTAGCGGAGGTGAGATATGCACCTAATAAGAATTTAAGCGCAGGTGCACATCACGTGCCAGTGGCACAAATTCAATGCACTATTTAAGGCTTGGAGATTTCGACGATTACAAATTCAGCAATTATATTTTTCTGGTGATTTTTTCATAACAACGATAAATTATGCCTCGTGGAAAACGCTGATTATTTTTTGATCAAGTATTTGAGTTCGATAGAGAAATGATAAAGGCCTACCAAGATTCTGGATAATCGTTCAGGGAAATCGGTAGTCGTGTTGTACGAAACCAAATAACTATAATGCGGATAAGTGATCATTGGATACAGAAGGGAATGACGGACCGACGTGTTTGATCATGTCTACCCAAGTGCATGATTTCAAGTGATGACTGGACAAATTGTGTGCATGGCAATGATGGATCTCTCAGTCGCATCATGAACCATAGCGTAGCTACTGCAGCCATTCTGTAGCGCATCATCCAGAATTAGTGCGTAGGATTCTACGGCGTTTTAAAAAATGGGCAATTTTGCTTCGTATAAAACATCGAGCATTTTTTGATCAAGTATCCAAGTTCAACAGTTTTGATAGTGACCTACGGAGGTTGTTCATTGTTTTTGAGGAAAATTGGTAGTCATTTTGGATGAAACCAATCAACTGCAATGTGGATATGTGATCGTTGGATGCCAGAGGGTACAAAGGACAGAGAAGTTCTATCACCTCCTCCTCAGTGAACCCCTTTACATGATTACAGGCAAATTGTGAGCAAGGCAGTGATGGATCGCTCAGTCACATCCCAAACATTCAGTACAACACATTCAGTCAGTCAGTAATCATACAGTGTCTGCTCGTACCATTCGATGCCGTTCACAGCAGAGTGGTCAGTCCACAAGATGTCCATTGTTTGATCTATCATATACGCAAAATCTCAGACGTCCCCGCCGCCAATGGTGCGATGAAAAAAATGGCGTGGGCTGCAGAATGTAATGAAAATTTCTTTATTGACGAGTCAAGCTTCTGTATGCAACACCACGTTGATCGCATTAGGGTCTTGAAACACATTGAAGAAATTATTCTGAACAACTTCGTTATGCTCCACCACAGTTGTCCTGAATTGGGTATCATGGTATGGGGTGGTATTAGATACCACTCTCGGACTCATCTTGTACGCATTTAATCTGCTTTAAACAGTCAGTGTGACTCCTCCAAGGTGCTGGAGCCAGTTTTCCTTCCTTACCTTCAGGGCTTGCCCACAGTCATATTTGAACAGTATAATCAGTACTCACACGTGGCAAGCATTGTCTAAGAGTTCTTCGTCAACCTCCAGATTGAATTGCTTTCTTGGACGGTTCGTTCTCCGTATCTTTCGCTGATTGAAAACATGTGGTCCTTGATTCCTCAACGATTTGTCCAGATTACATCTCAAACTGCCACACCAGATCAACTTTGGCAATGTTTGGAAGCTTAGGGACCTGCTTCTCAAAGAATACAAAGTCTCTTTGAATCAATGCCTAGGAATGTGGTAGTGGTGATCTCCAATAATGGCGGTTGATCTGGCTACTGATTTTCCCAGGAACTGCGCTTCACAGAAGTCTATAAATTAAATCATTTGATACTAGGTCAACATGTTATTTACAAAATAAATTTGCTGTGATATCGCATGTCTTTCTTGGCGTTTCACTTTGGGTGGCTAGCAGTGTATATTCAAGGAAAAAAATTCATTGACTGAAATTACTTGAAATGCTACTAAGACTTAATTTAAAAAATATCTTTTACCCTTAGCCAAAGTTACATCAAAGCTTAACAATTAGATTCTGAATGATAGAAATCCTTTCTAAATTTATGTAATTGCTGTGGTATTAATGATTTAGAAATAAATAGTTTTATGACACAACAGGCCTATGAATGAAAGATTATCATATCGCAAAATACATAATTCAAGCTTTACTTGACAAATTGCATTTTTAGTTATACTTATTTTCATTTCTTATCAATGAATTAATTTAAACAAATTTCTATAACTTCTGTGTACTTTCAATATTCATATTTGCATGACAGATCAATATGTTTCATGAAAAAATATTTTGTTAAATAATTCATTTCACTGTGGCATCTCTTTCCTTTTTTTATCATATAAGCTTATGAAACATATCTTGGTTTTTAAATGTAATTTAGCCAATAAATTAAAGGACTCAGCCAAAAATACAGAAAAGGGTGATCTAGCAAGAATGCTAATAATAAATTTAAATTTCAAAAGATGCAGTATGTCGGCTTTTTGGACCTTCTGTTACAAAACCCAACCAACCAGCTTTCAAAAATGCCTACGAATTCTTAGACTTTGTTGCATAGATTAAAAACGAATGAAATTGAACAATAGAGTTTAAAAGAAAATAATTACACATTGACATATTCATAAGAATCTGTCAAATGTCATTTGCTGTCATTTGTCTTTCTACTATTATTTTATCGTTTAAAAATAACACTGACTTTTTTATTTACCTTATAATTTATATGTAATTTAGATTTTTTTATAAAAATTTATTAGATAGCTTACTTTAATGTAATAGCAAATAAAGTATCATTATATTTTGAGAAAATAAGGTGAAATGTAATATTCCAAGCATTTCTTTATGGATTTCTTTGGATGAATAAATCTTAAATATGTTATTCCAAAAATCATCTATTTTTAGAAAAATAAAAACAATAAACTTATAGCTATTAGTAAAATAATAAGGGGATATTTAAAATATATAATGTAATCACTTGTCCTACAATTCATAGTAACTAGAAAATATTTGCTGCGATTTATAGATTCATATACTAACAGAAAATTACAGGTTTATTCTGGCATATATAACCAAAATAAGTTTTGAAAATTTTAGAATGTTGCTTCTAAGCAAACAGCAGCTTCCTTTCAAGTTTCGGCAAAGGATGATATTTAACAAGCTCCATTCAACATGAAAATGTATATAAAAGCAAGCATAATGAATACAATATTTTAATCTTCAAATGAAATATTTTGCAATTATCATAATTTCCAAATCATACCAAGTATATATTTGAAAAGATTATTAGTGATTACCATGCAAGGCTGTTTTAAATGCATTATGCATGAAATAAGTCGATGAACGTTACTTGTTTCTCTTTATCTTTACGATTTATTCAAGTTTCGAAAAGATAATAAATATGAACAAGGTATCCAAGAAATAATTATTTACATAAAGAAAATACTACTTCTTTTGTGAAATGTTTTAATACAAGATGGAGCATATTTCATTTCTCCAATTTAACATATGAATAAGGGATGTATGATTTAGAAAATTGTTTGTTTAGAATGACTAGATGGTACTTAGAATTTAATTCATATGTCCTATAAGTGGGGAAGGTGATGATGACATCTTATACAGTGGAGCACACCCACTAAATGTGCCATCTTTGTACCGAAATTGAAGGGAAAGTGAACAACAGAAAGAGTGGATTGGATTGATGAATTTTTTGTCGCTCAACGGTCATTTTTTGCACACGAGGACTAATTAGATCAGGGCCTACGATTTAAAGTGGATTCCGAACCACTACAAGCATTCATGCCCAAGGTGACATTCGAACCTGCGAACTGTTGAACCGAAGGCAAGAGCGCTAACCATTCGGTTGCCAGCTCGTCACAACAGACAGAGGAAGAGACATCCGTTTTCGAACCCGGGACAAACTGCTTGGAAATTAAGGTAGCTAACCACTCCACCATTGATTGGCTGATCTAGAAAATTAAGATCTCATGAAATAATTTTTAGGAAAACAAATGCCTTACAAGACATACTTATTCTTACAAATTACTAGATATTAAATGCATTTCCTTATTTACATGTTTTAATAATAGATATATTCACGGGAAATGTCAAATTAAATAATAAAACTGGATATGCGTAATAAAATTGAAATCTCAACAGCTTGAAGGGAATTTGTAAAGCGACATGAAATTCTAATTTTATATGTTTATATATATATATATATATATATATATATATATATATATATATATATATATATATATATATATATATATATATATATATATATATATATATATATATATATATATATATATATATATATATATATATATATATATATATATATATATATATATATATATAAATATATAAATATATATATAAACCATATTATCAAAATTTCTTTCAACAATTACATAAAATAATTATAATTTAGAATGCATAAATTACATTTTTGTGCTTAAATTTCTATTGCGATGCAAATCTTAAAATATATATGAACAATTTATTTATTGAAGTCGAAACCCATAGAAATTCTTATATTTCTTTTTAATTATACATTTATCATATGTATACGATGTATATTCTGGAATTTAATAAAATTCAATCACAATAGATTTGTAGATATTTTATATATACGATGTTGTATAAGAATCAAGCAGATGATCTTGTTTCGTAATCGATAGGCAAACCAACTGTTCTTAAATTTACTCTTATTGTTAATCTATAAAATGCATACAAGAATACGATAAAATAGTATTCTTAGAAATAGAGGATTGCTTTTATTGGACTCATTTGAGAAGACTGGAATAGGAAAATAACTATAGATTTATTGATAAATCCATCAAAGATGCAGAAAAAATATCATACACGGCACTTGGGATACATACATTTCTTTTTATGGATAAAAAATGAAAGTTGATGACAAGGAAAGTCTTTCTTGAACGAAGCTTGAATTTTGCATATATATGTATATTTCTTTACATTTTCTATCCGTATCAGAAATCGAAATCTAATCTCACCGTACTCAAAACTCAGAAAATTTATAAGACACTTTGAATAAACAGAAAGCAAATATTTATATTTTAAACTTTTTATTTATAAATAACAAATTATCTTAAAAGAATTTTGAGATTTATTTTAATATTGGAGACTTTTCCATGATTATCATCCATTGAAGAGATGCTTTACGTTGCAACAAATTGTTAAATATTAGAAGTTTGTTTCGCTTATTTATTTTACATTTTCTGCTTAACATTTTTTAAATTTGTATGTAAGATTGAAAGGAAATAAAACTCTTAAGTGTTTGACTATAATAAAAACAAGTTGAAGATCCAAATCTGTGCAACTAAAAGTAACATAAAATTTTGCGTAACTAAAAGTAATAAAATAAACTGCATAACTAAAAGTAATATAAAATTTTGACAGTATAAAGTTCTTTTATATACATTTTAAACATTCTAATAAAATCAACAATACATGAATTTTTAAATTAAAACATTTTATTCTGCATATAACACAAGTTTGTTTATAAACAGGTAACTAAATTCGTGGTATATTATTAAAAATAGCTGAAAAAACATTTTTTCTGAATTCTGCAAATTAAAGTAATATTCTTACTATGTAAACCTATATTATTCTCATTATGTTTAGAATATTTGCAAATTAGTAGGCCTATTAAGTTGTGTGTAAAAACGTGCAACTTAACATACGTACAAATATACAGCTTTATTAACATAATAGAGTAAAAAACAAATAAGCATATAAATATAATTACTCTTCATTACTAAAAAAAATAATTTCCTTTTTTCAAAATTACTTTTCTAAAATCAAGCAAATGTTTTTTTTTTCCTTTAACCTTTTCTTTTTTTTCTCTTTAACTTTTTCTCTTTTTTCTTTTTTTATTAACTTTATGAATTTGAGCTGTGTTCAAATGACATAATATACGCTTTTTTGACCAGGCCTTAATAGAAAAGTATTATAGAATCTCATCCACATTCAACTGTTCTTTCAGCAAGAGGTTCTTCAGTTAGATCAGTATAGCACTATAGAAAATCACTAATAAATAATGAAAATCACTAATAATGATCAGTATAGCACTAATAAAGTATCGATAACATAATCTAGTTGGTTAGCTTAGTCTAATTCCTTACGGTTATTTCTATAATTATGAATATAATTTTTGTTATTTTTAATTCTTTTATGATCGAAAATAAGACCAGTAGCGAAACTATTTACGTATTTGCTTTAGTTAAAATACGTAGCTTATTTCAAATGCATGGTATAGAATGGTCTAAATATATTTGTTTCTAGTTAATATTGCTGCTAAATTGTATAAGAAAATTATCTCAAGATTTTAGCATTTATTTAAATCAGTATTTACGATGTTTAATCAACAAAATATTGCCAAACATTATTTATTCTTGAATACTTTTCTCCTGCAAAATATAAAAAATATTGTCATTGCACCATAATGGTTTTCACTAGTAAATTTGTATTAGAATTTTGATTTTTTGGTCTGGTTAAAATTGATATTTTAGATTTTGATAGAAAATACGTGTATCTGCTTTCAGGCAATCTAATGTTTTCACCTTATTTCAATATTATTTCCCAAATTACAATTCCTTTCTACTAAGGCTACGGTAGTTTATCCTTATTTTAAGCATATTTTATGACTTCTATACTTTGTCAATAATTTTTGGACTATTACGCATTTCACAGATTTTTAAAAATGCACTATTTAAAGAATATAGTTCATTGCTTACAATTTCCGAGTTATTTGCTGTATTCATTAATACACATTTATAATATATTATTAAATTTTCCATAGCAATGATTATATCTGAACATGTTATGTGTTACACTGTATATGATTTTTATCTCTTTTTTGACACATGTAATCTATTTTCAGATATTTAAAGGAAATTTTATTGAAAATTATTGCATCAACGTGAATTGTTAATATTTTAATTTACAAAGCTCTTCTATATTTTTTTCTTGTTCCCCATGACTGAATGAAACACTAATTTTATTACGCTGCGTCTATACCATAAAGTTAAAAAGTAAAAATACAGATGACTTTTAAAAATATTCACAGGATATTTATAAATATTCTAAGCGAAGGAAATGTTTTAATTTTCTTATTTATTCTTGTTTAAAGAACAGCATATTTTATGTAATTTTTGTGTACATATTTTATCTATTTCTTGACATGAAAGATATTGATTCACAATTAAAATAATGAAGCATTTTCTATGCAAGAAAAATGTTTAAATAATTTAAAGAATGCTGAAGTAATGAAATCAGTTCACAACGAACAATGGTTTGATAAATCTAAAACATATGAGGTTCCGAAGTATAGGGTTTTTTGCAGAATAAGTTCTTAGATTTGCCAATCATAACGTGCTGTGAATTATTGAAATGATGAATCTTTATGAATTATGACAGCCTTTATGTTCAATAAAAATTGTTCAGATAGTTTAAAGAATGCTAAATCAATGAAAATACCTTATAATGACAAATGATTTGGTAACTATAAAATACACGAGGTTATATGGTTTTTTTGTAGAAACAGTTCATACATTTGCCTTCTACAAAGTGATGCAAATTATTGAAATGTTAACAAAGCTTGAACAATTTTGGAAAAATCAATGAATGTAAAGCTTGAATATAATTGAATATTAATTGACTAAGACGCAATGACATTAAAGTTAATAACTTTATTTTTTTATATCTTCAAAGTAATTTCTGCACACAATCATACTCTTTTGAAGTCCTTATGACATTTAAAAACCTTTGGTCTTTTACGAAACATTTACCTCACAATATTTTTTCTTATTTTCTAAATGTCTTTGGGATAAATTTGTCTAAATCATAACAACATTCCATGAAACAATGATTTTATTATCTTAACTCTAAATAATGGTATTTTTTGAACTATAAATAAAAACATTTCTTTAAAAAAAGGAAAAGAAAACATAAGCGATACTTAACTATTTTTAAGGGAGAGAATTCAATTAAAACCTTATAAAAATAATATGATCTCCCTATTTTTAATTTCGTTGTGTTTTCACAATGTAAATTAACTCTCAATATACAATTCTTATTTTTTATGGGCAGCTGTTTGTAATTGAATTTCTATGAAACTAGAATAATTTCAATTTACTATTTCATTGCATTCATTTATTGATAATCATTCTAATTGATTTTTTTATTCATAAATTTTGTGCTGTTATTTTTCCTTGCTCTAGCATAATCATAACAAAATTGCAACGTTCACAAAGAGAATGAAATAAAGTAATTGCACTGAAAATAATTAATTTTAGAGTAAAATTCTTGAGAAATGACATTACATCATTTTCAATCGTTCATAAAAACTTTTAAGTACCATATGTTTTAAATAATTATTCAGGATTGTTAAATCCCTTTTTTCAAAGGAAAATATTTAAGATAAGCGCATCCAATCAACGATGAGTAACATGTGAAATATAATTTACTAACTAAGAAATACATAATTAAAGAAAAAATATTATTTTAATTTGCAAGCAATAAAAGCAAAGAGAGAGTAAAAAAGTTTATTTTATTTAAAAAAAGTACATTGTATAGAAATAAAGGCAGTTGTAATCACTTTATTTAAGAAAACTTAATTGAAAGCTTAAAGTATCTGAAGACATTGCTTAAAATGTATACGCAAAATTAAATTTACAAAAAAAATTAAGATATTAAATTTATATTGAATATATATGAAACTTAATTGTAAGACTCAATGAAAAAAAAACTTTTCTAAATTTAAAATACACACAAACAAAATAATTTATTCATAGAATTCTAGAAGACATGAAATCTTTCCTGATTCATTTTCTTGAGTAAAAATTCTAACTTTGACTTATATGAAAAAAAAACCGTTTTAGGAGATATTACATTTCTAAAAAAAACATATGAATATACAAAGCTTAACCAAAGTATTCAAAAGAAATAAAGAGAGAGATTTTGTTGAACAATTTGGTCTTAACTTTAGTATAAAAAGGCCCACGCTTATATTGTACAGATAATGTCGATCATTAGAGTGAATGGTGTTTGCTTAGAGCTTATAAACAAGGAGAGTTTTTGCAAAAAAAAAATTTCTTACTGTAGGAACAATGCCTCATTGAACATTCTTTTCTTATATCTTCAGGCTATGATCACATGGGCACCCACTAATTAGTTTTGAATTCTTTTCTGAAAGAGATTACTGAAATGTCTCTTTACAAAAAGAATAATAAATTGGTATTAAAATAACTTTAAGGATACAATTTTAAAAAAGTATATATATTTTTTCACTTTATAACTTATAGTTTTACGCCATTCGTAGATGAATTAAAAAATAATATTATTTTCTTTTTGCTCATATACAAAAGCTATGCAAACAAGTTGAAATTTTAAATTGGTATTTGCTGATAAAATATTATAAAAATATATAAGCATTTTGTAATTTATTTGATTCAAGTTTTAAGAAGAACAAAAGTTAAAGGTTTTCCTTTTGTAGCGCATTTTTCTTTTCAAAATTCAGAAGTATATTTATAACTTTTATGTACTTTTTGAAGTAAAACAAAATAATCTATCCATCTTTTTGTTAAGTAATCCTTGTTAAGAAATGTTTTGAAAAATATTAATTCGAACGAATAAAGAAAATTCTCAACATCTCTTTTTGGACTATATTCTAAATTGAAACTTTTTTATGGTCTGTTAGAGAATATCATATAAGATTTTAGTTTAAATTTGTATTTCTTCAAAAAAGCAATTACTGAAATAAATGAGATTAAATATGATTATTTGGGAGTTTTTTTAAATAAATGTTTCAATTTCAAATAAAATACAGAAATAAGCGTAAATTTATAATTTCATTAAAATGCTAAAACTTCTGGTTTATTATAAAAAAATTATCTATTAAAATTTCTATTTTTTTTTCTTAAATCACTTAATAAAAATGTTGGGTAATTAAAATATTTCCTGGAATCACACACCATTAATAAATTAAAAGTGTATTTAAATATTTTCAAATTAAGTATAATTCAAAAATTATTTAAATAAAAATTTAAATATTAATTTAAACTTTAATTATGTTTTTATTTTCTTCACATTTTCTTAATAAGCATTTTGATATTTATAATTTTATTTTTTACGTAAATAAAAGGTATTAATTTAATATTTTATTAATTTAAATATTTAAATTCTCTGTTTAATGAAATTTAAAAAATTCATAAATTTGAGATTTAAAGAAACGAATTATGATATTGCTATTCACTTCTTTACTTATTTTTAAAAAATATATACTTTTAAAATATTTTATTGCCATATTAAATGCAATGTATTATACAATTTTAGATTTCGAGTATACTTTATTCTGAATGATGTACTTTCGATCCAAAAATAAATTAGATTGTTTTAAATTAAGTAATTAGTTGTAAAATTAGATGTGAAAAATGCTTTGTAAAAAAATAATATCTGTAATTATCTTGAATGTATATTTTTTCTTATAAGTATATTTTTATTTACTTAAAATATATTTTAACTCATAAGCAAATTAATTATTTAATATATTAATACGTGTTTCTTGGATTTTTTTAAATATTTGCATATAAATGGTTTTAATAATAATAATTATCGAAGAATTTAAAAAAAAATAATTTATACATAATTCAGGAAAGTATAGCATAAATGTCATGAGAAATTGTATCACAAAGCATAGTGAATTTTTTTCTAATTTAAATCACTACAAATATAATATCAATTTATTTTTCTCATCTTGCTTTAATAATTACATATAAATAATATGTTAAGTATCAAATTTATAAATTAAATAATCATAAAAGAATACACTAATGATTATTTTTTATTAAATAATATAGTAGTACGTATAATGTATATAAAATATTACTTATATAACAGTTTAGGAAACTTAGAGAATCTAAATACTCACTTTTCTGTTAAAATGTTTATTGATAATATGTTAAACTCACAGAGTTATTTCAATGTGTTTCCAGAAAATTTTTTGTGAATATATCAGATATTAAGAGCATTTAAATATGGAAATATATTAAATTTAAATAACATTTAATTCAAATTATTGCAGTAAAATGCATTAGTCTTAATAAGCATAAATGTGATATGCTTTTCAAGTAAATAAATTACAAAAAAAATTTTTGTAAGAATATTTTTTTCAAATGACTACTTTTATTTGAAATAAAAATCCAAATAATATAAGATATATTTAAATTGATTTTATGAATTTGTGACAATTAGCAGAATAACCATGCATTTACAAATTTTATATATTTGCTTTGTTTTTAACAATTTCTTCAAATAGTGAAAGAATGAAATATTTAGTATTCTATTCTGTTTGTATCTAATATGACATAATCGATAAAATCTGAAAAGAAAAAAAATGCATAAATTGAAATCATTAAAACTATTTTATACTCATATTTGATAATCAGTCAAAAGATGCTCAAATATTACATACATTACATTATATATATATATATATATATATATATATATATATATATATATATATATATATATATATATATAATATATATATATACATATATATATATATATATATACATACATATATATATATACATACATATATATATACATACATACATATATATATATATATATTTATATATATATGTGTGTATATATATATACATATATAATTGTGTTGGAAATAACGACATTTGTTTTTAGTAACGTATTTAGAAACAAAAAATACTGGATACGAATAGGATTAATTTCTGACTCTTTAAAAGTCAATGTTTTTTTAAAATTTTTATTGATGTTAGCTTTTTTGATTTAAAAAGATACGCTTATTTATATATTATATGAACTTTTGAGTGAAAAAACAGTTATATCTTTTAAGTTCAATGAACATTTTTAATATATATATATATATATATATATATATATATATATATATATATATATATATATATATATATATATATATATATATATTGCAAATGTATCCACAATATCTAAAAACTAAAGTAACTATATTTTAGCAATATTTAAGTTTTATAAAATAAAAAAAAAATTAAATGCTTTAGTAGTACTGAAGTCATAAACTGATTTATTAACATATGTTTTGGATAAATATTTAAGGATCAGCATGGGTCATTTAAGAAAACTATTATCGTTTACATGAAAAGCCTAAGAAAAATTATGTCATTCCACAAATGCATTGTCGTTACCCTTATTACTTCGTAAAACATCGACCGTAATGAATAATATATGTCATGCATTTTAGAATTTTATCTATATATATAATATAAATGAAATATTTAAAATTTTTAAAAATAATGTATGAGAATCTAAAATGCTGTAAATTGCATTATTGATTTTAGCCGAATTATTGTATAAACAAAACAAAATTATTTCCGGTTATACATAATAATGATGATGTAAAGATAACAATATAATATGTTATTTTATTTTTAAATTGATCCTTCTAAGTTAATGTTTTCAATAATAATTTGATATTATAATGAGGGATAGAAAGAACCGTTCATGGAAATTTATATAAATAACGATTTTTATGAAAAAATTAATGAAAGAAAAACAAATCAATCAAATCTAAAATTTACTGATAACGTAATATCAGTAATAAAACATTGTAAACCATTATAAAAATACTAAATATTTTGGTTGATTCCATTTTTTTAAGTTTTTTTTATTAAAATGACAAATATACGTGAAGCTTTTCTGATTTAATTATTGAAACAGTTATTTATTTTAACATTTTATTTGATTATTATAAGAGAAAATTAAAATCAACTGTGTCAAAATTATCATTAACAAGATTCAGTATACATTTTAATAACACGAGGCTGTACAGCTCATACTAATATTCAACCACGCTTTAACTTTAATTAATAATTTCACTGAACTATTATTTTTCTGGAAGCACGCACATGGCAGTAAAATACATACAAATGATGAATATGAGGTTTTCATTTCCAACTGTATGCAAAATAATATGCATAATTGATTCCCATCATTTTTCAGCAAATATTTTTCATAATTATAGCATTTTAACAAATTTTTCTGTCGTATAGTTATTAAAGCATCTTATGATTCCAACCTAATATGCATATTAAAATATTTTATGCTAATTGTTTTGCAATATAATATCTATATATATTACAAAATTATGTATTTTTAAACAAAGCAGTCAAATAAAGGAAAAACAATGGAACAAATGATTATGCATTTTTGAACCAACATTTTAGAAACAATACTAGATGTCAAGGAGTGTTAAATGAAGTAACTAAACGTAATGTTGTTTCATTAAATTCAGGAAACAATATTTAAAATATAAAGTCGGATGATGAGTAATAAAATTAAATTTGACATTTATATTCCTCGAAACTAATAATTGGACTTAAATTTGAGAAATTGTGATTCTCGTTTTAACAAATTGTGCAAGTTCATTTAAATATTATTAAAATGCATGAAAATTGATAAAACAATCCTATAAGTGGATTAAAGAAATATATTTTAGTTAATTTATATAGTATAATATATTATAATTTAAAAATAATATTAAATAATATTAGAATAATAAAATAATATGACATAAGGTATCAAAAAGTGTATGTTATGCAATATTATTTTCATTTATTTTTATTAGTCCTTATTGTTTTACCTTTACGTTTATAAATGTATAAAATATAAGGAATTCAGAAATTTTCCCAGTAATTAAAAATATTACTTCCATAAAAGTGTTTTATAATTAATTTTGATAGTTACTGATTTATCAATCTTTCATTTAAATATTAGTTTCATAACATTGTTTACATATCCATTATGTAGTGTTTTAAATTGATTTAGAAATTTCAAAAATATCTTCACCTTATTACATTTAGCAATTAAATTGCTTTGCTAATTATTTGTACATTTTGGATAATATTTCTAACTGCATAAAATATTTGCAGAGTAAATTTTGTGTCATTCAAAATGATTTACTTGCATTTATTTATGTGATTTATTAATTATTCGACTTATTAATTTATTTGATTTAACAGTTCTGCTTATTTATTTCCATCTCTCTATAAATATGTCCAATATCTTACTTTAACTTATACAAAAAGGGTCCCATATATACTTTTTAAGAATCATTTAACTATAATTTTAGAACTTCATGCAATTTTAAATTTTTTTTTCAGTATGCAAAATTTATTATATTATTTAAATGTTCTCATTAATATTTTAAATAAAATATGATTGTTTTTTACATTATTGTAATGTTCTAAGAAATTTTTAAATAAAATGTTTTATTAGTAGAGTAAGGATAAATTCAGTAGTTTTTTTTCTTTATTCATAAATAGTACAAAATTTTGATTCAATATGCTTTACACTCATTTTAATAATTCATGAATTTTTTTCACGTGGCAGTTTTGAATGAAATGACAGAAATTGGATTGTGCATGAAATTTTTTCCATTTCATAAACTGAATTAGAATTTAAACATTGTCCTTTAAGCTTTACTATAAATTAGATTTTAAATTAAATGGAAACAAAGTTTTACAAGTGTAGCAACATTTTATCAATGAGAAACATTCAGAAATTTCAGTTTTCTCTATTTGTGTTTTATTTTAAGAAATAGAATTTTATTCATTTTAAAGTATTTTTGTTTTATTTGCAAAACATCATGATATACATTTTTTTAAATTAAATGTAAATTAAATTTTCTTTAAAATTTAAATCAAAATTTTTTGCAAAGGAAAGCGATTTACTCTAAATATTTCCTTCTACATTGTTATTTTTGGCTTACATGAATAATTTCAGTTGTACTGTAAATATCATATTTATACAATTAAAAAATTATACGTATATAATGTCTAAAGGGTTACTTATATATATATCAATTTTGATAATAATTTTTCAACGTAGAATTTCCTCAATAAATAAATTTGAAATAGCACTTTCAAACTATTTTATTTGCATACAACACATTAGAAAATTAATATACGAATTAATATTAATACACTTATTTGCTGTATTTTTTCAAAAGTAAATAAAATTATGGCAGTAAAAATTTGAAGTTAAAACAATACATTTTAAAATTTTATTTAATTATTTAATATTAATTTTATTACTTTTTAAATTTCAAAAAAACTCCCAAGATAAATCCCAAAACTCCTGATGATATATTCAGTTTTATTGGCAGAAAAATTAGAATTACTGAAATTTTTTCACATATTTAAAAAATCATAAGTACATAAATTTTTGCCGTACATGACAAGAAATGAATGCATTATTTTTATTTATACATTTAAAATATAGGAGAATGTTTTAATAGTTTGAATTTAAACAAAATTATTTTAATTAGTTTTTTAATTCAAATTTATATTATATTTTATTTTAAATTATTTATTAATTCACAATTGAGTCTAAAGATTTCAAGAATTTTTTAAACAGTAACAGATATAACTAGCTTTTAAACTTTCATAATATGTAGGCATATTGAATTGATTTAATGTTTATAACAATTTCCAAAATCTTATATTCCTTAGTAAAGAATGCATTTGTATATAAATTCACTTATTTACGTTTTTTATCTATATATCTTATTATAACATAAACTATAGTTTCTTTTATAGGACATTTTTTTCGGTGAAAAAACAATGCTTTGTAAAATACTGAATTACATATAACAATGAATTAATAATGTAAATTATAAGTAAATTACATTCTACATAAATTAATACTAATATTTCTGATAGTGCACAGACAGTGTTTTTTACAATACTTTATTAAGTAATATAATACAAACAGAATTAATTCACAGAAGATATGATATCAAATTTCTAACATATAATATGTATCTAATTGTAAGTATGATAATTATTATTTTTACATAAATTATAAAATTGATTGATGTATTAAAATTATCATATGCAGTGTACAATAAAAAAATTAAACATTTTTTAAAATGCAAATTCATAAAATGTTTCAGGGATTATTAACTGCATTAATATAATATATTCTAATTTTTATTTAAAACTCATTGAAATTATTTGTATTCTGTCATTATAAAAATGCGAATGAATTGCTGTGGCATGTTTTACTTATCCATTTTTTACTTTCATTGTCTGAACACATTTACTTATTAAGTAATAATGTAATTACTTTTATTCAGTGATAATTTCTTTAAGTTACACTTTTTTAATGTTAAATTTTTAATACTGAAATATAAAACATACTTGGTGTTTATATTTATTATTCACATGAAATTAAATTCAAGTAAGACAAAAATACACTTAAAATATGACTTACATAATTCAAATCAAACAAAGAAAATGCTATTCTAATACTTTTTTTCAATTTTAAAACCTTTATTCTTTTCAATGAATGGTTAATCTGCTTTCTTGTATGGCTTACATACATAATCCATTAACACTCCTTTTTATACATTTTTTTTTCCTGAAATACATGTCGGTTATTCTTGAATAAAAGCTTTTCTGTCATTTGTAAATGCACAGAAAACATAATTTTTGCTGTAATACTAATTACTTAAGTGATAAAAATGGCATGCTTATTTTCTATATTTGGTAAAAAAATTTATGCAATGTAATTTCAATTATTTGAATTTTTTTAATTCAGATTAAGTCTATTTTCAATTAAATAAAATTTTATTATCTTATAATGAACAATTTTATAACTAATGTACTAATTTATTACGCATTTAACAACTTCATTACAAAATAAATTCAATAATCAGAGCAAATAAAGTACAAAACTATATATATATATATAAAGTATTCTATTAATATCAAGCATATTAATATAAACAAAGCAATATTAAATCTTAATTTCATTTCGACTTTTCCACAGTTTTCGTTTAAAATAATTAATGCGTCATTCAAAGTTTTGTTAAATAACCTGCTAATAATAAAGAAATGAATGAAATAAACAGATAATATGTTTAATTATACCGTTATACTCGATTAGTTAATTGAAGTAGATATATAAAGCTTTAAATTAATATTTTATAAATGTCGAAGATTGAATATGCTGCAAATATTTTATTTTTATAAACATTTTTCCATATTAAAATTTGAATTTGAATTTTTAGCTGCAAATTTAGGATTTGTACTATGTAAAAACATTATTGAACATTACGTTTATTTTTTTATATAAAACATAAGAAACTTATTTCACGCTCATAATAAGGTATAATATAGACACTTTTAAGTTATTGCCAGATTATTATAACCTGAAATACATTTATATAAAAAAGATTTTTCTAAATTATTTGTAAAGAAACATACCAGTAAAACTGACCAACAGACAGACTTAGACAGTAAACTTACTTTCCAAAAGAATTCTTAGAGTATATATTAAAATTATTTAATAATTTTCATACAAATATATATATATATATATATATATATATATATATATATATATATATATATATATATATATATATATATATATATATATATATATATATATATATATATATATATATATATATATATATATATATATATATATATATATATATATATATATATATATATAAATTTATATACATATATAATCGAAAATATTTCACAAATTTTGATTTAGAAATAAATAAAACAAATTCAGAAAATCCTTATTTTATGAAATTCAGTTAAAAAATTCACTATGTAATATCACTAGTTTGCCTTGCGATTTGCGATGAGTTTAATCTATTATATTAACTCTTTTGGAATCTAATATTTCCTCAAATTAATATAAAAAATATATAATGTTGAAAAAGATTATTGAAATTTAGAAGTAAGAAAGAGATTGAATGTAAATAATAAAAGTTATAAGTGTTTCATGGACTACAAGAAATCTACACTGAATATTTCCTTGAAAATCTATCGCAATCTAATTTTCTTCAGAATTTCGATAACGATTACTATTTTATACTCTAAATATTTTAATTCTCTTAATGCAATTTAAATAATTTTATGAAAAAATTAATGTATTTCTATTTTCAAATTAGAAAACATTTATGGAATATTGTTTCATTTGATAAATTCTAAGCACTTATTAATTTTTAATTTGTGTTATGTTCAGGAAAAAGAACAAATTGGAAACATATTTAAAGATAGTTTTAAATTATTGGCATTTAACTTTAAAACACCTGATTAACTGTATCCTAAAAAAACAATAAGTCATATTTAAAACATTGTGCAAAATACATCTACCCATTTATAATGCTGTAAATCAACGATTCTCAACCTGTGGGGATCTTCCTTAAAGAAGAAAGCCAGCACATTAAAAGGCATTGGGTCATGAGATAATCTTTGCGAAATATTATGAAAAAAGTTGTTTAAAGGACCGTGAAAAGAGCATACACATACAAAACAATATATATTTCTACCTAACATTTAATATTTAACTTATTTTACAAATTAAAATAAAACCTTAACTAAATTTCATGTATTTTAATTAAAAATACTTGATTATCGGTAAAAAATAAAATTTTAGAAAATTATAAATATAAAAATAAATAAAATAAAAATTAAAAATAAATTTAATTATTATTATTGTCTTACTTTGGCCTGTTTTACAAAGCAATGCTTTTAGAACGAAAGCTTATATCAGCAGTTGATATTTTCAGTTTTTGTTTTCTATATTTAACAAAGGTATATATTTTCTCTTCAAAGAAGCCACTGCAAATAATCCCATTACATAAAAGTAAGATGTTGAAAAAGGTATTAAAATGTGAAATGCCCTTGTTTTTAGTATAGAAATCTCACCCACTACTCTTGCTCGAAATACAAAGGGTGATTTACTACTAAATTGCCTTTTGGCTTAGCTAAGTGGAAGTCTAGGACTTTCTTCTTCAACTATTAAGAGCACTTCAGTAGTATAATGAAATCGATTCCTAACCCATGAATAACTTTCTATACGTTTGTAGTCAACAAGAAAATATTTTTTAAATTCTTCATCAGTATAACTAAAGAATTTTCAAATGCTATAGATAAAAATTACTATTAAATATTGTTTTCAGCCTTTCAAGTTATCCAAATTTGGGAAAGTTGTTAAGTTGTGCTACTTTAAATTTTTGTTACACAATTCCAATTTTCTACAAAAAGCACTAATTTTATCAGTCTTATCAATTCTTGGTGATACTTATTTGATCATTGGTGTTGAAGATTCAAATTTCAATTACCTAAACGTGTCGACCAGAAAGTTCAATTTCATTACAAATATACCATCGCAAAAATTCTCCGCTTTCATTTTGTTTTTCAGTTCTAGAAAAAGGGTGATATTTTCCTCTAATATCCTTTTTAAAACCCATCCGGCTTCGCATTAAAATATCACTGCTGAATGTATTGTAGCAATGTCTTTGCAAACTGCTGAAATCATTCTTGATTTCTGGTGTCTCATTTTTATAATTTATTATGGTTACAAAGTTATTTAAAAGCTTATTCAGAACAGGACTTGTATTTTTAAAGTCAGAGATTTTTTGTAAATTAATCAAGCGTCCAGATGGACTTTGGGGTTATTTCTATTTTAAAAACGCTTCTATATTTTGGAATCGTTTGGATATTGAACACCCATCACCGATAAAAATTTCGACGCAGTTTTTGAATTGCAATTTCATAAAATCCTCCTTCTTCAGTCATAAAATCATTTTAGATCTTATCGACATTCCGTGTTGTTTGAAGTAAATTGAAAATTCTACGAAATTACAATAGTATCCAATTTGGTAGAGACATAAGTAACAAAATGAAACTTTATTCTTGTTTTGTCAATATGAAGATCTGTGTTACCAAATGTCAATAAATTTCCTTAATATTAATGATTTGTAACATTTAAAATTAAAGTCGTAATGAAATTTTAGGGCCAAAATAATAAAAATATATTATTATTGTATGTGGTGGGCGATGAAGATCATCATTGAAATGTGGGCTATGCATACTGAACGAATGAGAAACACAAGTTTAGTATGATAAACTGCTGTAAACACAAGTTTAGTATGATATTTTCATTTTAAAATTTTTGTATATTACTATAGACAAACATTTAGAAGAAAATATTTCATTAAAAATGGATTGATGTTTATATAAAATGTAAATCCATAAACCAAAAAATTTACTAATTTTTCTATCAAGAATTGTATTTCTATTTCAAAATACACACATGTCCCTAAATTAAGGATAACCAGAAACACACTGAAATTGAATATGAAAATAAACTGCGACTTCTAGAAATTATACATACATTGACAAACATAATATGCAAATTACAGGAAGAAAACTGTTGACGCTGAGGTGTACAATGAAGGGAACATAAGAGAGGTACATATTCTCATTCGGGAGTACATAAAGACATGTGGCAAAGAAGGAAACTTGCTCGTCACTGGTTCGTACAGCACTTAGAGCCATAACTGCATGCATAAAAGACACATGTATATGATGTTTTACATGCCAGAATTACAAATTCCTGAAATTATATCTTATTCTGGGGCAGTCACTAAGAAACTCGAAAATACTCAACGTGACATCTAGAGAAGGCAAACTAGATCAATGTAGAGATATAGGCACTGATTAAGGATGGTGAAAATATTAGTAGACGTTACATTACAGGTTCGCGTCCCTAGTGACAATGCTGAGTGACGAAAATCATTTAGCTGTAACAATCAAAAGTAATAGATGGAGAACAGCAACGAACATATCACGTCAGCAATCATGAGGCACGAATACATAGTTTCAAGTCAAACTGAATACAGACATTTGGGACACTATGATCTACATTTATGCACGCCTGTCACATGTGTTCCTCTGAAGAAAACTAATTGTCACTAGTTGTTAGGCTGGGGTAGAAGACATGCAATTTGGACATCATCAGAGTGGATTTGTGTTTTTCAGATAAGTTGCGGTCTAGCTAGTAGACCAATTCAAGTGAGGGAGTCATAAATAAAACGCCACATAACCTACACCTACCAACAATACAATACCCTAGAATGCAAATGCTATGGTCGTACAGGAGTGCCAGTTTGCTACGACATACTGGGTTCACAACAGATTTGCATGTTCAAATCTTGACGAGGATAGGTCAAATTCAACAGGACATCATTTTGGAACATCATGTTCACATGTTATAGGAATGCCATGGGAGATGAATTTATGTTTATGAAGGATTCACCGTTCCAACATATTCAGCAACTACCATTCGACTTAGGATATCACCCGTATGGAATGATTATCATTCTCATTGGACCTGAATTTAATAAACTATGTGTGGGACATGCTTGGCCTACAAACCGCAGTCAACCACTTCTTACATCTATACCATATATTCAGACACTCAGTAGAGTTCTCTGCATTAAGTGCAAGTAGATAATGAATGCCAAGGCGTTTTGCTGGCTGTATTTTCTTATTCAGGGGTCATAGGAAGTACTAACCATCATACCAACAAAACAATGGTTAGTTGTTGCAGGTAATTATTTAACTACTTCAAGAGCTATAATTGTGATTTATGTAAGTTTTTGATATCACAGATATACTATCACATGTGTTCTTTATTTGCTCATAAGGATTTTTTGAAGAAAAAATCTCATTTGTTTGTTTCTGCACCTTAATTTATAGACATATGTGTAATACGATTTATTTTTGCATTTATCTAATATTTTACCTTTCCACTTAATATATCATTTCAAATTCTTGCATTATTTCCCTTAATATTTAATTCATTAATATTTATTATATATAATTCTCTTGAGTGAAGAAATACCGATTTATTTATTTGGTATGTTCATGAATAATTCCAGATTTATTTTTAACTGAATAACACTTATAAAGTTAAAATAAAATTTTTATGATATCATTGCATGCCAAAATCAATTTATTCAATAAGTATATCATGAATTATTAAAAACAATCCCTACGTTTTCATATTTATGAATAAAGCTTTTCAATTTACATATTTAACTGTTTAAATACCTTAAAGCAAATTGTTGAGTTTATGTCACAATTCTTGAAAATAATATATATATATATCTAATATTTATCTATCTATCTATATATATGTATACATGTATATATATATATATATATATATATATATATATATATATATATATATATATATATATATATTATTTTCAAGACATATAACATAAACTCAACAATTTTCTTTAAGGTATTTTAACTGTTAAATATGTAAATTGAAAAGCTCCCAAAAAGAATAATTTAGTTGGAATTAAAATAATAAAAATCCTTATTTTTAATTAATTTTGCACTTGGTAAAAACATTACAAATTTTTCGATCGGTAACATATTGAAAAAAAAAAATTAAGTAGACAATATTTGACTATATTATTGATTTAAAACCTGTAATTTTTTGTTTGTGATGTAGTTAAGTTAGAGATTAAAAATCATTAAAAAGAGAAGTTATTTTAAAACAATTAAATGTTTGGAGTTCTGTAATCTATTGAAGCATACACACAAAATAATATTTATGAAAGAATCCTTGTAACTTTAAAAAATTAATTTTACATAAATTTTAATTTTACACTACTTTTTCAGAAAATATAATCTTCAATAAATTGTGATTTTTTTTAATCTTCAATAAATAGAATTAATCTAGTAATAATAAAATAGTAAAAATTAATCTTCAATAAATAGAGATTTTCTTAAAAAAATCATATGCTAAATTAAAATTTAAACTATTAAATATTTCATATATATTTTCTAAAAATAAATTAAAAAGTTTTCAACAAAGTAATGTAGAAGGCTTTACTTAATGGTAAAACTACAAATAACCATTTTTGTGATACATTAATGAAATAGCGTAATAGTTGCTAACATAAATTTTAAAACCAATGATTACTAATTTTGTATAATTTCTGTGGGTATTCAGTACCGATAAAGCTTCTTTATACCATAAATGTATATTTGAGTGTGAGTTTTCATGACTGTTTATCAGTCCATCTTCATAAATATTAAATTATAAAAAATACACAATATTTATTGTTATGTTTCTGAAATCCATGAATTAATTAAAAATATTTTAGCAGCACTATCAAGACTTATGTTCAATGGTAGGGGAATAGAATTTTGAATGAAGATGTTACATAAAAACATCCTTTACCAGCTATAGCATGATTTATCAGCTATCCTGAACCAGCTATAGAATTAGGAAGCTGCGTAAACTGCATATATTTCAGGGCTTACGTAATACGCTCCTTCAACAAATGTTCCCGCAACAATTGGTAAATTTTATATTTGATAATACATAGAATAGAATCCTGAATAAAGCTTTTTCAAATCAAGTCATTCTCAATAAGTTGCTTTAGTAACACATCTTTCATTATTTAAGGATACGATTGATAGTTTTCTTTCTCAAATTAAGTTTAAGGGAAAAGTTATGCCACAATATTTTATATTTAAGTTAGTTTTATATTTTCATCATTAATCATTAAGTAAATGTCGCAATTTTCTGCGTTGATTTCACTGGTAAAATAAAAGTGCGTTATTTCTTTTTACAAAACCTACCACAGCAAGGAAATTTTAATTACCGCAATATCTAAGAATAAAAAAAAAATAAAATAAGTTGTTGTTTTCGCATTATCAAGCAGAAATTCTTAAGACAAGACAGATTTCATAAAACTAAAATTTTTATATCTAATTCGAAATGTTTTCTTAGATTATAGAAAGCACATTCTTTTTCTATTTATCCATTCATCGAGATATAATATATCACTTGCCGCTTCTAGCATATTTCTCGCTTCTGTCTTGCAATAGAAAGAAATATTTCTTAAAATCCTTATTCGCTGGCCATTATACATGTCCAGCTTGATTGACATGCTACAGTTACGATAGATTTTAAACTAAAATTCTAATCATAAACATGAATTTTTAATTCATTCTAATCAAAAAATCATTGTAATATTGTTAAAATCATTATTATTTTTCGCAACGTTTGTAATCATTGAAATTCGTGAATCATTCCCCTTCTGCTTCCAATTACAGTAACACTTAACTGATAATCCGCAAGTGAAACACGATTATTGTAATTTTTTAGTGGTTATGCATTTTTTTATTTTATGATTATATTTGTTACATTAATGCACATCAATTTGCTCATTAACATCAAGACATGTTTGTAAATACAAAATTGTCCAAATTTGAATTAATTCATAAATAAGTACATGATTTAAATTGTATTATCAGATCATTAATTATTCACAATAGTTGTAATTAATGATTTGTTAATAATGAATGTAAACAGTTCCATTCGGGATATATATTTAATATTAAAATGATTTGACACAAATTCATTAATACCTCTTCTCGTATTTGTAGTGTAATCAAATTTACTTGCAGTGACACCAAGTGAATGATTAGTTGAAAATAACTTTTTATTTACTTGACGTTATAAATTTTATTATTTCGGATTTACTGCATAAATATCTGTATTCCATATCATAATATAACGTTCGAAATTAATTCTGGAAATTCTAAATTAGTAATGATCATGAAAAAAAATTTCATAAAGTTAGTTGCTTACACATTTTTTTCAATAGGAACACAATGACACATGACACTAACACAGAAGTTTAAAATATTTTTAATGACAACACACACACACATAAAATTTTATTGGCTAAGTTCTTTCAAAAATAAAAAAACATGATTTTTTTATAATACATTTTTTTAGATAAATAAATTAAGTGATTAGATAAATAAATGAATGTAATGTAGATACATATTTGAAATGAGTGCTTCATATAAGATTATAATATTAATGCCAAGTACATTAATAAATTATTTTAATTTGAGTTATAATCATAACTACAATACATATTAAACTGAAATTCCTTAACATTTATTAATTAAGCTCTTAAAAATTAAACAAAACGAAGCCTAGAATTCATTTTATTCGAAAAAAAATCTTTATTATTATGATCATATTTATTATTATTATCATCATTATAAAATAATTTTCATGATCAATGAAATGCTGATTTCTTTAATTAATTTACAAAATGATATAATTAATTTTACTTCTAATTTAGAAAAGTTTGCAGACGAACTGTTGACATGACTATAAGTTTTATATTCAATGCATAGATTTGAAATTATATCAATATATGTTGCTTAATTATTTGTAAGCAATTTGAAAATTAATATCTACATGCAAATATTTTATATTACTGAAATATTGAAAACTAAAAATTATAATATTGAACTCATTATTTTCTTCTTATTCTTCATTTTTAATCATTAATATTAATGATTTGAAACGAAGAATAAGAAGACAATAATGAGTATATTAAACATTTTGGATGAAATATATATTATTATATATATATATATATATATATATATATATATATATATATATATATATATATATATATATATATATATATATATATATATATATATATATATATATATATATATATATATATATATATTATGTGACTGCAAATGATATTTTCTCTTATTCTAAGAGTATTAATAATATAATGGTGAGAGGCGTTTACTGTGGCTTTTGACCTAAAAGTGAAAAATGATGGAAGCATTTTATTTCTTATCAAAAATAAGAAATTTTAGGATGGCCGCATAAATTCAGGAAACAATCGATAGTAACAATCTGGTCTGAGGAATACATTCATGGAATTTTCATACAAAAATTTGATTATAACTAGCAGAAATTCCCTTATAATCGTATTCTAAGGTACACATAAATAGTTTTTTTTAATTCTCATTTGAACTACAAACATTTTCATTAAATTGTTACCTGTAATTTTTTATCATCTTCAACATTTTAAATTGTCATTTTGGGTTAGAGGTTTCATGTAATGATTCGACTTCTATCAACACAAGTGATACGCATTCTATAAACGCACAGCACAACATTTTATCAACACAGTTGCTCAAACTATTTCGACTTGTGAAATATTGGAGTAAAATATTAGTAGGACTAAAATTATTCATATTTGAATTTAAATACCTGATATGATCGTCATTATTTGCCTATAATATATATCTTCGACTTTTATTTATCGATGAAAAATGAAAATTATATACGTCCTTATGAAAATTAAATTATATTTATAAATCAACATTATAATGATGATATTAAAATTTTCCAAGTCAGTTATTTTTATAAGATAAATTTGATTAAAAAATAGCATTAATTTGAAATCTTTTATATTCTTAATTATTTAAAACTAATTGAAGAATGGAATTCTTTTAACGAAGATTAAGGATAAGTAATGAATATCTAAGATTTTTAATTCTGGGAAAATTAATTATTTATCAGTTTATACACAACCGTATAGTTTTTGGAAGCTGGATGGAAAATAATAATCATTTAATCAGAAGGAAAATGAAAAATTCTCCAAAATATTATAAAGTAAAGTATTTAATGACTAAATACAATATGCTTCAATGAAAGATTTGGCATAAAACGTACTTAATTCAATGAAAAATATACTAAACACACAAATATTATTTTTATTTTATAAAATCACTCATAAGTTTATTGGATCGCAATTTCAAAATATTTTTTTTTTTCGAATTTTCCCTTTCACACAAACTAAAGATATTTTATAAAAATTCAGTGAAAATAATACCACTTGGAGGAAAATGCAGAAGTAATTGAATATGCTTACTGAAATTAGATAAAACACTTAGAACAACCTCAGCATTTTAAGATACTTAGGTTTTTTTTAATATGAGATTAAAATTGAAAATGTATCGGTAACTTTTTCTAAATTTCAGTTTAAATTACATGTTAAAATTTTCTAGGTGACGAAAAATATCTAGGAACATGTTATATAAAAGGAAATAAATTTATAAATTAGTGGATATGATATGATATTTTAATTTACAAAGAATTGGAACCCCCCTTCCCGATATTAATACTGTTGATAAATTATGAAAAAATAATTCATTTAAATTTAGGCTTAACTTTTAGTGAATAGAAATTTACAATTTACACGCATTCAGATGTGTATATATATATGATTGCAAACTGTTTCATCTTTTTATTAGTTATCGTTGCACACTTACATAAATCTTTCAATTTATAAAAAACTACCACTAGCCACTATAGCGTACAACTAAATTGTAGCTTTTCCACCCATAAATATGCATCTTCTATTCGTTATAAGCAAAACAGCATGTGATTTTTTAAAATAGAAAATGCATCCTGAAGTAATTGAAAACTTACAGTTTGCATAGAATTATTTTAAAGCGTGCAACAACTCATAGATGGATTATATTATGTGTTATGATTGCTACAATTATAACATAAATTATTTTTTTTTTAAAAATGCTATGGATCTCTCATTGTTAGTAAATTTTAGTTAAATTTTTATTGGAAAGTCTTTCGTTAATTATTATTTTGACATGGATTTTATTCCATATTATAGCATTTGTTGCATTAAACTGTAAATTAGAAAGCATTTATAAAAAAAATTTATCACGATATTGCTGTTATATTGAAAAATTAAATTTTATGCAAAAAATATAGTACATAAAATATATAAATATTTATAAGATTAGTTGTCATATGCACCTTCATGTTATGTTTTCGGAAAAAAATACCACATGAAATTATTTAAAGAAACAATTCAAAACAAATTATATAACACATTTTTCATTAAAATAGGCTTACCCTGCATACTATATACTAAATGCTCCTTGTTATTTATTAGGTGTTCTATAAATATATTTTAATTAAAGACTGATGAAAAGAAAAAAATAATCTGAATTTAAAAACATGTTATTACCTACTTCTTAAACATCCATTTTTTTAAAAACTAGAATACTTCCAAATGTAACAATAATACCAAGGGGTTTATTTTATTTTTTTATTTATTTATTTTTTTAATAATAATAATAATAATATTTTCGTTTAGTCAATGATGGAATATTTTTTTCCACCAGTTCAAGGAATTATAACCCTGTTTTAATATTGAAAATATATTTCACTCTCCTTTCATATTCTTTTACGTGTAATTCTCGATCATATGATGTAGAAGTGAAATGAAAATTAACTTCTTTTTATAAATAGTTTCCTTACATTCTGTGAATGCTGAATTATACCCATATTATTTTAGATGTCTTAGTGAAAAGTCATTATAAAATTTGAATTTCTATAAAAATATTCGAATTGCTGAGACTTAATTTGGATATTTAAGTTATTTATACTAAAATTTAGTTTTTTCTCAGCACAAATGTATTTATCAATGTAGGAGTTTTAAACTTTTTTTGGAAAATTATCAAGATTTAATGCAATGTAATAAAAAAGCGGAAATTTTGTTTATTTTCTTTTGGAATATATATTTTATAAAAATGATAAATATATCGTTACTCACATTACTTTTTTATATTTAATGTGGATTATATATTTTCTATTTATTTAAGAATACTAAGTTGATACGCTATTATTCGTTGAAAAGAAAATTGGAAATGTCAATAAATATACATATTTAATATAAGTGTTAAAATTTTTATAAAAATTCAGAATTAATCAGAAACTAAAAATTAAATATTTTGAGTGATCTTTAACTTATATACATTATCAAAAATATATTTATCCAAGTGAGCAATGTTTTATACCAATCAAAAATTATTAATTTAGAGGAACACTGCTTGGTTATAAATATCCATCAGTTGCTTTTTTGAAAAGTTACTAAGCAATTGTTTAAAAAAATAGTTACTGGACTTAAATTTAATACTAAATTTTAGTGAAAATATCTGATTATGAAATGCTTTCCCTGAATGAAGATACAAATTATCATTTCAATTTCAACAACAATTTAAATTATTTTATAATTTAATCTTGGACATTTTGCACTGTTCAAACTATGGTGAAGACCTTTTTAGAAAAAAAAAAGACAACTTAATTTAAATTTTAATTTAATTTTGGAATATATCAGTATTTGGTCGTTAACTCAGTGTAAAAAGAATTTAACTTATTTTGTAATCAATGTTATATAAATGAGACAATTTATTATCATTTTATATAATGGATTTGTTGCTAAGAGATGCCACGTAAAGTATTCCATTTAGCAATTTCATATATCCATGGAATTCTTTAGTAAAATATTTCTTACATTGTAAACTGAATATTGCTGTTGCATAATAATAATAGCTGAGAAGAGAGACATATAGGAGTAATTTTGCTACAGTATCGAAACGAATTTATTTTGTCTAAAAATGTTTAAAACATTACAAGAAACATATTTTAGGAAACATAAATGCAATTTAATGAAAGAAGAATTAAAATTTGCTCTACAAAACACAAGCTAATGTTTTAATACAGAGGTGTCAACTCAATTTTACTGAGGAACATATATTAAATTTAAACTTTCTAGTAAGGCAGGCCAGATTTAAAAAAATGCACTGAATTATTATGACATTTTATTTATTTAATTCTACAGTATATAATATACGATTGTTAAAAGTCATATCAAAGTTATAAAAGAGTGTAATTATTTTGAACCTGAGGATTCTGAGATTTAACTTCTATTGTTTTTGACAAGCTCATTGATGTCAGGTACCATATTCGTCGCAGTTATTTTAAGAATTGATTGGAGATGTTCATTCATAAGTCTTATAGGATGTTTGTTCTTATTCATTTTCATGGCGGAAAACATCTGCTCACATAAATAGGTTCCACCAAACATGCACAGAATACATAATGCATGTTTTTTAATTCCGGGTATTTAACGAAACTCGTGAAATAGTGTGTATAACATGTAAAATCGTTTATCTCTTTAAACTTTTCTTTCAAAATACTGTCCGATTGAAGATTTGTCAACTCCATCTGCAAATGAACTAGGGATTGTGAAGTTTGGAACATTGCATGGATTGTTGAAAATTGGGAATTATATTTCAGTTATTTTGTGGAAGTCTTCATGACGATTGTTGAATTCCGGGATCCAACTTTTCAGAAGTTGAAAATATTGATCCAATTTTGTTCGGTTCAATTCCAAATGATTTTAAATGTGGGAAATGTGCCATAGTTTGATTTTTTACATGATTTTCCCACAACTTTGTTTCAAAGGCTTGAATACATGAAAACATTTGAGTGACAATCAGATTTTTATCCTGTAACGTTACAATCAAATAATTCAAGTGTTTATTCTTTTCAACCAAAAAGGCACAATCAACCCACCAGTCATTGTCATAATCAATTGAGTTGAATTTCTATAACATGAAAATTTGAATAGAGTCACGTAATGCAAAAAAGCTTTCTAAAACTACGTTTCGACTGACTAAATTTGGGTAAAATAAGGGACATCAGTAAAATTTTCTTTCAAATCTTGTGAAAACTGCCTGACTGCCAGTGATTTAGTCCTCCGCTCCTTATAAAATTTACTATTTTAATTATAGGTTTCACGACATGATCTACATTCAAATGTTTGGATGCCAATGATTCCTGATGAACTATACAATGAAATCCCACAAAATCCCCGGATGCTTTCTTTTTTCCCGAATGTTTAATAGCCATGCCAGGAGCGCCTTCCGTAGTTGTGCTGCTAAGTATGCCAGTCCAATTGATATTCTCTATTAAATGTTTAGTTGCAGAATAAATACCATTTGCTATTGTAATACCTGGCAAGGGAACGCACTTTAATTGTTTTTCAGTTATTTCAAAGTTACTGTTAATACCTCTTATAAAGACAGAAAGTTAAGCTGTAACAACAATATCAGTGCTCTTGTCAATAGCCAGTGAAACGTTTATTCATTTCTTAATTTTCTCCATCAGTTGAAGAAAAAAATTGAGATAAATCATTCATTTTTGAAGCAATGGTGCTTTTTGACAGTGAAATATTTTGTGAATAACTGACTTTTGAAATGGAAAGGAAACATATCCAACTTTCAATAATTTTTTAAATCACCATCAGTGAAAGGTTTTGATCTCTTCTTTCTAATAAACCTTAATTTCTGGGCATCTTCACTCTAAGTAAGAATTGATTGTTGACCTTGAAGTTTAGATTTTAGAAAAGGCAATATGTCCAATTTTACTTTTTCAGAGTAAGACTCGAATTTTGATTTACGATTCGTATCATAGTGTCTCTTCAAGTTATCCTTGTAAACAGCAGCTTTTTGATAGCAAATCAAAAACAATGGTTTACCTTTCCATTCTATGACGAAGTAAGTGATCTCCCATTTAGACTGAAAAACTCTGCATTCACTATCAACTTTACTTTCTTTTGACATTATGCCAAAATCGTTACAATTATGGAACTAGACACAGTAATTATGGATATCGCACGGGCACTGCACAAACAAATCATAATAGTAACACAAACACTAGATTTCACAATACTATTGCTTCGCAGTATAACTAAAATCCTTCTCCGTACATATAGCTTCCATTACTCGACTCAATAGACTCATGTCGCACCGACGCACTCCTTTTATATTGATGAAGAAGGTTCAAGTGTAGACTCGATTGAAAAATGTATTGTTGTACGTGTATGAAAGAGAATGTCTTGTTCTAAAAATAATAATAGGGTGTTTCCATTTGTTGTTAAGAGATGGCGTTACGGTCTGTCTCTCGTTTGTTTAGGCATGTGCTGCACTTGAATTTACTTATAAATATATTATTTGTATGTATTTTAAAACTTCCGTAGCGGAATCGAGTGAAGTTTAAACGCTGTAAAAAAAAACATGATTCTTCTTTCTGTGAGACATTACGATCACAAGCCTTATTGATATGGTCAGGGAGCCAGTTGTGGCCCATGGATCATGATAAATATAATATATTTATTTTGTAATATTTATAGAAAAATCAATTTGTAAAATAAGGACATTTCAGACATCATGCATTTGAAAATTTCTCATAATTGCAATTCAACTTATAGCAAGCATTTACCGTAAAATTTCTCATAATTGAAAATTCAACTTATAGCAAGCATTTACCGCAAAAATCATGAATTATCAATAACTTTTAGAATGTATCTTAAGTGAGGGTGTTACTTTTGATAGGATTTCCATTTGCAGATACGTTTTATATGAAGGATTAAAATAAATCGTCCTTAATGATTTAAACTAACAATAAAGTGGATGTTTTGGCATGTCTTTTTAATTTTGCTTTTTGTGCTGTTTTGTTGTCCATGTATTAAAGACTTGAGTGAATGGAAAATGGCTTCTCAATCCAATGCTTTGCTTATTATATGAGAAATCATTTTATAATAATAAAATAAACTTCAACAATATTCTCTGACTTTCTATGGTAAATTTAGTCTTGTTTTTAGCTTCTCAAAGAATGAAATTTCAAGGAAGCAGAAAATTTGTAGATAAGTCGGATTTACAAGGCCATCTCAATTAAGGGACTCTAGTCTTAATACTATGAAGCGTTATCTGATGTCATTGATACTTTAAGCCAATGATAAATGTAATAAAGTGATGTTCTCAAGATCTGACATGTAACGAAAGAAACGGTCACTTTATAGTTAACAAATTGTAAATTTTAATTGATGATATAAGTAGTAAAGTTTATAAAAAGTAGGATTAAACATTGGCAACAGCATGAGTAACTTATCTCACTGGTATATTCTAGATTATAGCACAAGGACTTGATGAAAATCTAAATTAATATATAAAAGCAAAATTTAAGGTTTTACCAAGACACATTGTTAAAGATCATTTTGCCCGGTGGCAACAAACATTTTCCGATTTTCAGGCCTTTTTTCAAAAATATTTAGAAATAAAATCATAAAAATTCATGCGATCTTATAAGTCGTGAATATGAGCATTTTTGTCATGCAAAATTACCCTTTCCCAAGCTGTCAGAAAGTCACTTATGGGATTCCACGAAGGTCATTAGTTGACATGACACTTCTTTACCATTTTCACATAGATAAATGTCCTGTCCGAAATCGTTTAAATTTAAGGTGCAAAATAATTTAAATGTTTATAAAACATAAAGTGGTTGTTTCTTTCATTCCAGTTGAAATTCGGGTTACATCACTTTATTACAATTCTCGTTACTTTAAAGTATCCATGATGTCAGGATTGACCGTATTGAGACGACATCATAAATCCGACTGGTCTACGAATTTGCTGCCTGCTTTCAAATCAAATTCTTTGAACGGCAGCAAATAAGATGAAATTCACCTTGAATAACTGGGAATATTGTTAAAGTTCATTTTGTTAATAAAACGATTTCTTATACAAGGACTAAAGCACCAGTTTGAGAAGTCATTCTCCCTTGAGACGTTGACAATTGAATAAGAGTAAAAGTAAAACAGAAGAGACAATAAACCTCTCCTTAACAGTTAGCTTAAATTGGCGAAGGCGATTTAAAATTTTAAAAATATCATTAACTAATAAAATTTAACATTAATAATTGCAATATTTATAAACAATATCTTTTAAATCTTAAGACTAATGCCTTGCTTAAGATAGTATTACATTTTTGTTCTTACTGTTATACAGATTTTGAGGAGTTGAGTAGTACTGCATCCATTTCATAAAATTCTGCTGCAACAGTAATCTCTTTGAAATGACGACACTGTTAGAAACACAGCAACTCATTTTTGCTGGGTTTAATGATTACGGATTCTAGAAAGTATATTAGGTTAACCCAAAATAAGGGTTATTCAAAACACGTACACTCCACTGAGTCAGGATCCAATAATTAGCCGTCTTCCCACGTGGAACTGGTAGAGCATCGTAAGGGTTTGCTGAAAACACAAGTTTATTTTACATCCCTTAAAATGGTGAACACGCAATTGATATATTTTTCTTTTGTCACTGCTAGACACTTAGTGGTTAGCTACTAGCTGGATGAAATATATCTATGCAACTGTGCTTATGTTCGAGTATTTGTATGTACACATAACATGTATATTGTTATCTACTTAGCGATAAAAATGCTTAAAAATGTAAAAAAAAAAAAAAAAAAAAAAAAAAAACTTAACTCCAATAACAGTGATAATTTGCGACAAAATACACTTCTGAAAACTGATGAGGTTTTAAAAATGAAACTTCATGAATAAATATGCATACATCAATATAAGTATTTAATTATGCTATTTATGGAGATCATAAAACTTAGTGATAAGTTTTTGTTACTAATAACGAAGAAATGACCTTATTTCTACGAACAAATATTTAAAAATAAAATTAACCCTGGAAATTTTATGAAATATTATGTAGTTATGATTGCAATTAAATGAATCCAAGTCTAATGAGGAAATACCTTTTATTTTTCAAATTCTTATGAAATATAAATAGTTATGCATGAGAACGTTATTTTAATTAAGTGTATTGAATGAAAACTGTCAAAAGTAATGTAAAAATTGCAAAAATATTAAAATCAAATTTTTTGACAACATTTATACATTTTTTATTAAATAAGGTTTTTTTGTAATTAATAAATTGTAATGCATATACATTTGTATTGTTTTATTTTTATTAATTTTTATGTTATAATTATACATACATATATATATATATATAATATAAATATATACATATATTAGTGATATTTTTCGCATTTATTTATAAGTTCTTTAGCAATTGCATGTATCAGAAATATTAATTGGAAGTTTTAACTGCTTTGACATTTTTGATAAATACTTTGTAAGCAAGATAAAAAAAGTACAACGGATATTTCTGTCTCCAGTTAAGTGTTTTCAGCCATTTTTCAATTACGAAGTAGAGATTTAGAGATAAGTAATTCTAAGGAAGTGGAAAGGATAACAATGAAAAATATGTTTCATGCTTTAAGTGATTACATGTTTTACAAAAAATAACTTTATTTTGAATTCGGGAGCTATGTTTTAATTCTTATTGTTTCATTCTAAGAAAAGACTTTAAATAAATTACAAAAATGTTTAAATATAGTAATTTTAAAATCACTCTCAATAGTCAGTTATTTCTTTTTCTTAGTAAATTATTATATAAAATTTTTAATTTCCTATATATGAATGCTGTTTAATTTCAAACAAATATATCATTAATTTCGTGAAATTATTCTTAAATGATTAACTGATATCTATAAACTATTTATTAGAATTAAAATTATAACTTAAAATGTTCAGAATAATACCAAATACTTAAATGAGATTTAAATTTTAAAAATGTCTTTTTATTTATGCAATGTTCTGTAATTTTCCAAATACAACTGTTTCAACAATTAACGATATATAAGAAGATAATTATTAAAATTACAGAGGAATTTTATTCTGTTTATTTCTGAATTTCTTCCTATTCTTCTTTGAATATAAGTAAATGGCAGATATCTGCGGATCAAAATTTATGAAAACAGTTTGCTTAATGTTAACCTAAGTTATATTTGACTTTCTCAGATAATTTATACTACATCTAATATTTTTAAATATGAAAACTTTCGATTTAGAAATTCCGTAATTCTAGTCTATCCTTGATCATTCCACTGCAGTCTTTAATTTCAGTTATTTGGTATTAATATTGTCTTTTGCCATGTACTGTATGGCTTGTATAAACTTATATTCAATTGTCATAAGATTATTTTCGTATGTACTACCAACCTCAGAGCTTCTTGCATATGGTAGAGAATGTTTGAAAATAAGTTTATGGTAAGGTCACAACAGATCTTTTCTTTAAATGTTTATACAAGTGTGTTATGTGTATTTAGAGTAATCTATTTTTCAACACTATTTTTATTTGGACTTTCAAGAATGGAAACCAAAGTATATGTCAAAATGACTATCTGTGAAGTTTAACAATCGTATGGCAATAATACCTAGTTTACACAGAACATTTCAACATGTTTGATTCTTGGCTAATGATTATTCGGTAAAGTTAGTTTAATACTAACTATAGTGGTTTCCTATAAAGTTAGTTTAATACTAACTTTACCAAGGAAGTTAGTTCAACATATTTGAAATCAATTTAGTGATCTGATTGAAATATTTTAATCAATTGGATAGTTTCTTATACTCATACTGTTTTTGTGTTGTTGTTGAAATGAAGCTGATCAAAATAAATACAAGGAACTACACACTTAAAAACTATATAATTTATACCATATTATTTATAAAACCAGGAACCAAGGCACACAACTTTATATTTAGTTTTTAAAAAAAAAAATATTTGACCAATCCTTCTCATTTTAATAGTTTTATTTTTGGCTATAAATATTTCAGAAATATTCTCGAATCAAAAAGTTTTAAGAATGTACTTATAATTCCTAATACCATTGCAATAAAGAAATATACACAAATAAAAAGTGTTTAGGGTGAAGTAATGATAACAATGCCCCTAACGTGATTTTAAAGTTAAATTAAATGTAACTTCAAACTGATATTAAAATATGAAAAGAAAACTCAGAGCTAAACAAACAACCTTTACTTAAGCATACAATCAAATACTCAAGGGAGAAACATTCTTTGCTGTAATACAGATATCTTCCCATTTTGTTGTATTATGCAACTTTTGGAATCTTAAAAGGTTGGATCTAAGGTACAGCAAAGTGGAGGACCTGTTATGTCGTTGGTAATTTTCTTACGTTTAGCCTCGCGCTATGATTCCGTAGCTTCCTTGCATATTTGTCTCGTGTTTAAACTGGAGAAAATATTCTAACAATTTTAAAAGCAAGTCAGTGAAGTACAGTTTGTCAAAAATCTCAGACTTTCTCAAGACGACATGACAAAGACATGCATTTTACGTTTTTACGAATACATGTTTAAACAATTATTAATTAGATGTCTCCATCAGTCCATAAATATAGAAACTAAGCTTTATCCATAATTGGATCAGTGAACTTAATTCCTGTTCAGACAATGCAAGTTTAAATGATTAAGAATCTGCTAGTTTTACAACAAGAAGATAGATAATTTTAGGACAGAAACATGGACGCTACCTATCAACTCTTTCCGGAGAAACTAATATAATAAATATCAAAAAAACTTAAATCTCAAATAGAATAAATTCTGTTTTCTCACAGATAATTTTGTACCTTTTAATGTAGTGAAAATTATTTAATTGTAACTACTTTAACTTGCTTCTTGGTTTTTTTTAAATTTGATTATATATCTTAACGTCATAAAAAGAGTTATTAAAAACGAAAGGATCAATTTGTAATTTAGCTATATTACAATAAAGATTCCTGAGGTTTAATATCTTCAAAATAAGTATATGTGTAATTACACTGACAGATCTATTTTACGCATGCGTACAATGTAGGAGCATATATTTATAGACCGGTATTTAGTTTCTGCTTACAAGTGTTATTTCTAATTACAGCCTTTGGCATCGAAATCGAAGCCAGTGTTGTAGAGCTATTCAAAGACTGGCATTTCGTAGCCATTCATATGTAAATGCCTTCCTAATATCATATTCAAAGACGTAATTTAATTCATTTTATATAATCTTAATAGATCTCAATGAATCTTATACTGTGGGCACATACATTTATTTCCTTTAAATCAAAGTCTAAAATTGAATGCTATTCAATTATTGCTTACTTTCAATTTCCTGCCACTAAATTATTTGTTATATCTTAGCACATTTTTTTTAAACAAAATATCTAGTTTTGGATAAGAGATGGAACACTATGGGGACAGAAAGAACTATTCCAAATTTTTCAAAAAAGAAAGCAAAGTCTCTATCTCAGAGTACGTGACATTTTACAAGACATTCTTTAATGTTTTGAAGTAGGAAATTTATAAACTGTATTTTGCATGATTTCGATGTGCCATTGAATATCTAATTATCGGTATGGCTCTTTCAATATATAAAGATTTATTTAAAAGAATTGATGTGACCATGAACTAATGATTTAATCTCTGATGTTTGATTTGTGAAATTAAAACAATCACTCGTAAACATCATTAAAAAGAATGATGTTTTACTTGCTAAAATAATTTTTACTTAATAATATGCTTTTCTTGATATGTTTATAAAGGGTTTTCTTCTTATCTTAAAAATATTTTGAATACAACTTTAAATTCTTATAAAAATATATAAAAATGGAGAAATTTAATAATGAGAAATGAAGAATTACGCTCGCATGATGTTTTCAATTTTACAAAATGCATTTATGTCATAAAAATTGCAATTTTTTTTGTTTTCAAATTTTTATTGCATAATTGCATTTTGTTTCTTAAAAATAAAATACAATTTGAGTAAAAATGGCATCTTTTTTTATTAATGATTAATTTTGAAAACATTTTCCTTAGATTATTTCTACATAGTATTCAAATTTGTGATAAATGTTTTGTTGCATATATTAAAAACTAATATATAAACTAATAAACTTTTAGCATAGTGAAAAATAAAATATGCTGAAGCTCCAAATCATAATCTAAAGGGAAAATGAAAAAATATATATATTTCATACATGAATTACATTAACAAAAATTCCAATAAAAATTTCATGAATTATTTATAATAATCTAGTAAAAATGTATAATTAAAGGATAATTTAAGGAAAGTTGCTTTTTTGAAATAGTTTAATGCTTACTTGCTCCGTATAACAGCAAAATATTTTTGTCTTAGACATTTTACAAATCGTACTTGTTATTTAATTAAGTATAATTATTCTTACCAGATACTTCTAAGAAATTAGTTTCCAGTTTTTATAAAAATTATAGCATTTAAAAGTGCTTGAGAAAAATTTTTATTCAGAAGTTTTCTTGAAAGATGAGTTTAGAAAGTTTCTTAACAATAGAAATGTTATAAAGTTTATAACATAATAGAACGAAAATACTACCAAAATCATGGGAGAGAATCTTTTAGATTACCCTATGAACGATGGAAACTGCATTATAGAATGAATGCGGATCTCTTTTCTTGAAGCAAGATGTCTGTACAAACTTTTGAAATATAATTAATGTAATTAAAGTGTAGAAAAAATCTTTTGAATTAACAAAATGTGCATATTAAGTCTAGTTACCTGTTTTCTCAAGTATGAATTTCCTTTGCCATTTCTCTTTTAATATTAGTTGACTCCTTTCAGTTCTCTGCACTATGATACGTTGTATTCTTATTCTTAATTACAGATTGTAACATTATTTTTAAAAAAATGATTGAAACATTTCTACTTTTTTGTAAAAAAAATTCAATGATGGGCATTATTTAACAGTTAATGTCTTCGTAATACATAATTTTTTATAAAATTTCTTTAAAAAACATAGATCAAATTCTTAAATATTTATCTTATTGCCTTTTATTCTATGCTATTCATTTCTATTTATTATATTGCTGTATTTTTATCAGTGATATTAGGTTTTTACTAATTTTATTAATACAATATATTGCTAGTGCATTTAAGTTGTATTATATTTAAATTTTTAAATAAGTATTGAATAAATAGTCTGATTTTTTTTATGATTTAATAAATTCAACAGTAAAGTTATTAATGAATAATGGGTTCTTTTTCAAGGAAATAAATAATATTGCTTTAATATTTATTAACAGTCGTTGTATACTGTTGGTTTTAGAAGTTTTTTTTCGCAATCAGAAGATAGTAAGTACAGTAGTAGATATGAAGATAGTAAGTAATAAATAGCAGAAGATTATAAGTACAATGGTAGATACGAAGATAGTAAGTAAGAAAGAACAGAAGATAGTAATTAAGAAAGAGCAGATGATAGTAAGTAAGAAAGAGCAGAAGACAATAAAAACAAATTCTGACGCAAATGAAGATCCGTTGTTTCGCTGTAGGCAGCTTGTGCAAGTAACATATCTTGTCACCGCTATGTCCCAGATGTATCCTCTTAGAATGATAGATCTGGGAGTAGCAGGCTACTTTTGTGAGTCTTCTGCTTGAAAGTTAGTTAAAATTATTCTATAATTTAACTATATATATGTCTATACTTCAATAAACATGTAGTACTTTATTTTCCCTTTAGTCATATTTTCCAAAAAAAATAATCGCTTACGATGCATACCATGTAACTGAAAGCAGTTTTATAAATTATTTTTCAAAAATAAATAAACAATAATAAAATACATCAATTATCAGAAAGATATTTAGTAAAGAAATACAGTTCATATTAATAATTTCACATTTCTTTATAGTACTTTTCTGTTTTATTGTTTTTCCCTCTAATTATTTTAAAAAGTGTATGGAGAAAAATAGATCAAATAATGTGAACAATAATGTGATCAAATAGTATGGATAATCAATATAGTGCAAGTGATCACTATTTATTTTTAACGGTAAAAAACATATTTGAAAATCATACTACCAAACAATTTTAGTAAAAATAATTCCTAATTTTTAAATTGCCACTTGGGTGATTATGAAAATGATAATTCTTCTCCTTGAAACTCAATATAAAAAACTGGATGGAAAATAATCTTAATTGAATACGGTGTCTTTCCCTGAAAGTAAAAATAAAAGAATAGATAAATTTATGCTTAAAAGACAAAAATGCATTTATTCTATACATTAACACATAACATTATAATTAGGTTTTATAATAAATTAAATAATCATAAATTACAACAGATTTAATATTACTCATGTACTTAAAATAATTTAATTTTTATAGTTGCTTCTAGCTGAAAAATCCATGAAACAAATTACTATTTATGTATAAGTTAAAATCATATAATTCCTTGAAGACATTCTTTATCTGAACTTTCTACAACTTTTTAAGATTCTAAGAAATGCAAAAATGCAAGAAGTAATACAATCACAGATAAAAAAAAATAGTTACATTCAAAATATGCGTTTGTCCTTAAAATAACACGCTTAGGGAAGTCTTAGGTTTTGAAGTTTGGTCATGAATATATTTTGAAACAGGAAATTTTGTAAAAGAAGAAATTTAGCATTCTGAACGTAGACTTTCAAAATTTTATTTTGAGAGTTACTCACATGTGAGTAAGTAAGTTTTCAATGTTTTATAGCTTTCGGAGTAATATTTAGGCAAGTAAAATGTTAATTCTGAAATATATATATACACACATATACAAATATATATATATACATATATATGTATATATATATATATATATATATATATATATATATATATATATATATATATATATATATATATATATATATATATATATATATATATATATATATATATATATATATATATATATATATATATATATATATATATATATATATATATATATATATATATATATATATATATATATATATATATATATATATATATATATATATATATATATATATATATATATATATATATATATATATATATATATATATATATATATATATATATATATATATATATATATATATATATATATATATATATATATAATATATATATATATATATATATATATATATATATATATATAGATATAGATATATATATCACATATACAAAATCTGGAAGATTATATCTTCTTTAAAATTTGTAAACAAAATGCATGATACGATAATTGTTACATAAATCTCCATATCTATATTTATTACCGGAATAAATATGTTTTTAATACATTTTTATGTTTAAAACGTATTTTTGTTTTCACATTTAAATAAAAATAATTTTTTGGAAAGAATTATGTACTTATATATTTGTTTTGTATAATTATGAAATTCACGAATGAAATGTTTACTTCAATTATAAGAATTAAATTAGGTTCAGTTAGATTGTTTTTGTAGTTATAAATAAACTACTTTCCTTTATAATTGCGCAAAAATTTTTACTTAGGCATAAACAAATTATAGTACTCGCTTAAAATTTTTAAAATTTTCCACAACCAACCAGAGTTTCTTAGGATATTTGTCAAAACTGTTAATAGTATAAAATATTCGTTTAACCGATCTAATGGAATACATATATTTTTTAGAAAAAATATTTCTCGAAAAGTAATATAAATGTGACAGTCATAATTATATAATATTTACATTTTACATAATATATTTTAAATAAACTTTTGTATATTTCTTATATACTATTCAATATTATTCTAACTTTCCTTTATATTATATATTACCTATACTATTTACTATGTTGCATTCAGGTAATATAGCATTTAAAAGCAAAGGAATTTAGTTAAGTAAAAATATTGTTAATCGTTATGTTTACATTTAATTCTTTCGAGATAAATTTTAAATTTTAGAAATGAAACACATTTCTTATTTCTTAAGAATGTGCATAAAAATGCGAAGTATATTTTTTGTATTTTATATATACACCTCGTAATCAATATTTTTGCATATTTAAAAGTAATGGATTTGAAATTTTTTTTTCGCATGACTATTTAAAGAATGCAATTTCTTAAAAAGATTTATATCCAGAACTAATTCAATCAAAAACATGTTCAAATTTAATTAATGAAATAAAAATTTCTATTCCCAAAATATTTCATTGAATTTATTAATTTTAAAAAAAATTATTGTATTGAATAAGAATATTTTTAAAATTTTCTTACAGATGATTCTAAATACTTAATTACTAATTCAATAATTTAATTTAATTAAAAATGATGTCTTAAAATGTGGATGACTTCAGTTAAAAGCTTTTTTTAATTATTGCAGTGAATTTGATTATTTAATTGAAGATGCAAAAACGAGTTTTAAGATATTTAAAAGATATAAATAGGAAAACTTATGTGTGACAGACTCTGAACTGCAATTATTGTTTGACAATTTGTCAATGAATTTAAAGAAATTGGAAGGTTATTAAACACTCTAAAATAATGAAACCTATTCAAGAATAATGAGAAAATGGTAATAATTTATTTATTTCTGATCGGTTGAATTAAACATTTATATCTTGCAGAACAATTTTTTTTAAATTACGTCCTTATGTTGGCCTTTTCGAGCATAATAAGTCTTGCAGTCCAATAAAGAAAAGAAGTATCTCCAGGAGTGGAGAGCGTCTTGAAATGTGAAGAAGAGCGCGCTTCCTGGAGGGCAGAAAGACGAAGGCTGCAACTGAATTAGCGTTACCCAGGGTGCACTACGAGGAGGCCTGTTACACTACACACCTGCAGAAGAAAATGATGATTTTGAAAATGAAAATGATGATTTTGATCACATAGGGACGATGATTTATAATTTCTAGAAGAAAACTAAGATTAATGAATAAAATTAATTATTATTCTATAGGTTACTTTGGAAAACAGATATCGCTGTTATGTTTGTAAATATGCCATCATAACGTGAAGACGACAGAACTCACATATTTTAATATTTGTCGTTGAGCATAATGATTTCGATGACATGAAGAATGGGATCAAAGTCATCATTTTCAATGACGATGACATGGATGAAATGACATTACATGAATTTAAGCATTAAAAGTTAGGTAATGAATCAATTGATAATTCACGATCTCATATATTCCACAAGGATGTGGTATCCACAATACTACATTTTGAAAGTGCTTAAACTATAGCTTATAGTTTAATCTACATTGTAAATTTTGTTTTTAGAAGATAAATAATTAAAAAAAACACATGGCGTATTATATTATCTTGAGTGCATAATGGAACACTATAACAATAATATTATGAATCATATTAAAAAGTTTCAAAACATTAGCTTTAATATGATTAATTAAAAATAATTGATCATTAAATAAATGTAAATTTATAATTAATAAGTACGTACATGAAAAATATACGTGAAATAAAAAATAAAAGTTATGTGAATTATAAGAAAATTATGAATATCTTTTATTAATTATTATTCATATGAGAAAATCAGTTTTTTCATTTTCAAAAAGAAATGATGTCTGCAGATTCATCAGAGAAAATACAGTTTTTGCTATTTCTGAGTCCTTAAAGGCATTACATCATTCTTTTAAACATAATATAAATTATAACAACGCATTTTTTTAATAATATGAAGTTTAAATTAAAAGATTAGTGTTGCCGTGAAATGAGTTCATAAATATTATGAGGAAATGTAAAGTTAGTAGAACAAAAATGATTACATTATTTTTAAATTTTTCTGTTAATGTTGAATATTTTATACTAAAAGAAATATAAAATTTTTAAACAGTATGCATGCTTAAAGTACATTTTTTTACCCATTTTTACATCTCTATGCAACAAAAATCAATTTATATACATAAAAATTGATGTAACATATTAATAAAATTTTAAATAATATTCTAACTTAATGTAAAGTATATATTTGCAAACAAATGCATATATACTTATTTTAATAAGCAAAATATTTAAATTGCTGTTTGTAATTTTTAATCTATATTTGTAAAACATTTGAAATTCTAAAAAAATGCATGAAATGTATAGCATTTTAAAAATATCTCGTTAATTTTATGTCCACTATTACATATAAATTTATATTTAAATATAAAGTATTGAAAGTATCGATTTTTGATAATTCTACATACATTAGTATAGTAATACAATATTATATAAATAATTTAATGTTAATTTATTTTCATTAAATTATTTATATATATATATATATATATATATATATATATATATATATATATGTATGTATATTATATGTATGCTTGTATGTAGGGCTACATTTAAAGGTAAATACAGAAGAACAGAAGTAAATGATATTTCTAATGTTGTACAACTTTGTACTGAGTAAAATAATATTAGGTTGCTCATATAGATTTCTAAAGAAACGTATTTGATAATTTCCATTTGGCCTAAATACTTTTCGTTTATAAGTTTCCGTATTTGTTTATAAAAAATAAATTACAGTATTCACGAGAATCGTTCAAGTATAAGGACACCAGTTATTTCATTATAATTCGATTTAAAATATAGTAATAAAATTATAGAGATCAAAATTTACAATGAGTAATAATTAATTTTATGATTATGAAAATAAATTTGTAAATTATTTATATAAATTTATTGGAAACCAAGTCTTACAGTTTAATTTTTAAATAAATAGATATTGTGTAAAAAAAGCATTTAAAATTTTCTATGATTTTGAGTTTTTGCTATAGCAGCTTACTATAATATATTTTGTTAAATATTTAAGCATAGCTAACGTTAGATAGTTGAAAATTAAGGATGTAATGTATAGTTATCGGATTCCTTAACTATATAATTTTTGCTTCTAAAGGAAGCCTAGGTAAATATTATATCATGCATAATACAATGTATAATTAATCATGTAACATATAAGTTTGGAATTTCTTTTGTTGAGATACACACCTATTAGATAAACTCAAAAAAATAATATTAAATTTCTGTCAAATGAAAAACTTGATGATTCCACAAAATAATAAATATTTTTGATTAAATGACAAACTTGTGCATTGAACAAAATAATATACATTTTTTGATGGCCGTATGAAAAAGTGCTCAATTAAAAAATAATAGCACAAATTTTGATCAAAAGACATTGAAGATAGTGCATCAAAATAATATAAAATTTTATAGTCACTGTCCAAGATTTATAGAATTTGGAGTTTATCAAAATAGTTATTTTTTTTTGTTACATGTTTGTATTTTTTGTTTTATTACAATTATTAAATAAAATTTTTTGTAAATTAAAAATATAATTTTCAATTAATATTTTTTCTCATAATCTGCAAGACGTATACTATATCATATTTTTTATTCAAATATCCTTATTTTAACTGATTATTAAAGATTAACAATGCATTTCTGATAGATATGCATTGAAAAAAATTAGATATTTATTATCTCGTTTCATTGATAATATTAAGAAATATATCTACGTGGCATATATGTAATTTAAATATAGTACGTTCCTTTGTTAGTTATAATTTTATTCCTAGTGAGAATTTTAAGGTTAATGAAATCTTTATTGTAGATTAATTTATAGATGTTAAATTATACTAAACGTTTATTTAAGCAATTTAATAAATTTATATGCTAATCATAAGAATTGTAGATCTTGTTATGTATAAATACTAAATTAATATAAAATTCGATGAATTTCCCTTTATATTTTGCCATCCCACTTTTTAAATTAAAATGTAGTACATAAGGATAATAATAATATATTTTTTTAACAATTTAATTTTATCACTTTTGAAGCAAATTTTAGGATATTATTCACGAGAATACATTGATGTAATTTTTTTTTTTTTTTTTAAATTTCTTAATGTATTTCTTAATGTAACAAGAGATATATTTTGAATATTTTATAATCAATCCAGTAACACATTGAATTTATTGTTTAAAAGGATATGTAGAATATACAAATATTATGAGATTCAAATAATATTTTCAGATATTAGATCCTTTTAAAATATAATTAAAGTTAAAAGTTTTGGAAAATTTCTGTTTTATTTACTTTATTTTAAATACTTTCACACACGCCAATATGGTATGGAAAATCTGCTTCAGTAAAATAAGAAAAAATATAATTTAATAATATATAAGGCACATTTACAATATGGAAATATTTAATTAAGAGAAAAATTTCAGCAAAATTACATGTTAAATTTTGTTTTTAAGTAATAAAGGATTAACATTGTATGCGCTCATTTTTTTTAAAATATGATTGAAATTGCTTAAGATTTCAGAATACTTTGGGAAATTTATATCTATTAAACATTGCATTTTCTATACATATATAGGAAATTCATTGGAGAAAATATGCGTACATCATTATTCGCTTAATTATGAATTATTTTTCAATAAAAAATTTTATGGTGACATAGTTATATCATTAATTACTTATTAAGGTGCTTTTCTAATTAATCTTTTAAATATAATAAAAAATCTATTTTAAATATTTTTTGTCTGTATTGTGAATAGTGTATTTTTTCATCGATAATACCCAACCATTTTATAATTAAAAAAATTCAAGATGCATATTTTCCCTACATTTCATGGTGAATAATGTCTCAATTTGTTTTTATAAAAAATTGAAGGTGACAAAAAATTAAATATTTTTTATTCTTCTCCTCACACCTTAATTAATTTTTTCATAATGAAAATTAATGAAGGCAAAGGAAATTTTGATGTTTTTATGAATGAATGTCATATATATATATATATATATATATCTATATATATATATATATATATATATATATATATATATATATATATATATATATATATATATATATATATATATATATATATATATATATATATATATATGACATTCATTAAATAATACATTCTAAGATTATATAAAATTAAAATTAACGGTGATTATACATAATCACTACAAAATTTGGTGAATATGATGAATTATTTCATAAGTATCAAATTTACTGGTTAGTTAATAAAATCGCTAACTAAGGAGTAATGTGATAAAAGTCCTTAATTTTACGAAAATTCGTTTCGTTTCCATAACTCCTTGGTTTCTATCACCACGTGATTTCAGGAGTAGTTCTCATTTCGTTGAATGTTGATGTTTTTTCGCTATCCTCTCGGAAAAAAAATTGAATAAATGACTGGTATGTTTGAGCATTTTAATCCCTAATTACTTAATATTATGAATAATGAAAAAATAGTGGTTTTCTGATGAAAGAAAGATATGATGATTTGTTAAGAAAAATGAACAATTGTCAAAACAAAAATCGCGTCGGAAGAAACTTGAAGAATACACAGGCCTACAAAAAAAATTTTTTTGGTGCTTAGGATTTTAGAGCAGATTTAAACTATATTTTTATTGCTGAATCTAAATATGAAAGCAGTTTTACTGTATCAGCTCTAGATTTTTAGATAAAATCACTTATCTATCAATGTTTTTTCTATTTAGTACTTTCAAGTACAAGTGTTGTAAAATTTATACAGGGAAAGATTCTTGTATATTTGCCCTATTGTCAGTCTTCTTTTGTAACCAATTGAATTTAAAATAATAATATTTAGGAAATAACTAATTATTATTTTTAAAAATTATTATTTTAATTCATTTATTATAAAAAGAAGACAAACGATATGAGATATATAACTGATTAGTTGACAAATTCTTAATAAATGGGATTGAATCCTACTTATTAGTGCTATCCAATTAGTTCCAAAGAAATCCGATAGATGGAGATGTCTGTCCACTATCTGAAGTGACCTTCAAAGCTTCAACCGCAGTTGAGAGTTGAGAATAGTTCGTGAATTCCGGCGGTGCAGATAGATAGAGGTTGGCGTCATATGAAATTTCTCTTTAGTAACGAGTTGTTAAAAACTAAATCTAAGTATTTGTGTTGTTGAATAGAAATGAAATGAGTTCAAGTAGAAGAAGCTGTGTACATCATCCTGATATTTTTTGCTACATATGCGGAGAATACACGCTACTGGAAAACAGAAAATCTATTAGTGACTTTGTAAAGAGGGTTTATCTTGGATATTTTGGTGTTAAACTTGGTGATCAAGATAAAACCTGGGCACCACATATTGTCTATAAAACTTGTACAGAGCATTTACGACAGTGGACTACCGGGAAAAGGAAAAGCCTGAAATTCGGTGTACCAATGGTTTGGAGAGAACCAAAAAATCACTTTGATGACTGTTATTTCTGCCTAGTAAATATTGCTGGAATCAATCGAAAGAACCGTAATAAGTGGACTTATCCAAATTTAGTCTCTGCAAAATGCCCTATCCCTCACTCAGAAGAAGTGCCAATTCCAACTTTTCACCAGCTACCAGAACTCTGTGAGGACGCTTATTGTCTCTCTGATCAGAATTCTGATACTACTGAAGGTGACAGCGATTTTGAAACGTTATCATCAATTCCTCAATATTTTAACCAAGATGAGTTAAATGACCTCACTAGAGATCTCAATCTGTCGAAAGAAGCGTCTGAATTACTGGCTTCCAGGTTGAAGGAAAAAATTTACTTGAACCAGGAACGAAAATTACATTCTATCGCACAAGGGAGAAAGATCTGCTACCTTTTTTCTATGAAGAACAAAATCTTGTATTTTGTCATGCTGTTAGAGAACTCCTGGTAAAAATGGGTCTTCCTGAATATTATCCAGATGATTGGCGCCTATTTATTGACAGCTCAAAGTGAAGTTTGAAATGTGTTCTTCTACATAATGGGAACAAATATGGCTCAATAGCAATTGCTCACTCAACGAAAATGAAAGAGCAATATGACACCATAGCTTTGGTCTTGGAAAAAATAAAGTATCGTGAACACCAATGGGTGATTTGTGTAGATTTAAAAATGGTAAACTTTCTCCTTGGACAGCAAAGTGGCCACACAAAATATCCTTGTTTCTTGTGCCTCTGGGATAACAGAGACAAAACGCAACAGTGGGTTAGAAAAGAGTGGCTTAGGAGACAAAACATGGATGTTGGGAAGAAGAATATCATCAACGATCCTTTAGTTCCACGAGAGAAAATCATCTTTCCACCACTGCATATCAAGGTGGGTCTAATGAAGCAGTTTGTAAAGGCTCTTGATAAGAATGGATCATGCTTTGCATATATAGGGAAAAAAATGCCTCAGCTGAGTATGGAAAAAATTAAAGCAGGAATATTTGATGGCCCACACAAATAAGACAGCTGATTAAAGACCCTGATTTCATAAATTCAATGAATGAGATTGAACAAAAAGCCTTGAATTCATTTGTTTCAGTTGTCCAAAATTTTCTGGGTAAACACAAAGCTGAAAACTATGTTGAATTAGTTAATGAAATGCTGAATAATTTAAGATCCCTTGGGTGTAACATGAGCATTAAGGTGCACTATTTACATAGCCACTTAGACCGTTTTCCTGATAATTTAGAAGACATTAGTGAGGAGCAAGGTGAAAGATTTCACCAAGATATAAAATGTATGGAGGATCGCTATCAAGGAAGATGGGATACTCACATGATGGCAGATGTCTGCTGGACTTTAAAACGGAATTGTTCCAAAATACATTCAAGGTTGTCATGCAAAAGAAGTTTCCGAAATGTTCTGTGAGTAATGTGTTTAAATCATGACTTTTTCTGTTTTCTTTTGTATTTAATAAGCAATATCTATGTAATATAATAAAAATTCCCTGTTTAATTTGTTTGTTTAAACCATGGTTTTTCTTTTAAAATAGTGTAATGCATGATTCATTAAAATGTTGATATCTTAAAAATTCAATCTGATAGGCAAAAATTAATGGCATATTTGGATTTAGCGCATCGAATTCATATAAAATCACCTCCGAAATCTTTGGCACCAAAACCACTGTTGACCAGTGTTATCAGAGACTAAAATGATATGAGGGAATAAAAGAAGAGGCAATGACAAAAAACTTATTTTTCCTGTAAGTGAAGAATGTTGTAATGTTAGATATTATGAGTACTTTAAAGAAATATTTAGTGATTCATGAGGTAAACTTATAAATAGTGATCATGACGTCAAATTTTTAAGAACATTTTAATTTTTTTACTTCGATTTTTGTCATTTAAATAATTACAATATTCTATACAATAATTAGTGACATTTTTTCTATCAAATTTTGAGTATTTTTACATTTGCAAATAATGTTTTTTTTAAATACATTACTTTATTTCTTATTTAATTTTATTTTCTAATAATTGTTTTATTATTATAATAAATATTATTTTATTATTTATTGTTAAATATTTTTATCCTTGATTTTACTCTAGAAATATGATATACTTTTTAGAATAACAAAAGCATGAACTACTTCAGTATTTATTGAAATAATTGATTTTTTTTTTATTATTCTTAATTAGAACTTATGTTGAAGCTGTTTACTATATCAGAAAAAGCTTTAAATGGTTACTGATAAAAGACTGTTTAACATGATTGCAAGAGTAAAATATTATGAAATATTACTTTTGTATTTTAACACTTTATTTAAAATCGTTGAAAAACACACGCTTTATTATTCTTGACTTGTAAAAAATACATATGTCTTTAAATAGTGATCATGAGGTAAACTTACATAATTCATGAGGTAAACTTATAAATAGGTCATAGTGGTAGAAACAGGATGTTAAAAGAATTTCAAAAAAAATACAAAACATTAGTACCTAAAAAATCATAATTTATTTAAATTTGTGAAAAATTTGTCAAAAAAAATACTTAATGTACTAAGAAAGACTTGTTGTAAGGGCAATGGTATTTCAAGAGATGAACTCACGATGGCAGGTGGACCTAATTGACATGCTGTCGCAATCAGATAATGACTGTAAGCTTATATTTTTTATCAATACCACTTGACGAAGTATGTACAGTTGCGTGCCTTAAAATATGCAGAGGAGGTTGCATGTTGTCTAATTGATATTATATTTGATTACTATATTTGGAGCCCGCAGTGTACTGCAAAGTGCAACGGTCGTGAGTTTAGTAGCAAAATAGAACAAACTTGTGCAATGTAGCCGGGTCTGGAAACTGTGCACGGAAAACATAGACACAGCCAGATTCAAGGTGTAAACCAGGATATTGTGGTAATATACTAAGTACTTAGTCAGAAAGAAATGATACCAGTGAAGTTTCCGAAGAGTTACGTCTTATACAACTTATGAAAAATAGAGCATTTCATGAAGACTTTAAGTGTTCTCCTTATGAAGCAATGTTTTGGGACGCTTGCAAAATTTGGCTTCAAAACATTTTCGTTCTCGAATGACTCAACTGAATATCTTAAAACTAAAGAAGAACTTCAGGCATTAATCGAAACAGTTAATAATTCTTCTGAAAACACCAGTAGCGAAATTGAAAATGTTTCTAATATGGACAATAAAGATCTATCTCAAAATAACTCTTTATTAGAAGTTAATTTTAAGACTGAGAGAGAGAATGAAGCAGCAGTCGCTCTAATCTAGGCAGATATTTTATGCAGGCAAGAGCAAGTAAGAAAACATAAAATGAATGCTAAAGAAGTTTTAGAATTATAAGCAAAGAAAATGTTGGATGATTAAAATCTTAAATTTCTTGCTGCTAATGTTGGAAACTCAGTGGAACTACGAATGTCAGACGTAAACAAACCAAGAATTGGTTTTACCAGAAGCATTACCAAACCAAGAATTGGTATTTTCAATTCTGGTAACGTCTGGTGTATTTGTAGTTTCAAATTCATAATAATTTATTTTCGTTTCCTTTCAAAATAATTTTTGAGAAATAAAAATCTGCAACAGCAAACATTTAAAATTTACATAAGAATAATTCGCAAATTCGTAAATAATTTATAGATATTTGTACATATTTATACAAACCCCTGAGGATAGGTTTATTAATTAATAGTATATTTCGTAAATTTTCAAACATATGATTCCTTATTTCATATTTTTAAATATCTTGGACATAAATATATTTTACGTTGTTAATATTACTTAGATATACCATGATTTTTTTGGAATATATAAATACTTAAAATAAAAAAAAAAAATCTCAAATGAGGTATTAAAATCATTTAATATTTACTTTTACATTTTTTTTACTTTTTAGGTATATTTCTTATGTTCTGTTGAATGCTGTACAAATATGTAATAAAAGTAATACTATTTAACATTTTCTTCTTCATATCAGTTTGATCATTCTTCATCCTACGATGATAAAAATAGGAAAACAAATATTACGCGAAAATCATACTTTTTATATGGAGAAAAGACAAATATTTATGTATTTATTTTATCATATTTAAACAACGTGTGCGTTCACTTTTGTGAAAAATAATGTTGGTTTTCGTACCAGGCTGTTCTAGCTAAAATGTTAGCTATTTCTTTAAGACTTCTTTACTGCATTGTTTCCGCATATGAAACAGCTGTGACAAAAGTTTCGATCTTCTTCCACGCCTTCCTCCTTAGATAAAGAAAAAATCTCCAAGGAAAACTTATACAATACTTACAATTTAACTCTTTTTTAATGTTGTTTTGGATAATATAGAGAAACTCTTTTGGTTGTATGCTTTAGGAAAAATAATTATGCGCGTTGAAATTTGTTGGAGATTTTCTACATACATTTCATTTTATATTTGATATAAAATCAAATATTGACAGAGATAGTATGTAAAATAATTTGAGTAAATTTTCCTAACTTTCAAGAATTAATAACTTATTTCTAATATTTTTAATAAATTATTTACTTAAAAAACTTTAAGCATTTAACTTAAAATTTTTCAATAATGATTTTAATTAATGGTGTATTTTTACATAAAAATACATTAATTTTATACCCACTTTAATATCTCAATTATTTAAAAAAATTAAAATATGAGAAATATGTTGTAAATTTTAATAAGAAAAAATAAAATTTAAAGAAAATAATAAGTGTGCTCGTGCCAAAAATATCATTCCTATTTTACAGCATTTGATACAAACCGATAAAAACTTTCCGTACATTAAATTGCTATAGTCTATCTTATATTTTTAACTGCTTATGCTATTTTAATATAAGATATTAATTGCTAATTAAAGGCATACAAAGATTTTAATATATTCAATAATTTTATGATTTAAACTCGAAGAAAATGCAATGAAAACTTTTCTGCAAAAACATTACATTTACAATATTTAAAATTTAGTTACATTAAGGAAATAATAATAAATTTCTAAAATATGCAAATTCTAGCATAATTAAAATAACAAGAAGTACTTATTTGAAATTTTTTAATAAAGCATTCGAACATAGGAAATTGTAACTAAAATTATCACAATTAATGTTTTATAAAATTCAAATGTGTCTTCTACTATTTTAAAGTCATATGCACATTTATTTCTGAATATCATAAAATATATTTAATAACAAATTAACATCACAAGTATGCAGAATAAACTATACATTCAGTTCACTGAAATTTCACACACCTGAGATTATCATCTCAAAGAGCTCGTTATCCAAGCTGAGTTACATAACTTCGTTATAAAAAATATTATGTATTGATTCGTTTAAGTAAACTGCGATTCTTATGATATTCGAAATGGAGAACATTTAATCTGTTTACATATAAAATATAATTTTATACTCATATAATTTCTAGAAAAGAAAATTTTGAAATTGAGATTTCGTCAAGAATGTTGGAAATTTCTTAAGGTTAGACAGGGACTTGAAAAATAATTAAATATTTTTCATAAGAAAATACATTTTTAACAAAAGTAAAGTATAATGTTTAAGAAACATTATCATTTTTACTATTACCATCAAATATAAAAGTCTTCTGAGATTATGCTGACGTGCCCACAATTCTTGTGATACAGTTTTTCAATATATGTATGATTATTTATATGACGATTGTTAAAATTCGGAAAAAATTAAACTAATTTAATTATCTGAACTTTTGAGTGTTATTTGTTAGAAAGAAAAACCGTTACTTAGATATATGCACGAATACACATAGACATACGCACACGAACTCACACACACGGAAACATACTTTGCATTAATATGAAAAGTATGTTTAAAATTCTAAAATAAATGAAATTCTAATGAATTTCATTTATTTTAGAATTGCAGATTAAAAAAAAAGAAACAGCAAAAATTAAATCGATGAGAAAAGAAAAAAAAAACGTATGTATATATGTTCGTCATTTTTTATCACATTATTTTTTTTTTTTTACATTCAGATGTTTGATTGTTTTCGTGTTCTAAGTTTTTACTTTTACCATTTTATAATTTTATCTGTGTGGATAAAAAAGTACCACATAAAAAAGGGGCAATATGCAGTGTCTAGATACATTTTTTATATTCAAATTATTACTATACTTATAGTTAAAATGTTTCTAGAAGTAAATTAAAACTACTCATATTCTGATGTCATGCACCATTTGTATGCATATTACTATGTTGAAAAAACACAATTTAAAAAAACTAAATTATAAATAAATGCAGTTATTTAAAAAGTATATTTTACTTGAAGGTTTTTTTTAGCTTTAGTAAATATAATTTAAATAACCGGTATTCTTTCATAAAATTAGTTTATTGTTTATAAATTCATTATTACGTGCAAAAAAATGGCAATTTGGTTATTTCAACAAGATTAATTAATGGTGAGACAAGTACTGTCTGCTTCAGAAGATAATTGTTAATGCTTACGAGTAGACTCTTATGTATTGTAATAGAAAAATTCTATTATCTCTTCAAATAATTCAAAATATTAATAAAAGTTGCAATTTATAATATTTAATTCCAATATTCAAAATAAAAAATTAAGAACCTTTTATATTTCTTTATTTTTTTAAATTGTACAACACTAAATGCTAGAGAAAAGTTTTAAACATCATTATTTCGATGCATAAACACCATATAAAGTTTTTACTGAGCAAAAAATAGCCTTTCTGTCGTACACAGTTGAAAGTAAAATACAGTAATATAAATTGTACATGAGCCATTATAGATAAAAACACTACACTCACAAAGGAATAAGAAAATACCATACAAAAATAAGTTAAATTTTTTAAAACTCTCAGAATATAATTGTTCCTAAAAGTTTTATCACGTGACATGTTTATTTTTTGGCCGTTGTTCCGTATATGTTACAAAAAAAGGTTTTAAACACTTATATATATTTGTCTTCAGTAAGAAAAAGAGAAAAATAACTTTCTTTCAGCATCAAAAAAAAAATTTCATCAAAATATATTTGTGGTAATCAAATTCAATTATTCCTTAGCTCAACAAAAAAAAATAATTAATATATTTTGGTTTTAATTAAAAATAATAATAATAATTTTACTTACATTTTAAATAAAACAATTAAATTTGTAATACATAGCATTATATCCTAAATGAGAAAATTTGGAATTATTGTTAAATTATAAATTCCAACACATTTAATACAATTAGGTTGTAATGTCATCTTACAATATTTGCATAATCATATTAGTAGGAATCTGAATAGTTAAAATAACACAGATTTTTTTTCAGATGTGTGTTCCTTAAATAATATTAATTTCCCATTTTATTTTAGAAAATGTTTTGTTAAATTATATTTTAAAATTAACTTACTTTAATTTCAAAATTAAAACAATATTTCATATTAAAGAGATAAATAGCTTTTCTGTTTTTATTTGTAATTTTTAACTGTAATTTTATATTTGATGTATATATATATATATATATATAGTGTGTTCTTTTCAGTAACATATGTCTCTTTATATATGTACTTTCAATTAGCTTGTCTGAAATTTAAAAATATATGTTTAAAAACTTCAACAAGATATATAAGGAAAGAAGGATATTTTGTGTGTGTTTTTAAAGTAATTATTTTATTTTATTCATTTATTAACTTTCCTAATGTTGTTGTAAAACATTTTAAATTTCAGCGAACCCTAAACAATTAAATATTTTCCACTATTCCACCCAAAGATATATATTAATATGAGCAATTTTTGTATTTAATTTTATTTTTAGTTTAAAATAGTTATTTTTAATAATTATTTAAATTTATATTATTAGTATTTTAAAGGGAAAAAATTAAATTTTAATTATATAATGCACATAATATTAGTCTCAGCAGTTTGTGGATTTTCTGTGATTTGACATTTTCTGTAGAATTCATTGGGCAATATTTTTTCTCAAACTTTTTTGTCATTTAGGTAGTTACTGCCTTCAGCACAGCGTGTTTGGAAATAAATATCAATTTAAGAAGTGAAGCACCATGTAAGTGTGCTATCGCCACTTCAAAGGTGCTGAGTAACTGTAATTTAGATGTAAGGACTGAGTAGAAGAGCCCAGATTTGATCAACGATCCCCAGAATGTCATTTCAAATCAAAGACACTGCAGTCTTTATATATTTTATGCATCCCGGTCTCCATTCATAAACACTATGATTTTTAATAGTCTAAAGTATGATTCACTGTCTTTCGGAAATGCGAATAATGCCCTTTCCAACCAAGCCACACACATTCAGAAATAACTTATATATATATATATATATATATAAAGTTATTTCTGAATGTTATTTTAAAATACAATATGCACTAAAATTAGTAAAAATGCATTAATTAGAATCCATCACATAAATACAACTGATAAATGCATAAATTTCGAACAAAAAAGGCATTACAGTCCTTCTTTTTATGCTATATATCACGGAAAAGAATGTATATCGGTACGACAAATAAATAACTCAGTATTTATTGCATACATTTTGAATAAAATTACAGATAATATATTTGAATAACTAATTACATTGTTTTTGAAGAACAAAAGTTTGAATTACATAGTTATGACCAAATAATATTTTTTATGTTGCTCTCTAATTTGAGTTATTTTATCAGAACATAAATTTTCTAAACTTTTTAAATTCATATACTTTGGTTAGAATAAATTCCAAAAATTGCATGAAACTTGGAGACATAGATAATGTAAAATTAGAATTCAGAGCAACAGTAATAGCATTCATTGTTTGAGCCCTAAATCAAAAGATTGGATTGTATACACTTATAATTCTATTCATGGACGTTTAAAAGAATATCTTTGCATAGTGAATAAAACTAATTACGTGCAAATTATTAGAGAATTATTGGACTAATATTTAAAATTAAATTATCAAAATAATAATTTTTAGAAAAAGACATCAACAGAATGTGGTAAACATTGTGTTGCATATATTCAATATATGTCTGTGTGTACTGAGTATGCTTCTGAAACTGAAGAGAATAAATGATAGATGCACTTATTATAAATTATAATCTGTAGAATACAGAAAGTTTCAATATTTTTGTATCTAGAGAAAGAGAGATAAAAGACTTATATATTAATCATTGAAAATCAGTATACACTTTTTTATAATGTCTCAAATATTTGTTAAAAATAATACCATAGTAAATGAAGAAATCATTCAAAATGAAAAATTGCTTAATATATTTATATAAAATATTCGATAATTCTACATACCTTTGGACAAATGAAAATCAGTCTTATTTTGGAAATTTATTTGAAGTAAGTAAGCAAGGTGCATAAATAAACAATTCTTCTGAATCTGAATCTTAATAAATATTTAAAAAAAATTTTCATTATAGATGTACTGTAAAATTTAAAATCAAGATTTGATTGAATTTTACAAATTTGAATTGCGTAAAAATTAATACGCTATGGAATTTATAATATTTTACATAATTCATATCAAGTACAGTTATTTATATAAAATTATCTCTGTGATATATGCGATAACGATATTTATTTCCGCCATTTGAAAAACTCAGTATTTGTATAAAAGCTAAAAATAAAAAAATAATAATAAGGAAATTGAATCTTAGAAAATAAGATGTATCAAGAGATTAAAGATTTCTTAGAAAAGTTATTAACAAAAGCAAACATCTCAAACTTCACAGTTAAGAACAAGCTTATAATTATTTTCTACTCACAGACTTCCATTATTGACAAATAAATGAAAACACTTCGTAGAAGCACGAAAGTAAAACCTCTCTCATGTACTAACAACTGATTGCATTGATGAAATTCTTTGCCTGAAATTCAGAAAAGCGCATAAAATCTTTGATATATGTATGTATACAATAAAGTTTTATTTATTATAAGATGAAGAACAAAAACTTAAACAATACCTGTATATGTTTCTTCTTAATTCCTTTTTGTTTCCTTTTTCTTTTCAGTTAACTGCTTATAGTTTTTAAAAGTAAAAATAACAAACATGCGAAAGTTTATCACAAAAATTTCTTGTTGAATAATTTTTTTTTCAAATTATATTTAAAATATATTATAATTAAAAATAAACAGTAAATAATATTTAAAATATTCTAAAAATTTTCTTACAATGTTACTTCTCCTTTGATTGATACTTATAAGTACTCGTATTTAAAATTACTGATTTTTTAAATATATCATTTAACTTTTATAATTCCCATCACTATCTCTATAGATTAAAAATATATACATATGATCATGAAAATAATTGAAAAATATTTGATAATGAAAGTTACGGTTAACTGAAACTATTCCCACTTTTATGTTTTTCCTTCAGTTTTATTATACAAATTTATAAAAGAAAACTCACATTGTGACAAAAAGCGCCCCACTAAATCAGTATATTTTATGAAAATAAAGCTCTGTTAAAGATATCAATGGGTTGTAAAATGTATAATATTTATAGAGAAAACAACTGCAAAAGAAATGAAATAAACAGCAACTATGTTTAATCAGCATTTATTTTTTCTGTGTTTATAATTATAATTAACCATCATTATAAGCAGAATATTTGAGCTGCTTGTTAATTTACATGGTCAACAGCACAAAGAAAACAATTTCCATGCCCCTGTTCACAAACGTTATGCTAAAGAATGGCTCTTGTTGAGCCTTTAATACAAAACATCTTCATTTTAGATAAAAAAGCAGATAATTGATCAGAAAAATCATGTTTCCGTCCTCCTTGAATAATGCTTATATGGAGACCGTTCCTGAAACGAATACTATTGATTATCTCCATTTACATGCCAAATATAGTTGAGGATTGCTAACTTATGGTCTACAATATCGTACTTATCCGCTTGCCATATTTTAACATACAGAAAGTATCTATCAAGGTCTATAATATGATAGTCTTTTGGTGTCAGAGGTAGATATTTAAGTAATAATATGATAGTTTTTTGTGCCGGAGGTAGATATTTAAGTAATAATATGATAGTTTTTTGGTGTCGTAGGAAGGTATTTGCGTAATGATATAATGATGTTATTTCTTTAGGGGAATCTGTCAAACCATGGTTTGATGATTACCAGGGTGAAAAGAACTATCTTATTTTGCTTTTACCTTAATGGAATGAAATCATAATGGTATATTTTGGAGCTTCAATAAAATATAAGGGATATCCTGATGTATTTAGCATATCCTCTCTATAACTTCCACAAATGCATCAATTCTTTCCAAAGGAAACCTGAGCAATACAAGATATACGTAGTTGAGGCTATATGTAAGTGGAATTTTGGAAGAAGTTAAAAAGATTTCTCATATACTTCATAAAATATAAGATATTTCATGGGGAAAAATGCGAGAAATTGGTGTAAGTTTTACCAACTTATGACAGTATTAGAGAAACTGGCTTACAATCTGTGTACCAGAAGTAGTCCGGAGGTACCAGCAAATCCTTTTTAATTCAGGAGATTTTTTTTCTAGGAAAAATGTTGTAAGCAAAATAAAATATAGATACATTTAATAAATGTTCAATATTAACCAAAGCTCACAGGATAAAATTAAGTTGGATTTATTGATAATAAGAATATAATCAACTTACATATGATATATGCAACTCTGCAAAAGTCATCCTTAAAAATTCATTAATTAAAAAAGCTCTTAATATAATATGTCATTACTTTTTCCCAAAATATTTCCTAACATGTAAATAATCATATAGTGAGTTTTAATTTTACGCTAAACTTTAAGACTTATTATAAAAACTAAAATGCCTAGTAATATGATTTATTGGATTTTAAATGCCATGTTAAAATTAATATTTTATTAATTAAGTTGTTTAAAAGTATTTAATGCAATGTAAATATGAAATAATATATATTTAATTTTTATCATTTTTCCTGTGTTACATTACAGAATGTTAAAATTTTTGTTTTTAAAAATATTATTGTTGAATAGTTAAAATGTAAATATTTTTGAACTAACGATTATTTATATTATATTTGTTAATGCAAACAACTAATTACATAAAATTATTTTGGAATGAAATTCCTGAGGTGTAAGATTTAATATGTATTAGTTGAACAGTATTTTGTATTATAAATTTTATTTATATAGTTGCATTCAAATTGTATATGCTTTAAATAATGTTTTCAGGGGAAAATTGTATAAAAATTTTAAGTATAAAGCATGTCATTGTTTCAAAGTTCATCTATATTACAAAAAAGATGTATACCGTTAAAAGGAAGTGAACCGTCTAAAGAAATGTTATATCTACTGTTATCTTTCATCTGATGCTTAAAAGTAAGTATTTGTATTTTTAAGCATCAGATGATATACGACTCTCAAAAATGATGTAAAATGCTTTATATTCTCAGATATTTCCGAACAGAACAAGTAATATAATACTTTGTCTCATTAATAGAACTTTCAGCCAAATATAACTTTAAAATACATGTACTTTAAGCAATTGTTAAATATTATGGTGGTTATTATATCATAAAATATTGTTACATTTATTTTTTATATGTTTTTTTTTGTTATTTTGTAACAATTCAACATTTTAATAAAATAATGCAATCTGCTGAAATAAAATTTTCGAAAAAAGGCACCATATAATTCATTAATTCTTTGTATTTTCTGTTGGATAAATAAATTAGGGAAACAATTTCAAGAAGTTTTATGCATTTAAAAACATCTTAAATAAATTAGCTAAAGAGTATAGTACAAAATTTCAAATTTAAAACCCTGATTTCACATTTCACAAAATCAAAAGTTTATATGAAATACAAATAGCTTATGCAATTGTGTTGCCATACAGATTTATTTGGACAAGTAACTGATTGTAATTTACAACAGTTTAATCCAAATTATATAAAACTTTTATGTCCTTACATACCATTATTTGATGATATTTTAGAGAGAACAAATTATGTCATATTTAGAGGGCAATATCAAATACCATTTTAACAATAGTTTTGCCACAGTCGTCAAATTTTAGCTTCGGTAAAACTAGTTTAGTTAATGACATAATCAACGTTAACGTATATTGTTTTCATGCACTGTGTACGAAATACGTAAATTAATCGCATGATTAATAAATAGAATCATGGGCATTTAATTGTGTGACAAAATGGTGATTGTAAATATTATACAACACAGCGATTTTTTTCTTGTGTTTTGCAATATCAAAACTAATTTAAAGATATTTAACTGTGATAATATGCATATATATATATATATATATATATATATATATATATATAGAGAGAGAGAGAGAGAGAGAGAGGGAGGGAGAGAGAGACATGGATCTGAGAGGACATATGGTTTATGAGGAAACATGGTATGTTAAGATAATGAATCACTAAAACAATCATTCAAGAGGTTTTTACCTCTCCAAAAAACAACTAATTATATAATCTTTAATGAAATTTAATTTTTCACAGCTTTTTTCGACTGGACCATTTTAGTTAATTAAATCATAAATGTTAATTTACATATATACCTAGTAATTGTCATACAGCAAATTACTATGCACATGTGTGTCATTTTTTAATAAAGAGTACTTTACATAGACCAATATAAGTTTAAGAGTTTAATGGGATGATTAAAATTACTACATATATATGCATAGATTTTGTGAAAAAAATATCTTTTTTTGGAATTAAAGCTTGTACAGTAACATAAAAATAATTTATAACAATCAATTAAGATTATTAATTAAATTAAATACATTGCGTATTTCGAAAATCTATGAAATAAATTATTTTGATGCGAAATATTCTAATTGGTATTAATTTTATAATTGAAAAGTGGTTTGTCTTAAACATAATATATTTTAAATTAGAAAAATTAACATAAAATTATAATTTAGATATTATATTTATTTATTAACGTGCAAATGAATATTTTTAGGTTTTTAATTAATTATTTGGGATTATTTAAAATATCGCGTGCCCATTTTTTCATATTTATATGAAAATCATGAGGTGAATCTTTTCAGTATCTTTTAAAAAAGTTGCATATGGTCAAATTTAGCTTAATTTCCAAGTAAAATATTTTATCCTGTTTATACTAAACAACTTACTGCATACACTACGTAAAAAAAGTAGAAGGATACTTGATTTTGTAACAATAACCAATTAATATAGATATTTTATTTTTTCTAAAACTTTTATTAAAACATTTTACAAGTATTTTAAAAATGTAATTTTAACATCAGAATTATGATATTCAAACACAAAATATCAATGGCAACTAAAATAGTTTCTCTTTTTTGAAACTTTGTAAAAAAAAGTAGGACAGCATTATAATGAATGAAAAAACAGTGATTTTCACAAGTAATGTTCTTCCCATTTGCCGTTATAACATCAAATATTCTGTTTGGAAGTGAATTGTATAGAGATTGAACTTCTGTTTGGCAAAAATTGTCCCACGAGTCATTCAATTTATCACAAAATTGAGTTAGCGAATCAAAGTGCCTTTCATCAGCATAAGCTCGACGACAGCATACCCAGATGTTTTCCACTATATTAAGGTCAGGACGTTTGGCTGGCCATGGTAAAACATCCAATTTATTTGTTAGGTATCACAATATTTGACTGCAGTTGCGGTGTGAATGCAATCTCCGTCTTGCTGAAACTTCTACTTTTCACCCCCCCCCCCAAGTCAGAGCCATAAGGAAGAAACTCGGAATACAGCACTTGAATGTAGTCTGCATGTTTTTGCCTACTATTTAAGAAAATCAGACTTGATCTTTTTCCTTATCCAACAGCCAACTAAACCATGAAACTCCCTCCTCCCATTTGCCATGTTTAATAGCATTAGTCTTCATTCCCCAGACAATGCCAGTAATGCTGATATCCATCAGGACCTTCTAAGTTAAATTTCTTTTCATCGGAAAATATCAAAGAAGTCCAGAACATGTACGCCTTAGCCCACGCCAAACAGTTATCAATGTGAGCTTGTGTCCGGATGATGTTTTCATTTTCTGAAAATGAATTTTTGAGATCTTTTAATATAGTTGTAAGCATTTTGTTTCATCACATAATTAAATCATGCTTGATTTCTTGCCTTTGAAATCAATCCTTTGTTCTCCTTAAGCACATGAGCAAGTTTTTTTCTTCAAGTGGTGTTAAGTTTTTCAACCTACCAGTCTTCTTTTTCTTTCCATTTTTATAAGGATTTCTCATAAAGTTTGAAACTGTATTGGGACTAACCTGCAACAATCGAGCAATCTCTCTGACGCATTTACAATCATTTTGATATGTGGAAATTTGGGCTTCTTGAAAATCGTTCAAAGGTATTCTTTTAGGCATTTCTGAGAACGAAGAAATAGCGTAACTTTTAAATAAATTAAATTTTTTTGACAGAAAAGTATAAAACAAACTACAAAATCACTAGTTAACTAAAGCACAACTCACTAAATAAAATAATTAGCTAGTGTACTTCTACTATTGATGCACATCGAAAATTATATATACTAATTTTATTATTAATATTAATAGTAGATTATTAATATTAATAGTGTTTAAATTTCGCCTAAAATGAAAAAAGGGTCGTTAAACTAAATCTTCATAAATATCTGGTAGTAAGGAGAAAATAAGAAATATTAATTGGCAAAGAAACATGTCCTTCTACTTTTTTACCAGTGTAATACAAAATATATTGGTGATCATATATTATAGTCAAAATGAGATTCAAACACACAACTGCAACAATATTATAATAATTTGATCATACTGTTATAGTCATAATTTAAAAAAGTATAAAATTTAATATCAATTTAATCATAAGAAAAGTTTTGAATAAAATATTAACTCAGAGTATGTTGAAAGGGAAAACATAATTTTTCCAAAGATTTTCCTAAAAACGTAAAACCCATGCATATTCATGATTTAATTAAAAAAAAAGCTATGGTGATATATGGTAACTATTTACAAGTTAATCATAAAATAACATTACATTATGTAATACACTGCTGGAAAAAAGTGGGTCAGTCATATTTTATAAATAATGATTTAAATTTTATCTTAATTAATGTAGTCACTTTTTTTTATTTATTGAACTAATTTTCTTTTATATTCAGTAAATGAGTTTTATTTACTACTAAGAAAAAATTATAAAATAGTATTTGAGGATTTTCGATCTGCCAAAAAGTGGAATGACACCTGCGAAAATATTCTCATTTTGGAATCTGTAGCAGTTTAATATGTTGAAAATATTATTATTTTAAAGTCCCTTTCTTTCAAAAGGTATATTTTGTTGAAACAATCTTCAATTATTGTACAGTTAAAATAACTAAAGAAACCTTCAAGTGAATTTCAAAAAGGCCAAATTGTGGCATATAAAAAATTGGGTAATATTGTATAAGGAATTTCAAAGCACCTACACGTCAGTCCAAACGCTGTTTCTAACTTCTTGAAAAATCTAAAGAGTCAGAGGAAAGCAAAGATTCGCAGTAATAAAAAATTGTCTCTACATAATCCAGGAAATTTTTTTTTAAAATACTTAAAATCCGCATGGAAGAGCATTGAAAAAGCACAAGACCCATCTGGCTTCATTCATGTAATCAGCAGAACACTTTACACCTACATCAAAATATCGGATACGTTCATATTCAAGAAAAGAAAATACCATCAGAAATGTAACGAAAGGTACATTGAACACTGGATCATAAAACATATGTCTTAAAACTCAGAATGGACTTTAGTTATTTTTCTGATGAAAAAAATTCAATTTAGATGGCCCAGATGGTTGTTAATATTAATGACATTGTATAAGTACAAAAGAAGAAACTTATATTTTACCTGACATATAGAGAGAATGGTGGAAGTTTAATGGTTTGGATATCAGTTAGCTACAATAGAAAGATCAATTTAGTGTTTCTGGATGAAAGACATAAGCATACAGATTACATTCAAATTTTAAATTCAGAACTTCTTTCTTATGTCTCTGAGTTAGGAAGAGAAAATTGGATATTTCAGCAGTATGGAGCATCAATTCACCTTGGCAATGTCATTAAAAATTTGTTTAAAATAAAAAATGTTTGAATTTCGCCATAGCCTGCTGAAAGTACAGACTTCAATATTGTTTAAAATATATGGTCAGTACCTGCTCGTCGTGTTAACTCCAGAGGCAAGCATGTGAATATTTGATCGAACTTCGAGAAGCTTTGAATTGAGTTTGGAACTTTTTTGTCAAACCAAAATTCAAGACCTAAATGATTCAATAGCAAACAAAGTCTTTGAAATAGTAAAAAATAATAAAAAAGTCCAGAATAAAAGCAAAAGACAGAAGAATTCCTTATTAACAAGAATTTTATTTTCCTTATTTAGAAATGTCCTGCCTTTTTCTCACAGTATGATATGAATAAAATTAATTTTTAATTATAATAACCAAGTAGTTTTTTTTTATTTTATGTAAGAGATATAGTTATCTGAGTGTAAATAAGTTTTCAAAAGTGCTGTACTGAAATTATTTTGTAAAAATTAAAAGTTTTCTTTTATTAAGAAAAAAAACTAGTGTCTTATTTCTTTTTAGCAGTGTAATGTTAAGAAAGAAAATTAAGTATTTTCTCCCAAAATTAAATACCATTAGATAATTACTTTCTTATATGCTATGAAATATATTTGGTTTGAAATCACATAATTACAATACATTTATATTTTGTTTTACAAGTAATTTCTTACAAATCTTAAAATCTGTAAACATCAGAGTTAGATATTAAAAAAAAAGTCCAGATTAAAGGCTATAGTGAGTTTCTTGTTTTGATTTTTGAGAAATTTATAAATAGTTAATCACATTAAAGTTTCATATGAATGTAAAATACGAAATTTTTAAAGCACCAAATGACATACATATGCACAGTTATACTACTCCTAGTTCTTAGTTAATAGTGAATGGGATTTAATCCCAAGCATTTGCTCCTCAAAATCGTTTGACAATGTAAATTTTAATTCAGTAATTCACATTAAATATTGATTCATTTAAGCTAAAAGTGATTTATTTATGTAATTATATTATGTATAGCAACCACGGCTGTATATTTCTGCTTACATTTAATCATTAACAGAGAAAAACTGAAATGCGTTGCCGTACCTATTGTAGAAAAGATTAATCGCTATATTTTTAGAAGTTCCACTGCATTCTTTTCAGACTGTAACTCAAAGTATTTTAAAATTAATTTATGCAGTTCATTTAAATTTTAAAGCAGCTTACATTGCTTTATTTCAGATTCTCTTACCTTAGAGCCGTAGAATCGACAGGTAATGCATTTAACATACAGAAAGCTAACACTAGTGAGGTAGAAACAACAATGCTCTTTACTCTGGTTGAAAATTTTATATTTAGATTTCCTTCTGAAGGCAAGAATATTTATTTTTAGCTCATTTTTTTTTTAAATAAGAGAAAAAAAGCGAGAAGAACAAATACCCATCCAGCAGAATTTATCGGATTATTTTCTAAAAAAAAGGTTTATTTGCATTGTTGAAGAAAGTTTTCTCTTCTTGAAATTAGATTAATTTTTGGTGTTGAATTTTTCAGCAGCAACAGTAAGAAGCAAAATTTGCATTAGCTTTATTAAAGTTATCCTTATTCCAAAAGTAAACTTTAAAAGTGTGCTTAAGCTTGGTATTAGAGCATAATCATAATGTATGGTGAAAGCAGAGCTTTTTAATTTTTATTTCTATTAATTAAATTGCATTATATCTAACTTAAATGTAAAAGATATACTTTTAAAAAGAAAGAAAGAAGTAAATTAAAAGAAATATTTATTTTAATGCATAAAATGCGTTTATGCGTAAAATTAAATATCTTAGAGGTTAATTTAATTACTATATTAATTTGGTTTATAATGGTTTCTTGGATCCCAATTTACAAAATAATTAATTTTTCTTTTCATATTTCTTTAAATCCTTTTAATGCGTATTCTATATATATATATATATATATATATATATATATATATATATATATATATATAACTGCAGACATTAATTATGTAAGTGCTTTAAGCAAAAAGAAGATAAAATCAGATTTAATAAAAACTAAAATTCGAATCAGATAATACCCTTCAAGTAATTTATATTAATTTTATAATATATAGCAAGTAAATGTACATAAATGTATTCAATGAACATTGTTTTAGTAAAATAGATGTAAAGTTTTATACTTTATTTACTAAATAGATCGAGATGGTGATTAAAAGATAATTTATTAGTTTGAATATCATACGCTTCTGACTACCATAATTGCAACACATTGAAGAAAGCATGCAAATAACATGCATTAGCAGAAGTAGAATATGCAAATGTTTAGAATTTCACCGCAGACACACATCAAGTACGCCTGTTGTGGCACGTCAAAGCCTATTTAAGGCTTGGAGGTTTCGAAGATTTAAATTTCCGCATTTGTGTTTTTCTCGGAAGAAAAAAGATCAACTATGCTTTGCAGAAAACAACGATTTTTTGATCAAGTTTCCGAGTTCGACTGAGAAAGGATAGTGGCCAACTGAGTCTGTGGATTATCTTTCATGGAAATCGGTAGTCGTGTTGGACGAATGCAAACAACTGTAATGCGGACGTATGGTCGTTGGATCCACGAGAGTACGACGAACAGCCGTGCTCGATCACATCCCCCTCAGAGCATCAATTCACGAAGTAACAGGACAATTGTGATCATGCCAGTGACAGATCACTCAGCCACATTACGAACCAAAGCACAGCCCATTCAGTCTGTAACGCATCATCCAATGTCTGCACGTAGAATTCGATGCCGTTTACAGGAGAGTAGTCAATCCCAAGACTTCCATTGCTTCGTCTACCCTTGATGTAGAACCACAGATGTCTACACCACCAATGGTGAGATGAAAGTAGAATGAGGGTGACAGAATAGAATGAAATTGTCTTAACTGATAAGCCATGCTTGCGTCTGCAACACCTCGATGATCGTATTCGAGTCTGTAAGCACCATGGAGAGAGGATGCTGAACAGCAGCTTTACGCTCCACCACACTGTTCCTGCACCGTGATATATGGTATGACGATGTATTGGGTATCACTCTCGCTCTAATATAGTGCGCATTTCTGGTACTTTAATCAACTACTGCTGCAACTCTGAAGTGTTGGAGTCAGTTGTCTTTTCTTACCTTCAGTGCTTGCACACAGCCATATTTCAGCAGGATAATGCGTGTGGCTTATTGTCCAAATTATCTTCATCAATCGCTAGATTGAATTACTTTCCTGAACGTCCCTCTCCGAATCTTTCACCGATAGAAAACATGTGATCCATGGTTGTTTAACGATTGACCCAGATTACATCCCCAGTTGCCATATGATATCAACTTTGGCAACGTGTAAAACCTTCTTGTTCAGTTGTACCCCAAGAGCACATCCAAAGTTTCTTTGAATTAATGCCAAAGTGTGTGACATTGATGGTCTCCAATAATGGCGGCTACCTAAATAACGATATCGGCAAGAACTACACTTCACAGAAGTTTATAAATTTAATCATTTTTTACTTGGTCAATATGTTATCTACAACATAAATTTTATATATCTCTTCTTTCTTGGCCTTGCAATTCGGGTGGTCAGCAGCGTATAAAAATTTTTCGCACAACTGTTAATTTTTATTAATAATATTAGATACATTTAAATAACATTTGAGAAATACGTGGGAATAAAATAAAAATGAAGTATAGAAATATTTAAATATGTATGTATGCATTGCCTTTGTATCTGATGTATCTGACTTTTATACATACAAGCACACACATACACATGCAATTTCATGCACAAACATTCACTTACTCACATATAGTGCTTCCAATTCTAAATACTTTTTACTTATTAAGAGGAAGCTAGTGCATCGGAAAGAGAAAACAGAAACGCATTAAGAATGAACAAGGGATTTTGAATGGGATGGATCGGATTCAATCTGTGGGTGTGTGGTTAGTGAGATGATGGATCCGATACCTATAAAGCCCACTTAGAGTTCAATTTCTTTGAGCTTGTGAATGTGTCACTGTACATTCAGATCTGACATGCAATTGCTTAGTGATCAAGAAATACAAGTCCTCGTATCTCATATTTTTCGTACTTGTTTTTTTAAGCATATCCTTAATACTATCAAAAATGTATCACTTGAGAATTGCCTCTCAGAATAAGCAGCATTTTGCTCCCATTTGATATGGAAGAAAACTAAAGATGAAATGTGGCATGATACGGTTTTAATCACTATATTGGTAGTACTGTCAAACCTTTCATTGAATGCTGAGGTGGAACACGTGTATGAGGAATAACTAGCTAGCTTTTACTAGCAAAATGGAATGTATGCAAAATACGAAGATTGCATCAACATTTTTTCCTACTCGTCATATTCCAAGTCAGCTAACTCCAATGTCAATCAACAACTGCAAGATTTTGATTCATCTTCCATCGTAAACAGCAATATTTATTAAATGCACTAACCCCATAAATGAAAGAGCAAATGTTTCTTACGCTTTGAATCAGTTTCCATTTTAATTATGCTAGTGATGCTATGCAAAATAAGTATTTCATCGTCAAGGTTCTGGCATATATTATATGAGGAAACCATACATACGTACAAATTACAGAAACAGCAATATTTGTATGCAGATGGTCATCCCGCGTAAACAAATGAGTATTGGATGCGTGAGACAAACAATAAGAATCTCCTATTTCTTAGACAAGTATTAGGGATATAGCAGAATTTACTAGAGTAGACTTTTATGCATGCACAATTAACGCAATTTGTCTGATAAAAACTCCGCTTAACGCCATATTTCTCTTAGTTCCCTTATTCCCTCGTCAACTCATTCATATATTTTCCGAGAATTTCTGAACATGTATACTTGGTATTTATATGGTCGAATCTTATACTGTGTCATTTCTATTAACTGGTAGAACATACTGTATTTCCTTGAAACTAAAAATTCCTAGATTATTGCAGACTCTTCTATTTGAAATCCAGATAGATATATGGCTTATGCATCACGAACCCCTGATGTTTTCCTCTCAGCCTATAATTCCTTGGAGGTTATATAATTCACAATTTGAACTTTCGGTCCTATGGCTTGGCCTCCTCACTCACTGGATCTCTACCCACTGGACTTTTTTCTTATACATACATATGGGATTTTCAATATTCGAGACACTTGCGGATTCGGCTGAAAATGACGTGGAAAGAATTGTCCTAGCCGGGAACAAAATTAGCATGATACCAGAAATTTTCAGCAGGGCATTCCAGTTATTTCTTTGCCGGTGAATACTTCGTGAGGGCATTTTTTTCAACACTTTAAGCATTTATTGTGAGGTTTTTGTTGAACAATAAATTCAAATGAAAGAAATTATAAAATTTATCATTCAGATTTCCAATATTGTTGTAAGTTCTGAATGGAAATTTAATATTTCTTTTTTCTGCTTTTCAGAGTGGTAAACTACACTATGCTAGGTGTGTATATGTAATCACTATTTCTCTTTTGACATTAAATAGTATCATTTCCATTTAAAATTCCTTTATTTTTCTTCAGATTTTAAGCTGAAACAATTACTTCACTTTAGTCTTGAAAAATACAAATTTGGAATATTTTTAGCATTTAGAAAAAAGTTCTTGTAGTACGAATGTCTGCCTTTCGTCGAACTATTAATTACATATTTTGATATTTTTAAATTAATTTTATATGTGCTTGTTAATATTAATCTAAATTCATATAAATATTTTGATTTGAGTTTCGTAAAAGTTCATTGTAAATATTAGTCAGAAAAATATGAATTACTTCAATGAACTGAATACCCTAAATCCTTAAATTCTATTGACATATTGAAATTGGGTATAACATTTTCCTATACATATTGAAAGAGTATAGATATTTTATGTATATTTGATGATGATATTTTAAAAGTATTTACCAATGTAATTGAATTTAACATGTTAGAATTGTGAATCCTCTAAAAAATTTAGGTTAACACTGTATTTGTATGCATACAATTTCACTAAAATGTAAAGTTAAATTATATGTACTCTGTATTAAAAATGTGATAAATTTTAAGAATTTTAGACTATTATTATTTTGAAAATTTAGGTAAAAAATCATTTATCTAAAATAATATTCTCATTTAAAATTAATTTAAAATATTCTATTATGTACTACAGAAACACTTCTCTGTGTTTTTGCTTTCACATTTACTTACATTAAAATAGCATATTAATAATCTTCTTTAATACCATGCTGCTTTTGCATTAGCATTCTTTCATGTTTACAGCCTTGAATTGTCTACTTTGAGTTGCCTCCTTGAGTTGCCATTTTGAATGAAACAGCCGAGTAGGAGTCTTTGTAATTTAGATGCAGGGACCAAGAAGAAGGCCCTCAAAATAATTGACACATCACCCCTACACGTGTCATTGTAAACACAATATATTTAAACATGTCCCAGCTACTATTATGCAACTGGAAGAAATTCGGTTAAATAATGAATTTAATTAAATAATTTTTAATACGAAGAGAAATTCGTTTTTATTAACCAACCATCACACCCAGTCTTAAAATCATATATCACAGCGAATTAATTCTGTTGATATATTCAAAATTGCTGCACTGCACATTTCATATAAGCATACATAAATGAAATATTCATATGAAAACATTCTTTGGAAAAAATCACATCACAATGTTTTCAAAATGTTCACCATTGGCACTACAGAGGTGGCGCATAAGAAGAATTAAATTTGCAATCGTATTTCGTAGTGTCTCAACAGAAATGGATTCACATGCCACACAGATCGCCGATTCAAACTTGTCCTGAGTGGCGGGATGCTTCGTATGAATAATGCCTTTTAATTTGTCCCACAGAAAATAGTCACAGAGAATCACATCTGGCGAATATAGAGGCAAATCCATGAATGCACCAGTAAATTTGGGATATTCCAACGCAATGACTCGATTCCCGATGTATTCATCAAGAAAGCGAAACACTTGTTTGGTACGATTTGGTCGGGCTCCATCTTGCATAAACCATTCAGTACGTGTTCACTTGCTGTGTGGCGATAAATTGTTCCAAAATTGCGACGTAACGCCACTAGTGACCGTTTCTCGCATGAAAAAAGGGACAATAATGCCTCATCTGCATAAAGTAGCCCACACAGTAACTTCAGGAGAATACAGGAATTTCGCTTCACACCAATATGGAATTTCGAAACCCCAAAATCGCCATCTCTGTATATTCACGAATCCATTATGGTGGAAGTGTGCTTCATCTGTAAACCAAATGCAGCCAACATCAAATCCTTCAATCATTGTGAGTCAAACTATCAATCATTGTGAGCATCTGATTAGTAAAGTCAACCCTTTGTTGCACAGCTCGTATGGGTATGACTTGGTGAGTTTAAATTTTGAATGGAAACATGTGTAGTTGTTTCTCAGTATTTTCTGTATGCTGGAACGCATCAAACCAATCTCAGATGCAATTCTACGGACGGATGACATTCGATTTTTCTGGAAAATTCCAGAAAATGGGGAGACATTTCCAGGCGTAACTGCAGTTTGTTTGTGGCTAACATTCCCCACAAGATCATCAGTTACATTGCCTGTTCGTTGAAATTTGGCGAACAGCGAACGAATTATTTTTGCATTGGGTTCTTTTGGAACATTAAATCATGCTTGAAAACTGCTCCTTGTTGCCGTAGGATTCTCTTTTAACCTGTGGTACTCTAGCGTCAGAGAAACGCGTTGTTCAATGGAGTAGATGATTTTAATGTCTTCTTTCGGTAAGCTTACCTCCTTTCACGCTTCAATAGTGGAAATGGTCGCTCTGGGCTTCGGATCACTAGTTATACTAAACTTACGTATAACGATTACTGCACCATCTAGTTTGTCGTTTTTGTAACTGTTATTTCAAACATCTGTATAAAATTCTTACAGCTTTTGCTATAGATGTACCGTTTACTGCATTCCTCTATCGATCTTTGTTTTCGAGATATTTAATTTTGAAATCAAAGAGTCCTTTTCTGGACACCCTGTATATATATATATATATATATATATATATACATACACACGCAAACACACACACACACACACATATATATATATATATATATATATGTGTGTGTGTTTGCGTGTGTATGTATGTATATACTGTATATGCGTATTTGAGCGTCATCTTTATGTATATTAAATTGTGATAAAAATGTTTAACACATTATAGATTTATGAATTTATAAAATCATAAATTCTTTTGTAATGAGTCTTATAAAAATTATTTTCATTAGTAGAATTTCTAAATGAGTGAAACACGTAGTTAAACAATTAGATGCATTAAAAATACCGAAATATATATATTATAGAAATTATAATTTTCCTTTCAAAATAATATGAAAAACTGATAAAAATCTGAAGCCTGCACAGTATTATTATAAAATACGTCGTGATTTAATATTCAGAAAATTCAAGGAAATAAACTTAAAATCTATAACTTAATAACTCAAAAATTTTAATTAATTTAGAATAATAAGTGAAAAATTATCATAAGATTATAATAACCAAATAAAAATATTTATCCAGAGTCAGTCCTCTCAAAAAATTCTTGTCATTCATAATATTATCCTTAAATAACGCAAACATCGAGTTAATTGATTTTGCTGTTATAGCTAAGTACGGTCTATCAACATGAGAGTATTTTAGACTTTTGTTTTTCTGTGTAAATTAAAACATATCATGACTTTAGCTTGTAAAAATGAATCCCAATCATTCGCAGCAACTAAATCTTTACTCTAGTTTATTGGCGTCCTCATATTTTACCTTTATCAATGATATGTAGCTTCCAAAGGAAAGAAAGATTTTGGTTCTGGCCAAAAGAAGGAAAACTTTATAAGTTCATCCACTTCTTTCATTAACAGGAACCACAGCGTGAATTGTGATCGCTGGGAAAACATCATTCCATTTTTCTTCATAAAGAACATAAAGAACATCCTAGAAAGGAGAAAAATAATTTCTTAAAATCTTGAATCTTAATATTTATATATATATATATATATATACATATATATATATAAGTTTACTGTAGTAAAACTGTTTCATGTTTAAAATAACATATGAAAATTACAGTGAGACAAATTTTAATTAATGTTTCAAATACAAAATCAAATAATTAATATTTTTAAATTGAATAAATATGGCATAAATTTAAATGTTATCAAAAATAAATATTATTATATGATAAATTCATTGAAAAATGCTAGAATTTTTATCAAAACTTACACTGTCCTACTTTGTTTCTCTTTAGTTCCTTTCATTTAAATTTTTGAAAGAGTTTCCATGCGTTGCTCTTTTATCAAGTAAACTACATGTTTGGAATTGGCAAGTAATGCACTTAAAGAGTGCAAAGAAAACAGTGTGGACGTAGAAAGAATAATTTCCCCAACTCAGGTTTGAAATTTTTATTCACTTTTCCCTTCAAAAGGTAAAGTGAATATATTTAAATAACTTTTTGCAGTAAACGGCAAAGTGGAATAACAAATATAAGATGTGTGGACTTGAGGATTATTTTTAAGGAAAACATTTATTTGTACTTTGAAAGTCAGCTTTTCATTCTCATGAATAAAATTAATATTCAGATTTAGAAATTTTATCTGGATGTAAAAGATGAAATATTTGCCTAAGGTTTTTGGATGATTATTTTGTAGGCATAAAATTAATATTTAATTTTAAGAAAATAGTATTTTGGTTATATAAATATTATTGCTTTGCTATTTAAAGTTTTTTTAAAAATAATTCATTTCATTGATTCCGCACTCATATAACTAGTAAAAAAAAAAACGTTTCCCAATTATGGAAAAATTATTTAATTTGAATTTTTATGAAAGATTTTAAAAATTAAGTATGAAGCCATGTTAGCCTAGTTGGTTAGGGTGTCCATTTTATTATCGTAGATTTAGCTGAATAAAGGTTGGATTATTAATCAATCGTTTTGAATATAAGGCATCTATAAATAATATAATTTATAACTTTGCGCAGTATTAATTGTGTCTTATAATATATTTATTTTTTATTCAGTGAATTATTTGTTAAAAATATTATAAACAGGCACTTAACGAGATTCAAGGTCCATATTTAGTTAATTAAGTTTACTATACTGATTAATTTGAAATAACATAACTAATATAACTCACAGATTAATTTAGAATAACACAAATAGTAATACTTTCAGATTAACTTGGACTAACAAAATACTAATTTACAGATTAATTTGAAATAACATAAATAATAATTCTCAGAGTTATTTGGGATAATTTAATTATAATTTACACAAAAGGAACTCATGAAGTACTCTAAGAGACGACAGGGTATCCCACTTGGGCAAGTCTTAATATCGCACCGGGTGATCAGGAAATCGGCGTTACTCTGCGGTCTCATTTTTCGTTTTCAGGGATTTTAAAATAGTGTCACAGCAGCCGTAGAAGTATCGTATAACTTTGTTCATCCATGCAGATAATCTCCCATATTTTTCTGAGGAACTCGCCTCTGGTCTGGCACTGGTCTAACGCCGATCCAGTCTAATAAATTATGCATCCTAAAAAACTCCTAATTTGTTTCCTGCATCGAGGTATTTGGAAAGATTCAATACTTTTAACGTTTTTGCCAGGAAAACTTTATCTTTACTAACTACAAAACCTAAATATTTAAATGTATCAGTTAAGCATTTAAACACATTTTTCGGGCTTTAACTTTAATTTATGCTCACGTAATCGATGAAAACTGCTTGTAATTTAGAAAAATGTTTCCCAACGGTTCTTCTAGCAATGATTATATCATCAATGTAAATACCTACATTAAGTGGCTCTAAATCTGATAAAACAACATTCATAAAACGGTGAAACGAGTTTGCATTGGTTCTCAATCCAAAAAGAGTAAGAGTAAATTGGACTAAGCCCTTATGAGATGTTATTGCCAATTTATGACTATCCTCTGGGATGACTACCTACTGAAAAAATGTGCTTGTTAAATCGAGTGTTTAAAAGAGTTTTCCTACAGTTAATCTATTAATTGCTTCTTTAATGTTTGGCAGTGGGTACGAATCTGGAACTACTTTAGCATTTAACGCCCTAAAATTAGTAACACATCTATACTCAGCCGAGCTCTTTTTAACTAGTAAAACTTTTTAACTAATAATAAGTGTAGAGTAAGCAGAAACAGATGGTTCTAATATGACGGACTCCAATAAAATATCTATCTGCGTATCCATTTCCTTACGTAAATTATAAGATACTCAATGCTGCCTTTTCTTTACAGGATTATTATGTCAAAGGTAATTTATGGATGTGATACAATACAATAACTGAACTTGAAAAAACATCTTATTTTTCTCTAAAATTTTCTTTAATTTTTCCTTAACTTCCCCATTTAGATGATCAAATTCAAACGATTTATCCCATTCTAAGCCCGCTTCACAATATTCCCCCCACTTTTCCTCGGACTCTATAAAACTAACTTCCTCCTCAATTTCTGAACTATATATGACTGCTTCCCATGATATCAATTTTGTCGATTTATTCAAATGAATAAATTTATTAGTGGGATTTAACGCAAGGACAGGTATTACATTATTATCGTTATTATTGTGCACCGCGTGGGCAATACAATAATCTTTTCCATTGTTACATGGTTTAGTCACAAAAAGGTATGAGTCAGTACTGCCTCTCACGTTAACATGCACCATTGATTGTGAAAATGGATTAAGAACAATTTTTCTATTAAGGTAACCCTATACCGGTTTATTTTCTTCTACAGTTTGAATCGATTTTACAGTTTGAATCGAAAATATTTTTTCTTTGTTTTTATTCCTATTTAACCAATCAACAGAATTATTGTCAAGCATGAGTTTCTTTTCAACATAATTTATGATGCATTTTTGGGTATCAAGAAATTTATGACCCAGAATTATCTGAAATCTGTTAGATATTGGTATCAGTTTTACAAAGAAACTGTGTTTTTATTATTCTTCCTGCTAATTATAAATCTAAGCTTATTATTTTGATTACCTCGACTATTTGATGGGAAGTTGTTTTAATGCAAATAGAACATACCTTGGTCTCTATATTATCTGGGACGCTAGACTCTTCTATTTAATTTACAGATGCGTGTGAATCACATAACGCACAATTTTCCTCTCGCAAACTTTTGCTTCTATTATGAGCAGATTATGTCCTGTTTCATGTACAAAAATTTCATTTAACTCCACTTGGGTTTCTGTCTTCTGTGATCATGCTGTTCAGATCCACTTAATTAGTTTAAATTTTGACCCGACTACTTTTTTCTCACATTGACTTGGCAATCTCTTTTAAAATGTCCTACATTTCCACACCTGTAGCATTTGATTTGTTTTTTTCTATTAATTTCACTTTGAGACTTATCCTTCTCCTCTAACGTTTAAATTTTGCCTACAAAAATTTGTGACTTAAGGATTCGATATACCAAATTCCAACAACCTACTTTTCTGAGTAGCTCTGGCAATGTAACATTCAACCGGCATGTCTTCCGACTGTCGGAATGACAGAGTCAACTAATGCTTCGTTTGGAGAAGTTCTATTGCAAAAATATTTCATTACATTTCATAGAATATTCCATTTAATTTCTTCTTTAAATTCAACAAAACAATCCCTAGCCTCGTCATAAAGTTGGTCTTTAAGAGCATAGATTATTTCCTTCGAGCTCCACGACCACTGACACGCCGTATCATCTAAGCGATCGAGAAATTCACTTAACGATAGCCCTGAACCTCGACCGCGATAAATAGGTAAGACAGACAGGTGGACAATTGACATTTTTTGGGGATAAAATATTTTCTCAATTGCACTTCTTGATTCACCGCTAATCTGAGTATTGGGCATATTACACAATATTTTATGCAATAAACAATACAATATGAAAAATGTTTGTATTTAAAAGGAAATAATTAAATTTAGCAACTTCTATTCCATCTCAAGAGCTACCATATAAATATGTAGAAAAAATAACTATACTAGCATAACATTATAAATAAAATATTGCAATTTACACTTCTTAATATAACTATAATTATTACTGCAACACAATTTAATTCAGTCTTACAAAGAAGAATTGGTCTCGGCAACATTTATGTACTAAGTGTCTTATTATATATATTTTTTATGCAGTTAATTATTTGTTAAATGAAATTATCAACAGAAACTTAACAAGATTCCAGAATTATTTCTAGTTAATTAAGTTTATTACTCATTAATTTGTAATAACACAACTAATATAACTTACAGATAAATTTTAATAACACAAATAGTAATGTTTTCAGATTAACTTGGACTAACAAAATATTAATTTACAAATTAATTTAAAATAACATAAATAATAATTCTCAGAGTTATTTCGGATGACTTAATAATAATTTACTCAAAAGTAACTTACAAAATATTTCGGAGACACCAGGGTATCCCTCGTGGGCAAGGCTTAATACCGCACCGGGTGATCAGGAACTCGGCGTTACTCTGCTGCCTCCTTTTTCGTCTTCAAGGATTTTACAAAAGTGTCAGAGAAGCCATAGAAGTATCGTATAATTTAAGTCACCCCTGTAGCCAATTCCCGTATTTTTTTGAGGAAATCCCCTCACACTGCCCCAGTCCCAGCTTCCTTTTCAACAGTAACTCCACATGTCCGGCACTGGTCTAAAACCGATCCATTCTTCGATCTTCTCTCAGGCAGCTGCACGCGCTTGGCCCTGGTCTGTCTCTCCATAAATCTCGACTTCCCTTCCTCCCCTGCTAGCGCCAAAACCGTTTCCTGACCATCACCTTACTTCACTTCGCCATGCGCTCTCCACATGAACATACTCGGCACCCCTCACAAATAAGTCTTTTTGCAAACCACAAGAAAATTAAATTACATTCATTTGTGGTCAGCAGAGTGCTATATATCCCTTGTGAATCTCTATAACCCTTTGGGAAGTTTCTCTTATAAAAGTTTATTGCTGTTTCAGTATAAGCAATCACATAATGTTATCCATTAATTTATAATTATTTATTTCCTACTATTATTAAAATAGTGAACACATAACACATCAAAACGGGATTCTTGTATCTTTAGTTTTGCCATGGTACGGAATCAACTTAAGTATCCATTGAATCAGATGTCTTATGATAAATAAAATGAATTGTGGATCAATCATATCAACCAATGCTATTAGCATGTTTCATAGAATATTGAATTATATACACTTATTTTTATATTATTAAAACACCTATTTTTAATTACAATGTTTTTTAATATTTATGAAGAAAATTAATGTTATTTTGCCTTGAATGATAATTTTTCATAACTCTTAAGTTAGTATAAATAATAAAGTATGATATACTGTGTATGCCTTTGACCTACTCATTAAGCAATTGTATTTGTATTATGAAGATCAGGTGAAAAATTGAATTAATATGTGAATAAAAAGTTACCTTACATATTATTCAACATTTACAGAATTCCTTAAGTATTTAATGGAATTAAAAATTTTTTAGAAAAACGGATTTTTAATTTCTTGATAATATAACCTTATATTCAATATAAAACATACAATTCATATTTAAAAAAGTTGTTGCAAACACAAAATTGTTGATATTTGAGTAAAGGCAAAAATGATGATCCTAAAATATAATAAATTTATATAAAAACTTTCATTTTAAAAGAGTGTGATTTTATATTTGATTGCTAAATTGATTTATATTAAATGAACTACTATCAAATAAACTTTTAAAATGAACTATTACTTAGTTCATTTCCCCTTGTATTAAAACATTTCATAAAATAAATAAGTTTAAAAAACTTGAAATCGTTAAGCCATTTGTATAAAAAATTATCTTGCTCTTGAAACCTTTTCAATATTATGAATGAAAACTTAGTCTGCTGAAAATCATAAATGAGTTTATAATAACTCTCAGATATATATATATAAATATATATATATATATATAAATATATATATTGCAAATCAATTATTATTAAGATAAATTTTATAAATATGTAGAATGATATAAGATTTATTGATTTAATTTTAATACAAATACATTTTTATAAAATATTTGTTTGTTAATTATCAAATGTAAAGAATATTATATGCATATATTTATACACACATATATATACATACATACATATACACATATATATATACACACATATATATATACATATATATACACACACATATATATATATACATATATATGGACAGAAAATTATATAAAAAGCTATATTTCATGTGTGTGTGTGTGTGTGTATTATCACAAAAAAATTTATTTATTATTCTTATTTTAATAAATATATTAACATTTATCAACTATTTATATTTAAAAATTGAAGTTTCCAACTTTACTTCCTTGAAAAAAATGTAACCTTTTGATAGAAAAAAATGAACATGCGTCATTTGAGAATATTAGTACAACGTCTTTAATTGTTAAAGATAAAAAAATTTAGTATATATATATATACCGGGTGAGCCAAATGTTCGTTACAATTTTAAAAATTCATAAAAAAAGAAGAATGTAAGACAAAGAAGTGCGGTTTGCAAGAAAGGGCTCACAAGGTAGTCGGATTTTTTTTTGCAGCAAAAATTTTTAGTTAAAAAGTCGCCTATAGATGGACGAAACATAATGAAAAAGACAACAGTACGCTCCATTCATTTATTCTGATAATAACAGTTGTTCAATATGACCTCCAGTACATTGTTCGACACAACTAAGGCGACTCGCAACGCACATTACAGCTGAATGCAATATGTCGGAATGAATTGCAGAAACCTCACGAGAGATGGAATCTTTGAGTTCAACCAATGTTGAAGGAGATGGACGGCACACACGTGATTTCAAATAGCCCCACAACCAGAAGTCAACCGGAGTCAGGTCGGGTGATCGTGGAGGCCATGCGATCTTGCAACCTCGACTGATCAGTCTCTTTTCACCAAAGGTACTCAAAAGGAATTGTTTTACTGGATTGGCATAATGTGGTGGAGCGCCATCCTCATAAACTTTATTACAGATAACACACCTCTTTGATTTAATGCGGGCACGACTTTGTCACGCAAAAGAGTGAGGTAACGCTTAGCGGTTACTGTGCACGTTTTCCAGCCCAATCTGGGACACGGTTCTACAAAGAAGAAAGGTCCGACAATGAAAGATGAGGTGAAGCCACACCAGACTGTCAACTTAGCTGGATGCAGAGATTTCGTCGTGTATTCACGAGGATTAGATGTTGCCCATATACGAGTGTTACGGGTGTTGACATCCCCGTGTGGTGTGAAGGGCGCCTCATCCGTCCAGAAAACGTTGAACAAACACTGAGGGTCGTTTTCGATTCTTGCCATAGCCCACTCGGCAAATGATTCCCGCATATCTGTGTGTCAAAGTACAGCAGTGACTGCAGTTTGTAGGGATAGAGATGCAATATCCCGTGGAGGATACGTCGAATCGATGATTGAGGCACATCCAATATTCTTCCAGCTTTGCGATCACTGCTACTCCCAATGGACGATTCCGCCGCTAAATCATTCATTGTGGTTTCCACCGCAGTAAATCGGCTCTCCTCCAACGAGGGTCTTCCACTGCGTGGCCGATCCTCCAAAAAGCCAGTTTCCTCGAACCTCTTGACAAGCTTGACTATTCCAGGACACGATATGGGGCCTTTCTTTGTCTTCAGTCCTTTCGTCGTGCGAAATTTTCGCAACACAATAGTTGCTGACTCTCCGTTTAAATAGAACAACTTCAACAACAACGCTCGATCGAGTAATGATAACATTATGAAAGCGAATGAGAAATTCTCGAGTATCACGGCCTTTTATCGCAAGATTAATTTGCATAATTCTGCTGAATCTCTCGATGTCAGCGCCATCTATAGGTGACTTTTTTAACTAAAACTTTTTTTGCTGCTAAAAAAAATCCGATTACCTTGTGAGCCCTTTCTTGCAAATCGCACTTCTTTATCTCACTTTCTTCTTTTTTTATGAATTTTTAAAATTGTAACGAACTTTTGGCTCACCCGGTATATATAAGGTTGTAACTAGTTATGAATAACATTTATGTCATATTTGCATGATTGTTGTAATAATATATCCATTTATAATTTTATGTTGTTATGAACAGTTGGTAATGAGTTAAATAGGAAGCAGTAACATTCACTTAAATAAATTTAATAAAAAATGCATACATTTGAAAATCTTTTATCTTTAAATTTATCATTTAAAAGTATGAAGAAGACTTATTATATTAAATTTATAAACGGTTGATTATAATAGTTTTGAACATCAAAGGTATTTTTATAAGATAACGATGAGCATTATTATGTGTTTACTGCATTAATTTTTTTCTGAATTGGATAATGTTTTTTATATTTTCGTATTTGATTATATTTATGTTGCTTAATTTTAATTTCTCTAAAACTCTTTTCAAACACTCTAATATATTTAGAAAATATTTACTATTGAAAAATATTTGAAAGAAAGTTGTGCAGGGAATGAACTGAATTTATTTAAGATTTAAGCTACTCAGTTTTCGAGAAATACCTCGTTTGGGTGGTATCAGTCATTTATCATAGATTAAAAAATTATTAGCTTATAAAAAATCAAAAATTTAACTGAATCAATCGTAGTTGTAACTTATACCCCTTGCGCAAGCCAAGCTCCTTAGTCGTCGGCTATGAGAATTTAAGTCAGAAGGATGCGCCTTTTCGCTTAACCAGAGGTGAAAGTACGACTTTGCTCTAAGATACTCTCGATAGATGGTACCACAAGAGGATCCACTCTCTCATTTTTGACGTTAATCTGGAGAAGGACCAGAATCAGATCCTGATATAGGCACACACACTCACAAAAATTGAGCTGTTTAAAAATAAAAATGCTGCTTTATGATTCAAATAAAAAAGTATTAGATAATTTTATGATTATATCAATTTAATGCCCTCTACACTAATATGGTCTTTTTTTACAAAGCTTAAGTTAAAGAAAACATTTAAATTAGTTACAAATATTCATTCTAATTTTTTATGGTTTCTGAAAAATATTTTTTAATCATTTACTAAGTGTTAAACATTAAACGTAAGAAAAATTTTATAATATTATTTTCAACACTAATACACTGCACCTATTATTATTTGTCACAAAAATTGATTTAATGAAAAATAATAGCAGTTTTATATAAATAATGAAATATTTTATTTCAAAAAAATCTGGAAATACAGTTTGTAATTAATTTATGAATACAATTTGTTATTAATCTTAAAATACAGAATTTTGGTTTTAGATTAAATTTTTATGACATACCTTTGATAATATTAATCATTTATAATTTAATTATTTATATTATAATTTAATTCAAATAGTCAGCTTATTCTTTAACATTATTGTAATCATTTAAATATCATTAGATTTAAATATTATTAACGTATTTTATGAAACAATATAGATAGGTTCCATAATATTTATAATTTGTGAATTAAAAAAATCAAAATTTATAAAGTGTTCATATTTAAATCAAAGTTTGAGTTTTTCGATGATACTGATTTGTTTTCCATTATAAGAACATATTAATTTTCATTCATACATGTTTACCACAAAGTATAGAATAAATTAGAGAATATATCGAGTGCAACGGAACTTATTGATATTAAGGTGTTTCAGTTATTTCGAAAACTTTCATTGAGTTTAAAACTAAGCTTATTTATTTCAAAAAGTTTTTAATAAATATTAGATAAACAATTAATCATTTATATATAAAACAAAGTAAATCAGAAAATATATAATAGAATTTAGAAAATTTAATATGATAATTATTTTTGTTAAATTTAAAATAAAATGGCAATTCTTTCTTAATTTACCTCAAAAACTAAGTTTGTTTATATGCAAATATGTGCTTTTCGAATAATTTTATTCATAAAAATAGACTTCCACTCTTAATATATAAAAATAAAAAAACGTTACTTTGAGATACGTCATGATTATATACATTTTGTTTATATGGCCATAAAAACACAAACACAATCATTTTCTAGATAAGTTTTAAACTTGGATTTAAAATGCACTTTCTGACAAAATACATTTAATTTACTCTTACGAAATATATTGTATGTACACTATGAATTAGTGCCTTTGCTCAAACTTTCTTAAATTGTATAGACTCGGAATTAGTTTAATACATTTAATGTATTTCTTAGAAAGTACCAACGAAGAAGAAAAAAACTATTATCTTATCTGAGGACGGAACACTTCTATTCAATTTTCTGGCAGGTGTGAGTAGATTTTCTATTTTTCTAAGAACAAATGGAAAAGTTGGAAAATATATATATCGAACAAATGCATGCTATCAGATTTTATTAAAAATGCATATTCTTTTATTTTGTAGAAAAATTTTCCTTTTTCTTTTCTCATGAATAATTTTTAGTGCCTTGAAACTGGATATTTCTATAAAGTATGTGAGTATAATATATATATATATATATATATATATATATATATAGTATTAAATCGTATTTAATATATGTTTATTAGTTTCCTATTTATTTACTTTTTAACTTTTTTCCGATAAAATTGTTAAATTAGTATTTACTTTAGCTAAGTGAAATAATTAATAACGTTAAATTAAATACAGAACGTTACATATCAATACCAAGTGAACCATTTTAATATAAGACATATATTTAGAATAAAATATTGGTTTACATGATATATAAATCGCAACGCATATCGAAATTGAGAAATATATTTCCACTTTACATTTTAGATATTATATTATAGCATATATAAACTTGAATGCAAGTTAATCGATTTTACAAACTAGAAATAACAAGTTAGCCCATTTTTCTTAGTGAAATTTCTTTAAATTTTAACCAAACGTTTTTAGAATTTTGTGTGTACAATTGTATATTTTAATTTTCTGTTCAAACGTGTGCTAAATATATTTTATCATCAGTGATTTTAAAATTTATTAGGTCTTAGTTGTAATATCGATGTTGTTTAAAAATACCTGTTAAATTTAAACTTATAAGTGTAATGTTTTTTTAAACTTTTTGCACGATATTTCGAAATGGGCAATGTGTTTTATATAATAAGTAAGTAATTATTACTTTTTTTTAATTTTAAGTTTTAATAAAAGAAATATTGTATATAGTATTCATATTGAGGATTCTATTATTATAAATTGTGTGCTCTTAATTTTTAACATGAGTCTTAATAAGCTTATTCAAAATTCGAGCTTCAACAAGTGGTACGTGGAAGGAAACCATGGTGAACAGCCCGAACACGAAGAATGTTCTAATAAAAATTGTAGTTTGCACACCATACAGAAATTTCAGTGGATGTGTTGCCATTCTTTTATTAAGCAAAAGACAATATCACTATTTCTCCTACATGGGTTGTGCTTAAGTAAAATAAATTCTAATTTTAATTCTTTGGTTATTACTTAATTACATTTTCTAATTCCAAATATAACTTTTATCGAGTTTGAAGGAATGCGTGATAGTTAAAATTACTGGGGATATTAATGTGGGTGTACCATCACTTCAACGAGTGTAAACAATGATAAGAGACATTGAAATAAACGAGGTATAAAAATAACTATAAGAAATTTTTTTCCAATGGTCGGGGTATATCGGGACGTATTGTCCCCTTATACCCAAGGAACCGGCTAGAAATAACGACCTTTTTGCCGCTGAGGCGTTGCCCCGGGTACATCACAGTGGGTGGGCCACCATCGCACCCTCACACATGTTATATGAACCCGTGTATAGGGTAAGCAATATTCATATCTCATTCACACACAAGGAAAGTACAGAAAGAGGATAGAGAGAGAGAGAGAGTACATCCATGCCTGAACCGGGATTCGAACCCATGACCACTAGACAAGTTGGTCGGCCTATGAGAAATTTAAGAGTATTATCAAAATGTGGTTTTTTAACACGTAATTAATGATGAATAGGATTCCGAATATAAAATTTTTGAAAGCATTAAAGTAGCTTAATTAGAAAAGCAACTGTAGCTTGAAAATAATACATGATTGGAATTTTAGATCAAAAGAATACTTTAATGATACAGACGCTTTAAATAGTACAAACAAATTCAAGGTTTAAAAAAAGTCTAAATACTCTATCTATGCTGCTGCCATCAAGATCCAAATCTTATCATTTTTGTTTGCTTCTAAAAAGTGATGGCATGTTCTTGCACTGCAACTATACAATAGCTATTGCTTAGGATAGAACACCACCTAATTCATACAAGGTATTTGTAGTCAACAGAGTTTTATGAATTTCGAAATTATTTAAAAAATTCGGTTGTAGCATGTTAATACTAAGAAAATCCAGAATATTCGGTATTTTATATTATCTCTCCAGAGCAAACACGGAACTTTCTTCTTCGGAAGAAATACACTTTTTGATGAATCTTCAGTAATTCCTAAGGTAACTGGTGATGATAAGGACTACACGAGAGAATTGATATAAACTTTCTATGAAAGAAGTTAAGGACAATTTAAGGAAAATTATATCTCCATGATTGTATTTACTCTATCACTAATCTTTATTTTAAACTGATTAGATTGTTTGCATTTATGTTTGAATTTAATGATAATTCTAAAAATTGTATTGATATTGTTATATATATATATCGATATATGTAAATCAATTATAAAGAAAGACGTCTCCAATATTTTAAGTTTGTTAATTTGTGATACCCAAGAATAAAAGTGTATCAAACTTAATAGAATGAAATCGTAAGTCTACTGAATTGAAGTAAATTCTCGATGATAATAAATTGTTTTTTTTTTTTTTTTTTTTTTTTTTTTTGGAACATTTTAACTTTAAAAATATTAACTATAAAATGAAATACGAGACAAATAAAAATGCTATATGTTGCGAAATATGGTCTAAAATATTATATTTACGGGATAAAAAGAATTGTGTAGTTCGGACTTTACTAAATATCACTTTATTATTTCACAAGTAACATCGAAACTCTCGAGTCATTTCAATTTATATGAAACATTTCAGACTAATTGAAGTAGAATTAACAATCAGAGGTATCCATTCATTTTAAAATGTCTAAAATGTACCAAGACGTTATAGAAACTTTCCTCAAACGCTTAGCCAATAAAAATATGGTAGCAGATTTCAACGTTTAATTTTCATAGATATAGATATTCATTGTTTAATTTTGAAAAGAAAGTTTAAAAGTTACTATTAATATTTAATTTTCCATTTCAAATTTTCTTTGCAGTCAAAAATCTGAGTAATATCCTTATCAAATTTTAATACTTTAGAAATCCTTTCGAAATATTTCAACTAAATAATGCCGCATTTTAAAGACTTAACTTGCAGTTTAAGTGCATGTAACTGAAAGCAGTCATCAGCAAATGATGAATGAGCTTACAACGTTACTCCTGAAAACTCTTAATGTATTGTTGATTTTTTTTACAACAATATGAAAATAGGTTTAAAAAAAGAAACATAAAATAAATCCATTACTTTCAATTTGTTTGAAAGTAAGCAGTAAAAAATGATTGAATTAATGTTTTAAATAAATGAGAAGCTAAAATAAAAGTTATCTTTAAAATGTAAAGAAAATGTATTTCAATCATATTTAATGCTTTATATTTTAATACATAAATGCATCATTTCTTATTAAAAGCATAAATCCCAAGGTGAGTCAAAATTAATATACATAATAATATCAGATCATCAATAAATATAAATAAATCATGTTAATTTTAATTAATTAAATAAAAATAAACATTAAAAAATATAATTAAAGAAAAAATATGATATCAAAAACTATTTATTTTACTGCCATTTTACTTAACGTGAGTTATAATTTAATCATGTAAATGAAATAAAATTTTAACTATTGTTGTAATTGATAAAATAATATTTTCCAATTTTTAATACTACACAAGCTATTGTTCGTGTTGAAAAAAATCTATTTTAAACCTTAATAGATTGTTTTTATAAGAATTGAATTTTTTTTAATGCATTACAAGTTAAAGAATATACCATTGTTACGAAAAAAATCACAAATAAAAAATATTAGATAAAAAAACAATTTGATTTAGTGATAAAAATGAATTGCAAATAAAAGAAGCAAAATTCCAAGTAAATGTAGATATTTAAACGAATATGGAAATATTTATGCTCAAGAAAATCATTAAGTTGAGCCACAGACTAAGATTATTAAGTTATATATTTATATTAAATTAGATTCTTGTACTTTGAATTTAGTACACATTATTATTCTCATTGAATAACTAACTGATATCTAAAATAATATTCATTTCTTCGTACTCCATATCACATAATTATTTAATATTTTGCATGAGAAAATGAGTATGAAAAAGTGACTTCAAACGCAATACTGACATAAATTAATATTAATTACAAATGGAAATTTATTCACTTATATAGGATAACCAAAAAGATAATTATAAAGGGAATTATTATTATTGAAAATGTATTTCATAAATTATTGCATAAGTAAAGCACTAGCCGAGATTTTATATTATTTTATTTCACCTACTTCAAAATAACTTAATGTATTATATGTTTTCAAGAGACATTTTTATATGTTGAATGATTGATTTAGGAAGATATTGGATATCTGAAACATATTATGTAAAAATATCGTATATTTAATGTGAGTTTAAATAAAATCTTAATTATTATAGATAAATTTCGTTTTTAAGGTTAAAGGGCTAAAAATAACTGAAAATTTGGATTTATAAAAAAATTATATGGCATGATAGGTATCAAAATTATCGAATGATTTAAATAAAAATTAGGAATAATATAATTCAAATGATACTGTTTAATATGCATAGTGGTTTCTAAAATAGTTTACATTCCTGTAATAAATAATTAAAAATTTTTGCTCATAAATTTACGAAAAATGTTATGTTTAAATAACTATAATATCCAACTAGACCTTCTTGAAATTCTAATGTTTTGAACAATTAAATTTCAGTAGAGAACATTAGCTACAAGAAATTTGTTTTTAATTTTCAAAATTCCTTAAAAATCTAAAACAATGTGAAATTGTTTTTTGTCTATTTAATCAAAAATTCATTTTATATGCATTTAAATAAGAAATATAATTATGACAAATTATTACGAAAATATTTCAAAAATATAGAATATAATCCAAAACATATTTATTAAATAAAGTTTTAATAAGTAAAGTTTCAAATACACACAATAAAATAGTAAAAAATCGCTAAATCAGACAAATTTCAGCATTAAAATTAATTGGAGTTTGGACAGATAAGTAAATATTGTAGCATAAATATTTCTCTAAATTAGATATATTAAACAAAAAGCCAAAGTATATAGCAATCAAAAATATTTGTACATACTCTAATGAGAAAAAAATACAGATTTAGAAGAAATTATAGAAATTTAATTGGATGATTTGTGGACTTCATTTAATTTACCTGTAAATTTTTTATTTCCAAAAGTATATATGAACTAAATTATCAAATATGTTTTATGTTTCAAAATAAATCACAAAATCAATCAAAAATTTTAGCAAAATATTTTTAAAATTTATATTTCAAAAATTATATTAAATATTTTTTTCAAAACACATTACTAAGACTAAACTTATTAAATAAATTTTATCATTATAGTTATATCAAATTTTATTTATATCATTAATTCATTAACATGCAGGATATTATATATATATATATATATATATATATATATATATATATATATATATATATATATATATATATATATATATATATATATATATACTTTGAAAACATTAAATTTTAAAGATATGATGATTTCAATCTTCATTAATTTTGTGAAGTGATATTAAATAAAATTTATAAATCCTTTTAATTTTCATCTCTGCTTATAAATTCTAAATTGGTACTTTTAACTGTACTCATTTGATTTGAAATTTTGCAGTATAAAAGTATACTACTATCCCACGTAAATGCAATAAACAGAAAATAACATGCAATTTACAGCATTCATTAGCAGAGGAGAGATATGCAAATGATTAGAATCCAATCGCAAACTAAAATCAAGCACATGGCATCATTTCAATGTCCTACCTAAGGCTTGGTGATTTCAATGATTTTAAATTCAGTAATTGTGTTTTTCCTTTTTTTTTTCTTTCAAAATAACCATTAATTATGCCTCGCAGAAAACCCAGATCATTTTTGAACAAGCATCCCATTTCCACTGAGGAATTATAGTTTACAAAAGAGACTGTGGATTATCTTTGAGGAAAAACAGCAGTCATGTTGAAGGAAACCAAACATTTGCAATGCACATATGAGCTCTTTGTATGCAAAAGGATACACCAGGCAGGCATGTTCGATTGCATCCACCTCAGAGCAACACTTTGCGAAGTGACAGGTAAATTGTGCGCATGGCAGTGGCGGATTGCTCAGCCACATAGCGAATCATAGCACTGAGCATTGAGTCTGTAACGCATCATCCAATGTTTCCCTGTACCATTAGACACAGTTTACAATAGAATGGTCTCTTCGCAAGACGTCCATTGCTTCATCTACCCTATACACAAAACCACAGACTTCTCCGCTGCAATGGTTTGATGAAACAAGGGTGTGGACCGTGGAATGAAGTGATATTTTCTTTACTGACCAGTAACGCTTCTGTCTGCAACACCACGATGGTCGCATTCAAGTTAGGAGACACCTTGGAATAGGATGCTGAAAAGCTGGGTAACGCACCACAATGTTGGTTCTGCACCGGGTATTATGGTATGGGGTGGTATTAAATGTCACTCTCGAACCGCATTGCCAGTACTTTGAACAGCCATCTCTACATTTTCAAGGTGTAGGAGCCAATTATCCTTCCTTTTCTTCTGGGCTTGACCATTGTTTATTTGAAGAGTATACTGCATGACCACACCTGATACTCACTGTCCAAGGACTCTTTATCAATCTCCAGATTGAATTGCCTTCCTGGCAGGTTTGCTGTATTGAAACTTTGTCCATAGAAAACATGTTGTTTATGGTTGCTCAACGATTGACTCACAATACATCCCCAGCTGCCAGACCAGATCAACTTTTGCAATATGTGGAAGTTACTTCATCTGCTGTACCCCATTAACGCATCCAAAATATCTTTGAATCGATGCTGAGGCGTGTGGCAACGGTGATTTTAAACAATGACAGCTACACTGGCTACTGATTTTGGAAGGAATCATACTTCGCAGAAGACTACAAATTTAATCATTTTATAATTGGTCAACAAATTATCTAGAAAATAAATTATTTTTTATATATTTTGTCTTTCTTGGTATGGCAATTTGGGTTGCCAGCAGTGTAATTAAATTTCCTTAAAAAACGTTCGTTAAATAAATTACATTAATTATTTAAAGGAACTAACGTAATTTTGAATTTTATTAGAATGGATTGTTGTCCTTTTTTATTGAATTGTGTAACAATTTTAGTGCTAAATCGTTAAATTTTATAATTTACCTTATATTATAACCCATATTCAACTCATATTTTAGATAAATGAAAAATGCAATAAGATCCTTACTAATACGTTAATTATCTTTGCATTAAAACTTTTGAATTTATCAGTGGTTTTGTATTTTTGAGAACTTTTATCCTCCTTTTTAACGTTTATCATACATATTTTGTTACTAATTCTACTAATCAACATATAAGGATCAACTTTCCATTCGTATAAATTTTTATAATATAGATTAGAGTACAGAAATATATATTTCACACAAAAGCGAAAGAAAAATTTCTATTAACATCCAATGGGAAACATGATGAGGATAATTGTTGATAGTTGTGAAAATAAACTCCAAATTATGACTGAACATATTCACAACGGTGAACTGGGGAATTACATAGTGGTATGTATGTTTATAGGTGCAATATCTGTCATGTGAATGCAGTTGGTCTCATAATAGAATAGCATTGCAAGTGCTAAATATCTGTAATTGTAAGGTGATATCTATTTCAATTTAAGACTAAATGCTGTAAGCCATTATTCTCTTGTTTAAATCTTTCAAGAAAAGAGACTGGATTGAACACTTCATAAAAAATTTCCTAAAAATTGGCTCACGCCTTTGATGGGATTATTGATAAATTACATTCATTTAAAACCACACAAATGACAAATGTTCATAGTTCTTGGACCACTGTTTTCTCTGTAGCGGATATATATATATATATATATATATATATATATATATATATATAATACAAGAGACAGATTAATATAAACATAAGTCAATTTAAAAGCATTAAAGAATATAAAAATCCAAAAACGTTTCTGACTGCCTAATCACATCGCCATTAAATGAATATATATATATATATATATATATATATATATATATATATATATATATATATATATATATATATATTCATTTAATGGCCATGAATAGAGATTTATTTTTTTCTTCTTTTTTAGACTTATTACTTTTTCATTATATTCTGATTCCATTTTCATGTAGATAAAAAATTGATATGAGATTAACTTCTTTTATCCTCCATTTATCAATATTATAGGAAGGAAATATATTGTGGTATATTTGAGATCTTCCTAATGAAATCAATAGGCTTCCGCATCCGGACATCAGTATTATCAGTGACTGGTTACTAAGGCCTACTTTTATTAGAAAGAGTACAATACAAAGCATGCTTTTCAGCTTCAATGGCGAAATATTATAAGCATATTACATAAAAATGCACTGATACAGTTAATCTTACTATGTTTGATAGTTATTATTCTATTCACTGAAAGATAATAAAGGCAAATTATTAAATTTAAATTTATGTAATCATATTAAGAAATCTATATTAGTATCTATAAGCAATTCATAATAGACTAATACTTTATAATGGACTAATTTTATAATTTCGATTTATATATATTGAAAAAAGCTCTTGTTCATTATTTTTACTATATTTTGAATATGCATTATTTTTACTTAATTACCAATCATGAAAAATAGATACATGGAGTAAAAATATTTTTAAAAAGCAATAAGTACAATAATTATAAAATAAAAAGAATGTGAATGAAAGTATCAACACAAGGGAATATTTTATAGATTCTTTTGATTCCGTGGATTTTATTCATGAGAATGCTATAGTAATTCCTATGGAATCATTTTAAAATATGATTTTTTAACTGCTATGTTTGAATTTGTATATTTATTGCAATATCACTCAGAATACTTTAAATATCCTTTTAAATAGGGGTTACAACTTTTGATTATTAAATATTTTACTCCGCATGTTAATGAATAATTCGATAATAGGTATGATAGACAATAGATATTATATACATTGTCTTGAAATTTTAAGCAAGTGTTTTAATTTATGTATATTTTCTACATAAATTAGTACACATGCTTAAAATTAATGTATATGTTCTACATAAAGGTAGCTTTGTTTTGAGAACAGAATATCTTGAAACAATTTTTATAATATTTTTTGTATTAAGAGTGGAACTGATTTCATCTTATAAGATTCTGAAAAAATCGTACGACATTTTTGTCCTGTTAAAATTATAAACTTTAAACAGTTTCTGTTAGAAATACAAAAATTTATTTTCTAAAAGGTACCAAATCCCCCAAGCTTATCAATGTCACTTTCAGACGGTGTTTGTTCAAAAATGTTATCACAATGCGCTTGTAGATGATTGATGATTGATTCTCATTGATACATAATTTTAAAATTATGGTACAGACGAATTCATCAGATGAAATTCAAGAAATAATGATATTATCTCATGAGTGAAAATAAAGTCGTAAATATATTTTTCATGTCTAATTGAATGATAAAAAAAGAAAATTATTCGCCAGTCCCCAAAAAAAGAAAGAAAAATAATATAAAAAATATTAAGAAACAATAAAAAACAAGTATACATATAAAAAGTGTGCTGTTTCATTTTTGAACTTAAAATGTATTTTAGGTATAACTTTTAATATATATATATATATATATATATATATATATATATATATATATATATATATATATATATATATATATATATATATATATATTTAATTTGAATAAATTCTGTGTACATTTTAATATAATTTCCTTATATGAGCAATAAATCAAGTATTTTAAGCAATTTTATTTTAACAAAATGAAAATATGATGAAGGCAATTATTTAAGATGAAGTTATGCACACGAACACGCAATTAATAATATTTTCGTCTAATTTTCATTCGACATTATTTAATTATTGACATTTCTTGTATAAAGTGGTGTTATAGTACCAAAATAATAAAGTGATATCTTTTTTTATATTGTTTACAAATAAAGAAAGCCATTGAGATTGTTTATGAAGATGTATTTTGTCTAAAAAATTATTTTATATACTTCTCTTTATATTGAACAACTAATTTTGATTTTGTAAATGTTCTAAAAAAATGGAAATTTATTTCAAGGTTCCTAAATGATTTTGATAGATTTCCTTGAGTAATTAAAAATTACAATTTCAAACGTATTTAATTTAAATACTTTAAGAAGGAAAAAATATATTAGTCGCGAATAAAATATTTTTGTTTAAAATTAAGGCAACATTTAAAGGAATTTCTTCATTATTTCAAGCTAGTTATACTGAGTCTTTTAATTTTGCATCATTTTACATTTTAATTCTTTGTCTTATATTTTCCTAGGTTTTTTAGTGTAAGATGATAACTATAGAAAATATTTATGTTTACTTTGAAAATAAAATAATCGGTTTGTATGTGAAAGTTACATATTAGCGATTGAGTTATAAACTGAAGAACTGTGTAGAAAGCTAACTTACTTATTTTGATATGCAATAACGTAAAATAGAGTAAAATAAAGAGGTTGGCTTGGTTTCTTTTAAGGGAGGAGATCATAAAATAATGTGACATTTTGGTTCAGTTGACAACATGAGTTGTAGTAATGAACCCCGTGCATTTGTTGTAAACTGCCTATTTCTCCGGATGCCTCATTTCAATGAGAAACAAGTTGGAGCGACCAGCGCGTTTTCGTGATTTGGTCAAATGTAATTCTTCGGGAGGGTATTTAAAGTATCCTGCCAATACTGACCACCTACAAACATTGGAAGGCCTGAAAAGAAACATTCAAAGAGAAACAGCGAATTTACCTGGCAATATACTGAAGTGAGTGATGAGAGCAGCAGAATTTGATTCATTCAATGTATCGGCTGTGGCTGGGGTCACTTGCACAATATGATATTTTAAATGATGTAAACTAAACTTTTGGAATCACCTTTTGCAAGCAAAAATTAATAATATTACATAGTTAATATTTTTTGTGTAACTGCAATAACAAATAAAAAAGTTATCTTTTAGTAGCCTCGATACACAAGAGACAAAGATAAAATTGGCATAAAGAATAACAAGAGAAAGAGAGAAACTTCTGATTCCTTAATATTCTGTAGACATCATTCATGTTGAATAAATGTGTATGAACCAAGTGCTCTGAAGTGATAATTTTACATTTTTACATACATTGTTATAAGTGTTGAATGATTAATGGCAAAATTCCAATTCAATATTCCAAGATGTGTTCAAGCTAAACTGATTTGTGACTACCATAGCAGACTACCATACCAAGTGAAAGAACCACATTCTTTTGAAATTAATATCCTAGGCTCATTCCCAACCACAACTAAAATGTGAACATTTTCTTTCAAATTCTTGCATGCGTGTGTCAGGAAAAGTACTCGGAAATTTTTCCAAATTTACTTTTCTGCAAAAGCGTCATTTATCACAAAATGTTCCTAAAAAGACCATTTCGTGGCAGATGCTAACTGTCTTACCACAATCTTCAAATGGCATAAGCCCATTTTTTGGTGCAGATAAATAAAGTATTTTATAGTATTATACGAGCGTTAAACTGTTTTGTGACCTTTAATCTGTTGTTCCAGTATAAAAATTGACTTTTAAAGCAAGTGTTATTGACAAATTGCATCACTTTTTAAATTATAAAAATACATTAGTTATCGAAATAGTCAAACAAAATACAAAATATTTTTTTGAATTGGAAAGAATAACAACTATCCCACTGCTTCTCTATCATGCATGTTTGAATTAGTTTAATGTAGATAATCAAACATTCTTTTATAATAAAATAATTCAGTTAGAATGTAAATTATCAATATAAATGACTTAATAAATCTACTCTATGTTGGATGAGACCGTTTCTATATTTCGAAATCCATGAGATTAGCTCCAAAACAAGTTTAAGTTTGTGATTAAATACGCTTAAACTATAAATTTTCTTGAATCACTTTATTAAAGCAATCAATTGGGAAACATTTCTTGCTCATTTATTTTGCAAGCAGAATATACATTTTTGAAACCAATACGTTAAACAAATTTTAAAAACGTTGAATTGTTTGTTAATTACAATTTTGATTCGAAATCATGAAAATTTTACGAACATATAAACCGTAAATTCTATTTTGTCAAATATTTCTCATACACATGCACAAAACATGTTAACATGCATCAAATTATCATAATTTTCAATTATTAAGCACATTTATTCAAATATTAAATGGTGCTCTTTGATTTCAAAGTTACAACATCAACTAAAATTAGATAATTTTAATATAATATAAAAATATATAATATATACGTTATAAAAATACTTCATTATTAAGCATATTATATTTAAAGTGTTCTTCAAATAAAACACTATGTTCTAAATATTTCAACATTTTAAACCAAAAATCAATAAAATAAATATGTTTTAAAATGCATCATAGACTGCCCAATTATACACATTAAGACCACATAGTTTATTGATTTCTATTGCTTTGTATTTCAAATCTGATGCCCTTTTCATTTCTTGATAATATAGAAAATTACTACTCGCTTAGCTTTATTTTCCCTTTTATTGATATTCGATCGGAAATAACTTGCAGTTCTTGACATCTTACGAAATAATCTATGTATTTTCTCTAGGAATATCTAAATAATGAGTAATGAAATGGTGAAGCATGTATGGAATAGGAATGATGTAAAAGAAAAACTATATAGGCTTGAGTGAGACAGATTGTTGCAAGCATAATGATGGAAATTCTCATTAAATAAGCTTTGTTCCTAGATACCGATATTTCTCAGAAGATATTCTGTAATTCCTCTTCAAGAAATATAGTTTTAATTTTACATGCAAAATTTCATTTCCTATTCTTTCAGGCACTATAAAAATGTTTCTTTGTGTATATATATATATATATATATATATATATATATATATATATATATATATATATATATATATATATATATATATATATATATATATATATATATATATATATATATATATATGTGTGTGTGTGTGTGTATGTGTGTAGTATAATTTCTGGCAATATTTATCTATTTATCTATATGAGCAATTGTATCATATTGCAATTGTATTGAAATTTATACCACGGAAAAAAGATCCTTTTATATTTCTCAAAGTTATCTTGCTTAAATACATGCAATTATTCATACATAAAAATACAAACATTTCCAATCGCTATTCCAAAAAGAAATCGTATTTGAAATATCATGAACTGGAAATCGACGCTAATAAATAATTAAACATTTAAAGTAAATAAAAATTACAAAAATATTTTATTAATGATGTTAATAAAAGCTGCATTTATTCTACAATTTCTGTTATATTTCTCTCTTTAAGGGATATCATCTCTGAATAATCTAGACAGAAACGTTGTTTAAACTTTCATTAAACATTGTTGGGTCAAGAATTCACGCTTTAACTCAAAATATCATTATATTTTGGTTCACGTGTCTTTATTTCTTATCCCCAGATGCTTCATTTATTTTAATTTACTAGTTTCCACTAAAATAATTTCCTCTGAATTATTTATGTTAAATGTTAATGAAAACATTAATAAATTTTACTTTGCTTACATGAATTTTTATTCTGATTACATACTTTACTTAAACTCACGTTAAATAAAAAAATGTCAGCTATTTTTCATTTAAACGATTATCGCGGCAACTGGAAAGAAAAATAATGGTAAATTACTGTCGTAAATCTTCTCTTTTCTTCGGGTATTGTTTAAAAAATGTTAATGTAAATCAAATACAAATATTTTATTTGCATTTCATAAACTAAATAATTATCACTTGCATTCAAATCTTATTTAAATGTCAATGTTTATTTTTGGTGGAAAATGATTAAACTCTCATCGATGATTTATTGCGTACCCATAATGTAAAAGTAGTTTGAAGAAATTAAAATTTTGCTCTATTTGGCTGCTCCTTCAAATGTACAAAATTATCACAAAACCATGTCTTACACCAATTTACTTTAGCATCGTTTAGCATTTATATAGTTTAGCGTTGTTTATCATTCTTCAGTTAAATTTTTACGCAAAAAATTGTTTGGAAAATATTTAGTTTAAATGGAAATTTTAAGCCACACACCCACGAATTAAAATAATATTATCCACGTCTTATTATTTTACTTTGGTCTTAATAAACATGAAATTTCTTTAGGTTTATAAGCGGGGGTATGATGGAAGAGTAATTTCAGTAAGCATTGTTAAACAAAGAGTTTACTTTTGATGCAAAGAAGCTTCTTTAAAGATCACCTCCTTTTTCTTTAATGCAAACCTAATGTATATGTTGCATACAGCAATTCACTGAAAACAAATTTGACTGCAATACTGTAAAATCAAATTAAAGTTATTGTATATTTAGTTTAGTTTTAATTTTATTCTCTCTATAAGAAATAACATTGGGGTGAAACACAATAAGCGTTTCGTGGAATTTATTCGAATAATGTGTTTTGTTCATTTATTATAAGCGTTTCTATCACTCAGATGAATATTGTTTGATTTTGTTTTTAATCAGGATAACTTTTCTTATTATGTTTTTTATCAACATAATATTATCATGTTGATTAAAGCATTCGATAGTTATTCGATAGGTCAAGAATCATTATGAATTTTAAGAATTTATAAATCTGATATTCGCAATTTTAACTTGTGAATTGCAGACATAAATATTAAATTATATATTATATATATATATATATATATATATATATATATATATATATATATATATATATATATATATATATATATATATATATATATATATATATATATATATATATATATATATATATATATATATATATATATATATTAAACAATCGTTAAATTGCAAAGAGAGTAAATGTTAATGAACGATAAATGATAGTTGCTTATAAATATGTTTTTAGATTCTATCTTTCAGAGAAAATGCAATTCAAAAACTAATGACAAGGAAATGAGCATAAAATAAATTTAATAACCACAATATTGTCAAGAAAAATAAGTTTAATTTTATCTTAAGAATGTAATACTTTTAAATATTTATGAAAAATTTCTTATGAATATTTATAATATACAAAGCATTTAAAACATACGAAATGTCTTCCATTTTATTTGTGGGAATACAATTATTGGTTAAGTTTGTGTTTATTTCCCTTGTTAAATTAATAATTTGTATTTAATAATCAGTTTTCCACTATTTTATATAAGATAGTTATAAATATTTGCTTACTCAATATTATCATATGAACTTACAGTTACTGAAATTTGCAAATGATTGTAATAAATATATTCTTATACAGTATGGTAATATATATTTACAAATATTTATATGAATCAAAATTGTCAGGAGAATATATATATGATGAAATTCCATGCAAAGTACTTATCATTAGAAGAAAAATTCAAAATATCTGCATATAAAGATTTAGAATAATAAATAATTGTAATTTTATCAACAGTGTTCATTTAATATAATTAATTCATAAAATTTAAATTTGTAATACTTGAAAGGTTATATAAAATTTTCATCATTTTTGTTTAGTACCAATTATTGCTAAAATTAATAAATTTTCAAGTTCAGGTAAAAAAAATTAAATTTTTTTTTATTTGGATTAAGAAATTAACAGTGATTTTGTATTGGTATGATAATTAGGCATATTTAGTAATAAAAAATTTTGGCGAAATAAATTAAGGGTAAATAATGATAATGAAGTTCATTCCTGTGTCCAACAGGCTAAAGATCCTAGAAAGTATTTTCATTTACAAAATAATTTAGGAATTCATATCGATAAATGTTTTAGGCAGAATAAGGAGAAAAAATAATAAATAAAATATATTGTAAATATCTTGTGAAATAAATGTTTTTAATTACTTATCAATATATAATCTAAAATGAAGAAAAATAAAATAAATAGCAAGAAAGGTTTACTTATTTTAAAATAATTTATCATGTACAGTTCACAATTCATATTTTCCTACCTCACATGAAAATGTTTTGACAATTTTTGATGTTTTGGACACAATAATATTCAATAAATATTTGTAATTACTAGAATGCATAGTTGTTAGAAAATTGCTTATATAAATCTTGAAACATTTTTTCAAAGGATTAGCTGCCTTATGCCAAGCAGAAGAAAATATCCTGACAGAATTCATGTGGTGTTTTATTGCTTAATATTAGTGAGTAATTTATTTTTATTTGTGCATTAATGACTTTAAAAATGCTATACAGTTCTGAGAAATTTAAAAAAAATATTGTTTTATACCAGAATTTTAGTTAGTATAGAAGAATCTGAATAACAAATTATTTTAGAATAAGAAAATGTGAATGGCTTTAACTTAATTCCACTAAATTCTTAATGTAGAATATATTATACATATATAAATCCTTTTTCACAATTTAATAATTATTCACACCTTATATGGTAATAATTAAGGATAAGAAAGAAACTTGAATACTTCACACTTGAATTAGTTTTAACACAACCGACTTTTTTGGTCCAATAAATAATTTCATTTTAAGAAATTTATGTTTTAGGTTTGGCAAAAATCTTCTTTATTAGGAATTATGTAACAAGCATCAATAGAATGAGGCAAAAAGCTCATGATTTTTTTTCTCAAAATTTTATTGTTTGTTCAATTTGCAAAATTATAATTACAGCTTACATTACTGTTTTATTTCTTATGAATAAAAATTATTTTATTGTAGCAGTTTCAATAAAAAATTTATAATCATACATGTCATTATCTGAAAGAAAAATTTATTTTAAATTTCGATTTCCATAATTTTTATAAGAAATTTGTTTTCAATAAAATATATATAAGGAGTTCAAAGCATTTTTAATTTATAAACGTATCTTAAAAATAAATATTTCAATTTAAGTAAAAAATGTAGTTTAAAAAACATATACAAAATATATTTTAAATATCATTCTTACGGATTTTTAATCTGATTTTTTTATATATTGCAACCTATAAGATTTTTAGCCTTGAAACGATATTTTGTCATCCAATAATTTCAGAAAATGACACTTTTGATTAAAACATGCAAAATATAAACAAGAAAGCAATAACTGCTAGTTGTGACAAACTGTATTTTGGATGAATAAAAGTCTTGACATTATTTAAAAAAGAAAAGTGATGGGTTACAACTAATAACATTTTTTTGTACTGTTCCATGATACACCCTAAAACTATTATAGAATCGATTGCTAAGAAGTTTTTGTCAGAAATAAATAAGTTTTGTCAATAAATGATAATGATTCAGTTAATAAAATGTAAATAAATGTTTGTACATATTTTTAGTATTTTATAAGCATGTAGATAGACCTTTATATTATACGTGATATATATATTTAAAAGATATTGCAAATTTTTCTTTCCCATTACAATGATTATCGTACGAAGATATAATGGAATTGTATAAATTGCTTATGAGATTTTTTTCATCATATGAAACATTTATAACCTGTGATAACAAAAATGACTTATTTACGTTTTCTGATGTATGTTTCTGAATAACTATTATTAAGATTTTTAAGCTTAGTTATAAATTTTGGTATTTTTAATTTATTTTCATGATATATATATATATATATATATATATATATATATATATATATATATATATATATATATATATATATATATATATATATATATATATATATATATATATATATATATATATATATATATATATATATATCGTTAGATTTTCTGCATACCATTATAAATATTTATAATTAATTAAGTATCTATTAGAAATATCTTATACGGTTTTTTTTTCTTTTTTGATTACAGTAAAATTTTTATTTAGTTTGCCACATTTTTTATGCAACTAATGTACATAAAAATAACTGAAAAGCAATTTTCCTAGAAAGTATCTTTCAAGCAGTTTGTCAAGCAATATTAATACGCGATGTTTTAAAACATGTCGTACAGACCACTCCTCTTGGCCATTATTTATAATAATAATTTTTTTAACTTAGTCGATAATAATATACAACAACTCTTGTTTATGACAATTGAAATGATAAATTATGTGTTCATGCAAACTTTGAAGTATTTCACCCATAGCATATATTCCTATTTAAGAAACCCAAACGTATTATTTTTCTCGTTTATATGATAGGAAGACTGAGAATATGTCTTATAACCACCATACAAGTTTGTATTATTATCTCATCAAAGATGTAGTGGACCTGAGTATAAACTGTAATTTATCAAACATTCTTTAAAAAAGGGAGGTAAACTGTTTTTTCTCACGCAAAAAATGCCTTTCTTCAATAAAAAATCGACTTTTCTTGTGATCAAGTAAGCAAGTCTCAAAACCATTTATTTTACAAAAAAGGTACAAAACGGCTTTTATACAAAACATTAAAACTACCATTAAATATTATTCCATACAATGCGTTATAATTGATTCCTCTTCTACTTCCATAAATGTATGCTTTATTAAATAACTTTTTTTTATTGAATAGCTTTCCTTCTTTAAAAATTGTGGCAAATAAGCTGGCATGGCTTATATTCTACAGTAAGTTTTATCTTTATTTAAATGATATCTGCACAAAAAAGAATGAGTTTTCAATGATTGAAACATTTTTATAAATCTTTAAAGTAGCTAATATAGAAATATTTTGATAAACTTTAAAAAATAAGCTGATATTTACAAATGGAGAAAGTAAATAAATGTGAACCTTTTAAAGAGAAAGTGTATAAAATTAGCAAATAAAGACCCATATTAACAAAGTGAACAAAATATATTCCTGTCTAAGAACACACATTGTGCTTATGTGAAAGCTGTTTGCGGCCTCTTAAAACTGATATAAATGATCTATTAAATTACTACAAGGCAAAACGGGGAAATTAATTGATAATAATAATTAATTTTAAAAAATATGAGGTGAAATGAAATAGTTTCATCCATTTCGTATAGTTTAGTTAACTGATGAAAGTTTAGTTAAAGATAAACTACACATGGGCATAAATGCATTCTATAAAAAATTGTTTAAATAATTCATGAGGTTAGAAATAAAGTATTTTGTGAAAATTTCAATCCAAGATTAATAATAAAAATATTGAATATGCTCCTTGAAAGAAAGTTCAGTTTTTAGAGTTTATTAAGAAAAAAATACTCCGAGAAGATCGAATTCTTGTAGCATTGAATCCTGAATTTTCTTCAAATATTGCTTTAAATCAATTATCACTTTTACTTCCTATATTTATAAAATAGGCAATATATTTTTCCAACGGCAAGCCTTTGGGCGGCGCAACCTGTGCCATAAACTGCTACTCATTTGTCGTTACCCAGTGGGCACCCGTGAAAAAATTCATGGAGGCGAGTAGCGTTGCCTGCGCCATACGACCACAATACCCGTTTATAGGGTAGGACAAATTCTTACATCATCACAGAAGAAAGTATAGAGAAACACAGAGAGAACAGAGAAAGAAAATAACACCCATGCCCAAACAAGGATTCGAACCCGGGACCCACAGCTCAAGAATCAGGAACGCTAACCACTCAGCTACCAGTCCGCAACACAGAGAATATCACATTTAATAAAAAAATGACGTCTTTAGAATGAGTTTTGTATTATTAAATATTTAACGGAAATATGCTATTTTATTAAATTATCTGTATCTATTCATAACAACGTATTTTTTACTATTTCAACTTTTTCAGAAACTCTTTATATATTTTATGTAATAACATTCAAAGTGTGATTAGCAATACCACATGCGTTATTTATAGAAAATTATGTAAGCAAAGCATCAGAAATGAAATATATTTTATAGTAAAGATCAATATGCTAATAAGTATATAAAATAAACATTTACAGTTTAATTAACAATAATATGTTGGGACTTATCATTCAGCCCACTTATGTCTCTAATCTTCATGTGATTTATTGTTTCCAATCTTCCTAACAATTCCACTAGAATGATATTTTCGTTTGCTGATATGATAGGATATTAATATGTACTTAGTTCTGTCTTCCATTTTATTGATATTCGATATGAACCAGGAATACTTGACAACTCCTCGCAAAGAAAACTATGTTTCCTCATCACGGTATCTAAACGATCTGTGATGAAATGGTGAAGCTAGAGCGTGGAACAGAGATGATGAAATAGCAATTATTTATTTAAGCTTAATGCAGGGAAATGCTGTGGCATATTGAAAGAAAAACTCATTAAACAAAGTGCATTCTCAGATTCCGATAGCTGTGATTGGAAGTTCTATTATGTGTCTGCAACAAATGTAGTTATTTGCGATTCATCGAAGCAAATTTCTGTTTCTCATGCCTCATTAATTTCCACTTATGAACTTTTGACACTGAATGAAATCAGTTATTTATAGTAAAATAAGAAGTACAATTTAATATGCAGAGTTAAAAATATTAACAATTATTAATGTATTCAATATTAGATATTCAAATTTAGAAGCAAAATTGTTATTATTTATTTTGTTTACATTAGAAGAAATTTATGAAATCCTGAATAATATAATAAATAAAAGAAAAGTATTTATTATTATTTATTGAATTTTTTTTCAAATTATTTATAGTTGCATGTATAAGCAATAATTTATCCAATTTTTATGGAGAGTAAAATTCTACAATTTCATAAATCTTCGTAAACATTAACAAAATAAAATAATTTTAAATGAATCAAAAATTTATAAAATGATTTAAGGAATTGTAAAAGATTAGTTTAACCTCAAAATAAAATTTATCTACACTCTTTTAGCATTTTATGAAGAGACAAAATATTTATGAGTACTTGAAAATTTTAAATAATTTGTTTCCAATATTGTACATAGCAATGTATCAATTTTCAATATATTAATCTATTATTTTTGCAAAAATTCTAAGATTTCTACAAATTAAATTTACAAGGAATAGCAACATATCTACATGAAGGCCAATTAGTGATTAATTCAGTATGTGCAAACAATTAAATAAATGATATATTAAAAAAACAAAGTAAATCAATAACACATTGCTGATAAAAAGTATTATATTTTTTACTTAAATAAGATAATTTATTTTTCAATTGCTTACAAGAACAAATAATTATAACATGTAACATTTTCAAAAATTCAATTTCATTATATAATATTTAATTGAATACAGGAAATTTAAAACGCATAAGTTTCAAAATCAACAATATTCAGATCATTTCAATTTTCCTTATAATCTAGATTATTACATTACAATTTATTTGTGTACGGCAAGGATTGAATTTGATTTTCAATTTAGCTTACAAGACGAGTTCATTTTCATTCACAATTTCTGGTATGTCCCGTGAGATATTAGTCAAGTTCAGAAACCACAAATTATCGCATGAAAAATTACGCTTAGAAACCTCAATTCTTCATGTGATAATTTGCGGGTAACCAACCAATTGTGAGTAACACAGTAGCGTGAGAAATTCATGCGTGATATTGCTATTAATTATTAGTTGTTAAAAAGGCTTATGAAAGTCTCAAGGAAAGTATCTAATAGAGAAGTGGTAAGCACATTCTTGATAATGTAAATCATATGAATAAATAAAAAGAAATATAGTATGAAATTTATAATTGCATTACAATTCCAAATTTAAAAAAAGAATTATTTTGAATAAATTTTATTTTGTTACTTCCTCATTCTTATATTAGTTATCTTATACGTGTATAAGGAATTTTCAATTGTGAGTTTGATATAAATAAAATGTATGTATATAATATTATTACTATAAATTTTATGTGTATGTTCCGTACTCAAGAAATGCCTATAGAAAGCCGAAAAATTTTAACATTTTATTAAAAAAAAAGATAATAATGGTCAATTAATGAAATAAATTTTTGTATAAAACCAGTTTCTTTCCTTTAATTATGTATATATTAATATATTTATCATAATATAAAATGCATATATTCACGTTGAATATTTAACAACTTCAAAATGATACATATAAATATAATAGCTATTATCAACATTTTTTTAAATGTCAATGACTGTCATTAAATCACAATGCCTTACTTTCAGTTTTTAAATAAAAGTTTGTATCTGCTTTTGTTTGAGACGTTTATAAATTTAGAATACATTTATATTTTCGTACTTGAAATTTTGTCCCTTTCCACACGATTCAATTTATATGACTTTAGAAATAAATAAAAATTAATTAGATGTAAATTAATAGTTATAGCTGATAAACTTTATTAATATATACTTAATCAATAAACTTACAAGCAATTATAAATCAAGTTTTCGAATACGTTATTAAAAATGCTAAAGCAAGACAAAACCGCTATGAAAAAGTCATTAACTCCATTTAAAAGGGAAAAAAAGTGTTTTTTGTTTCTTAAAATTCTTTTGGGAATTATAAATCATTCTCCTACAAGTTTATGTCTTATGATAAAATGGATAATAGTAAATACTGTCTTCAAAGCAGGAGTATATTCAGAAATTTTAAACTAATGTTTTATGAAATATTCAATTTCATAAGGTTTTTCAACTGAACATTTATTTTGAAAAATTATTTTTGGAAGTATAAAGGTATTGTTTATTCCGTGCTAAAAAAAAGTCGAATTTTATTTCTGGCATCGACAAGAAAAAGAAAAAAAAAGCTTGCTGAGAGAAAAAATAAACTAAAATCTCACCACATAATGATGGAAAAAGATAGTTATTATATATATATATATATATATATATATATGTAGTAATATTTTCAAAAAAGTATTTGCAATATGAAATCATTGGTGATTTCGCAATATACAATCAAATTTAACTGATATATGCACATTGATTAAACATCGTAAGTATTTTTTTATCCAGTAAACGGAATAAGTTAAACTTTAGAATTACATAAAAGCATGCAACAATAACTTTTGTTTTGATTATTATTCATTTCTATAACAAACACGGCTGGAACTTTTGGTCCTCTGGAGTGGTTGATATCAAGTGCATGGAGACAATTTTTACGCAACATCTGCAACTTCTTCTCTGGTGATTTCGCTGAAAAAAGTGATCGTGACAGCATTTTCTTAGGTGAATGATCAATGATAATAATGATGATGTCGTTTATATATATATATATATATATATACATATATACATACATACATACATATATATATACATATATATATATGTATGTATGTATGTATGTGTATATATATATACATACATACATATATACATACATATATATACATGCATACATATATATATATATATATAAATAAATACATACATATATATATATATATATATATATATATATATATATATATATATATATATATATATATATATATATGGAAAGAAAATAAAACTACAGATTAAATAATTAATTTTATTGAAAAATTATTAATCTTCCTTCTGTAAAATGTTGATGCAGACAAAAATCATTTTTTATTTTTATTTTTATGCATTATACCATTTTCAATTAAAATAACTAATTTCCGAAAAAGTGTGTATGTTTCCATATTTACTTTCAATTTTTTTCTAAAGATTGTATAACCTTGCAAATATCAATGAATTTTGCTTTAAGTATTTCAAATAACATTGTTCACAAATATTTCTATATGAGTAAGAAATATTTACAGTAACATTAATAAATTAACTGATAGTTTGTGTATTAATGTATATTATGTAAATAAAATAATAATAACATTCACTTGTGTTTTTGAATTTGATAATGTTTAATAAATATTTGAGATCTAAAGCAATTTTAACAGGAACAGAATAGGAAAAACAGTTTGTAATCTTAAATATAAATTTTATTAAGTTCAAAATATGTAAACGATGCCAAGTAAATCCATTAATACAGCAGAAAGTTTCAATTAATTGAAACTGTATTTAAAATCTGGCAAACAGTAAGGAAATTGATTGAGTCAAGAAATGAATTACATGAAAATATTAGAAAAAAGTATTGCTTTTTGTTTTATCAAAAAGCTAAATAACATTTAATTTTACTTAATTAGGAGGGACAGTAAAATACAATTTATTTGGATAACAAATGATAGTAAAACACTTACATAGAATAGAAAAGCTATCATGTGTAATTTAATTGTATTTTCAACTGAATTTGGTGTGTATATAATTACTACTTATATACACACCAAATTTAGAGATTTTAAATTAGACGTAAATTTAAAATCAATATTCTGTAATATATAGGATGATTGGAGATAAATATTTCTCTTTATTTTAAATATAGAAACAAATATACTTTTCCTTTAAAAACTTCAATTAAATATTTGTATTGAACTTGATAAAATCATTTTTGTCGCCTATTTTCTGGTATTAAGAAAGGAAAACAATTCAATCTGTTTTCTAATTTCTGAACAAAGAAAACTTTTTCTAAGATTTATCCACTGACCTAAGCTTTTTTAACAGATGTATTATAGGTTTGAAAAGAAAGTAAAAAATTTTGTTTTCTTCAAAAAATGAAAAAAAGAGGTCATCTGGAGTGATGAATGAGGGTACCTCACAATTGATAATAGTAAAGTATAAAAGTTTTCCTTTGTGTTTCTCTCGATTGGGAATAAGTAGAAAAATGTTTTTTTCTTGCTTTGTAATGTAAGCAATTACGTTTTCAGGTTACCTCATGCTAAAGTAAGTAATATGAAATAATGTAGGAACTTAATATAAATTATATAGCCAACATTAATTAAACTTTACACTCAAAAACTTATTATTCATATTTTTCAAATGATTAATACGGTTTGATTTTCAGTTACTGTTTACAATTATCATTATTTTCAAAATAACATTTAAGGTTAATAATTTTCCAAAATGCATGTTTTCAAAAGTAAGCAGTGTGATTCAAGGCATTTGATAAAAAGAAAATATATTATATGCTAAATAAAATATAGGATTAAATATTTCATTCTAAGCAATAAGTTTTCAATTCCTTTAGGATAATTTATAATCCGTAAACATACTCCAGTAAAAGGAGGATTAGCAACTTCAATTTGGATAATTATTTTTTTCCTTTTTAACGTATCTAGTTGTAATGAACATCATTTGAAAAGTTAATAATGTGTATATAATTTTTTAAATTAAATAAATTTGCTCAAAAAACTAAGTGAAACCTTTTAACTAAATTTTTATAAACTTCATCAAAAGGCGGGAAAAATTGCAATTTATTCCGTAAATATTTTTTTAAGTGATACAAATATAAAAATAGAGAATATTTTGATAAAAGTCTAAAAACGTACTTATATAGGTTACGCTTAGCAATTTCATATAGGAACTGTGTATGCTGAAGTGAACATAATGAAACCAAGTATGCAAAAACAGACTGCTTTAGGACCTCCTTCATTAATCCTAAATATTATTCTCACGAGTAATAATCGTATTAATCAGCAACAAAATCCTATCTGAAATTGAATGACGTGAAGCTTTAATAGGAATTTATCTTAAAATTGTACGTCAAAGTCATTGATATATAATAATTTTTCTAATTATGGCTCATATATAACCTTACAGAAAGGGAAATAGCAAATGACAATACTGTAAAATAAGTTAAGACCAACAAGAATATGTATACAATTTAATCCCTGACAAAATATTTATTTGAAATATCTTGGTAAATAATTTTGAGTCTAAATATTACATCGAAATATATGATTTACGTTTTGAAATTTGTTTTAATGATAACAAAGCTGTTACATCGATTACATAAGAAACATGAAAAATAAACTAGTTTATGCTAAGCAAATGCTATATTAAATAATGAAGGCTATTTTAAAAAATTTGAATTATGAAATTTGAAGTACTAGGAGTATAATGCGCGTGCAAGCTATTTCAACAGTTAAACCATTTTGTGTTAGGATATTTATATATCAAACCTTCAAACGAGCATTCCGTTTTGTTTCTGCTATTATGTTCTTGTTTACATAAATAAATGTGTGATTAAACGTATTAAATTTTATTACATCAAAATAAACATATTATAATAAATTATTTCCACTAATTTACAAAATAAAATATAAAATAAATTTGGGAATTTTCCGTTGTTTGTTTGAGAAACAACTTTCAATTATGTTCTAAATATAATGACTATTTTAACAGAAAACAAATATTGTTAAGTAAAACAGATACATTAATATTCCTTAAGCCTGACTAAATATACCTTTCTGATTATTCAGATTGGAAGTCAGAAGTCATCTCGACTTCATTCTGTTGGAAATGAGGTAACGTCATTGAAGACTAGCAGAGAAAGGGCAAATATTCCATATTGAGGATGTGGAGAGACAAAGTCTTAATCATGTGGTAATTTGTGGACGCCTCAGTCAAAGAAAGCAAAAGCAGTGCACAATTCCATTACTTCTGATTCGATGTCCGTCTGTCGTTTATTTCATTTTCTTTGTCCGACATCTGCTCTCTTAATCTTATACCAAACAAATTTTCTCCTTTCATGATCTCAGCATTAATCAAGGAAAAAAAAACTAAGGGAAAAGGGTATGAGGAAGATTTAGGGCTAAAATAATGTCTGAAAGTGAAATATATATAACAGCATTCAGTGGCTTTATTATTAATGAACAACCATTTGACATTTTTGTGTATATAAATGTTCAAAATATAATATTAGGAAAGCAAAAATTCGTAAAAAAAAACTTTAATGATAAATAGTGCTCTAAAATAACATAGAAAAATATAGTCAGAAATGAAATTTAAGCTACAATATTTAACCTACTGTTTAAATATCTAATATAAAGCACTTACAAGACTACGAGAAAAAAAGGACATTAATAATTGTATGTCTTAAGAATCTTAACTTACAATATGTCTAAAAATTTACATAAATGTTCTAATTTATGGAATTATTGTTTTCTTAAACTGAGGTAATTAAAATACACTCAATTGTTGAATAAGAACAGCTTGTTTGTTCATGCAATTTCTGCCGTATTCCTTTTGTTTATTAAAGAGTGTGCAAAGTTAAAGTCCTTTGTTCGATGTACAATTGTAATAATAATATATTCATCTTTTTGTCGAATAATAATGCAATCAAATTTAAATTTTTTCCCTTTCTGCTAATTTTTCTTTTCCATTTGCCCATGCGTTTTGTCGAACATTATTTCACTTATTATTCAGAGAAAAAAAAAAAATATATATATATATATATATATATATATATATATATATATATATATATATATATATATATATATATATATATATATATATATATATAATATATATATATATATATATATATATATATATATATATATATTTTATATATATATATATATATATATATATATATATATATATATGTATTTTATAGAGATAAACTGACTATATCTGATAAAGTGTCCTTAATTCCTAATGAAATATAGGCAATTATACAAAGAAAATAAAACAAAAATCATCTTTCACTTTAAAACCGAATATAACCAATTTAGACAAGAGCGATACCCAAAATATAGCTAAATAGGAATATCATCTTGAAGATTGTTGCTTTTTATGAATGGCTTATTTTTTCATGATTATTCTGAATTAATGATTATGTAGCAATAATTCCTATAGTACCATTGTAGAAAATATAGAAACGACTATTTTAGTGAGTAACCTATCGATAAATATGCATATTTCAGCTTTTTGCATTAAAACACAAAATCAATGAGGACTCTATAAATGATTGAAAGATAATTCAATGTTTCTGAAACAAAAGTGTAAATTGTGAGCATTTAAACTGTTTTACAATTTTTTTTCTTTAATAGCATGATTACCATGACATTTGTATATTTTGCAATGACTGTGTTTAAAAAATACCATTTTGAAGTAATATAAAAATTTAATAAAGCGATCCTGCTGTTTTATAGTAAGCATTGTAACAATGAAAGAGTCAATATACCTTTCATTGTTATCTATTAAAGGTTCCAATCTACCTAAAATTACCGCAGATATACTTTTTTATAAATACAGTGAATCCATCAACATATTTATGTGAAGTTCCTATTGTAAAAGAAAGCAAAAAGTTAGAAAAAATGAACTCGGAAATAACATTGATAAATTTCACTTAAATACATTAATAGTATGAAACCTGGGTTAGGGAGGATATATCTAAATTAAATTATTTATGGTGATAAATATTTTTTCCTCAGCCAAACAGCACAGTCAAAGCAAATGGTCAATAAGATATTCAGTAACGTTAATTGATTTTTTATAATTAGAGCTATAATTACATAAAGTAATACAAAATTGTTATATATATTAAGCAATCTAATTACAATAAGCTATTTTTCTGTGTGAGTTTATTTGCAAATTTCTAAAATAGAAATTTCCAAAATAGCAAATTACTATTTTGCAGTAGTTAATAGATTGATACGAATTTGAAAAGAATTAAATTGTCTCGGACAGCAATGTAACATGATAATCTGTCAAAGTAATTAAAACTTCATTTTCAGAATATGCTTTCCTATTCTCTCCCCAATTAATCAAACTTTGCCAATTTTTTCTTTTCCTGTTACACGGATTTAAAAGAGTAGTGTATCCCTAAAATAACTGCTCAAATCCATTGCCATTGTGTTGGTTGTTACCAGATGCTTTAAGTATAACTTGGCTAATGTTAGCTTTTAACTCAAGCAATATTTGAAAATTGTTTTGGATGTTATTCCACTTCCTTTGAACCTATCCTGTTTCCAACGTTCCTTGAAACCTGTTTCCAATACATATTTTAATATATTTCCATCATATAAGTATGGCATAATCACAATAAATATAATCTTGGTTGACATACAGTTAAAAAAATTCTACAGAATACATATTACCAGCATTCTGTTGCAAGGTAAGCCCCAGAAGGTAAATGAGATGTGGTAAAAAAACATTTTATCAATAAAAATGTTAAATAATTAGGTAACGTGAAAAAATTGAGAAAATCACAATAGTTTATATAAAATGTGAAATATTTAAATTTTTGTTGTTTAAACGTTGGATCACGGTTAATGTGGAAATACCCAATTAATTATGATTTAAAATTTTGAAAAGATTAGCATGAACATTAAAATATAATCAATTGCTCTAAACTAACTAAATTGCAATGGTGATATTACATCCCATAATATCACTCATTCACATTCAGTTAATTTCACTCAACGAATTTATTAATCTAAATTGATAAATTTAGATTAATAAATTCCTTACATGAAATTCCCTGAATTTCCGAAAAAAATAACACTTTTGAATAAATTAGAATATACTAATTTCAAAATCTCAGTAGAAACATTAATATTGAAGTAAGATATAAAACCAAATAATGGAAACAAGACTAAGTTACTAGGAACAATAATCCTTTATCAAGTTGCGAACAGGACACAAAGAATGGTTCATTAATTTATTGTTATAAATTCCCTTATATTTTCTAAGATTCTTATTAATTTTTTTCAGATTTAAAGCTGAATTCAAGTATAGTTTTTAAATATAAAACCATTAATTTTAAAAACGAAACAAATATGTATCGTCTGACATTTCAAGTAAATGAATCAAAATTACAAATTTAAAATCCTACTTTTATCCCATACCTTCATCATTTATCTTGGATTTCTTTTCTTATAAAATAGGCACTTTTATTTTGACTTTTTTAATCAACAACAATCATGTTATTAAAGAATAATAAGGACACACAGGACTTCTATCAAAAAAACATTAAAATCACACATTGTTTCTTCGTAAGCTAACATTAAATTTTACCAAACACAAACTCATATTTCTCAAACTGTCCCGCATTTACGTACTTAAAAATGTAGAAATAAACGTAACTATTGGTTTCATTATTTAAAATAATCTAAGAGCTATCATCTATCTTTTTCTTTTCATTTCAAGCAAATCTTAAAACTGCTGAAATAATTAATTTCTATCCATCTATCTATCCATATATATATATATATATATATATATATATATATATATATATATGTGTGTGTGTGTGTGTGTGCGTGCGTGTGTGTGTGTTCTTTTAGAATATCAGAGGAAATAATTCAATTCAAAATAAGATGCTGATGGAAAGTTTTTGAAGTAATCAGACATGATGCCTTTCAAATATGAATATTTTAACCATGAAAACTGCACTTTTTATATTAAAAATTAATAGAAATCATACAATAATGCACAAAAATATAGTACAAATTTGAAATAACTAATATTTTTAAAACCTGTCTTGAACTAGTTCATTTTTACTTATAGTATCCATTTAATTAAATTTTTGTTAGTGTGAAAAAATAAAATTATTTTTCACACTAAATATGTTATTTATTTATAAAGTATTTACTTAGAATATTTATTAATGTAAATAAAAAAGATTTACATTAATAAATATTTAGAATTTTTAACACCACAACTTACAAACAGTAAAATTTGGTCATAATAAAAAGTTTCTCAAAAGTAACTCACCAGTGTTTCTGTGAAGTACTGCAGAAACATCACATTTCTGGAGAATACACATTTGAGATATAATACTTTATCTGATAATTAATGATAAAATAGAAAACATTTTGATTAACATCTACACAACTTCATTCTACTGGAAATCAGTAAAAACATAAAAGGAAGACATAACTGTCATATTATGAAAAAGAGAATATCGTTAATGTAAGCACCATGAATAGAAGCCAAAGTGTATTTAATCAAGAATGTTAGGTGCAATAACCTTTCCTTCGAATATTAATGTAATATTGAAAATTAATTAATTCATCTGTGTCTTAGATCTTGTACTATAAAATAACCTGGAGATGCGATATAATTATGGACTTTGGTTTTATTAATAAATTTTTCTTTAGTTTTAATAGAACGAAATTCATTCTTTTTTAAATAATTTACAGAGAATACTACTTGATCAAGTTTGATATTGTAGCCATTACAATTTTCATGACAGATGGGATGAGTCATGTGGTATGCACAAATTTTCTTCAATTCCTCAAGATGTCCTAATGCATTACTATCTATCTACATATATGTATATGTATATGTATATATATATATATATATATATATATATATATATATATATATATATATATATATATAGATAGATAGATAGATAGATAGATAGATAGATAGATAGATATGCGTGTGCGTGTGTGTGTGTATGTGTGTGTGTGCGTGTTTGTGTATGTGAGTGTGTATATATACTTTATATCAGCAAGATGAGATGTGATTAGAATTCCAAGCGCAGACGCACTTCATGCATGCCTGTGACTCCACTTTAAAGCGCTATGTAAAGCTTTGAGATTTTGACGATTTCAAGTATGGCAATTGTGTTATTCTTGTGGGGTGTTTTTTCTCTAAAAAGATAAATTATGCTTGGCACAAATCAGCGATCATTTTTTGACCAAATATCCGAGTTCGACAGAGGAACGATTGTGAAATACCAAGATTGTAGATTATCTTTCAAGGAAACGGTAATCGTGTTGGACGAAACCAAACAGTTGTAATGTGGATATGTGATCGCTAAATAACAGAGGGTGAGATGAACCGACATGTTCGATCACATCCACCCCAGTGACCACTTCATGTAATGACAGGCAAATTGTGAACATAACAGTGACAGTACAATCAGCCACATCGCAAGTCGTAGAACAGCACACTCAGTCCGTAATGTATCATCCAGCGAGTGCGCGCACCATTCGACGAAGTTTTCAGTAGAGTGGTCTGTCAGAAACACGTCCGTTGCTTCGTCTCTCACAGATGCAGAACCATAGAACTCTCTACCGCAAGTTGTGTGATGAGAAAAGTATGTGGAAGGCAGAATGGAATGAGATTGTATTTACTGAAGATTCACGATTCTATCTGCAACACTAGGAGGATCGCATATAGAGATACGGAGAGAGAATATAGAACTGCTGCGTTATGCACCACCACACGGGTCCTGCACAGGGTATTATAGGATTGCGATAGTAGTGATGGATATCCATTTCGCACTTCTTTAGACGCATTGCCGGTACGAAAATCAGCCAGCGCTTCATCTCTGAGATGTTTGTTGGAGCCATGATGTCAGAGATATAAGAGATGTGACACGCATTGTCCAAGGGTTCTTCATCAATCTCCATATTAAACTGCTTCCCTGGCTGGTTCGCTCTCCGCATCTTTTGCCGATAGGAAACATATGGTCCATGTTTCCTCAACGATTGACACAGATTACATACCAGATCAACTTCGACAATGTGTGGCAGTTGCTTGATCTTCGGTACCCCAATAACGCATCCAAAGTCTCTTTGAACCAATGCCGAAGCATATTGCAGCGGTGATCTCCAACAATAACGGCTACTCTGGCTATTGATTTTGGCAGGAATCACACATCCCAGAATTCTATAAATTAATCATTTGATATTTTGTCAATATTTTATCTACAGAGTAAGTGGTCCTGGCCTACTTCACACTCGAACAGCACATAATAGAAAAAATAAATTAAAAGTGAATATTGCGAATATGCTAGTATAAACATTTTTTTAATGAAATGTTAAGTGAAATAGCATTTATCTTATTTTTAAGTTTGCATTATGAGTAAAAAATCATTATGACCAAAGCAGAGAAATTGTAAAAATTATATAAATCATTAAAATATGAATTTATAAAAATATAAATAATTTTGATTAAATATTAGTAATCGTTCGAAAAAATTCCAAATTACTTCTTAAATCTTTTGCTATAAAAGTAATTTTAGATATTCTTTAAAACACAAAATTATAGAAATTTAAAGATTTTATGTTTATTATTCAATATTTATATTCAACAAATTCTTATCAGTAAATCTGATTACAATTACGAAATATATTATTTTTTAAATAATGTGAACGACAATGTTTATTTTTTATACAGACTATTTCTTTCATATAAGTTTTCCGATAGTTTTGCTCTTTCTTGTATAAAAATTACACATTTCTCTCACACAAAAGTTTGAGAAGGAAACATGCTGACAGCAACTTTCTCATTCCGCAATTTCTACCAATGTCATTTAACTATTGAAATAAGTCAGTGGCATCAAATATTTTTCAATAATATTTTGACGTTTGGTAAATGTACCGAAAATTGCCTTTCCATAAAGTACTACATGATGTAAGAAATGCATAATGCATATCTAAAATGTTATTTCACTTGAGTTGGGCATTTATTTCATTTAAAGGAATTTATTTAATATAAACTTTTACATATATTTTTATTTATATATATATATATATATATATATATATATATATATATATATATATATATATATATATATATATATATTAAGATTCTTTTTCATCAATAAAATAAAATATTTTTTAAATTTATCTTCTTGGAATTTGCATTTGATTTACAATTTATGGTGAAAAGATTGCTGTTCTTTATTCATTTCCCATTGGATATATTTAAATTTATATTTAAAATAATTGCATACTAAGTAATTGAATACTATTGAATTAATATTCTAAGAATATTTAATTATTTTAATTAAATAGATTTTTTTATTTGACCAATCTTTGAAGTTTGCAGTTTTATTTTTTCATAAATTAAAATATTTGTTAAACGCTGGAAATACTTGATGCAATTTTATATTTTTTTTCTCATTAGTACTAACTTTGAAATTTTGAAGGGATTCTTTAGGAAATTTTAGACCAGGTTTTATGAACATATTTATTTTACCAGATTACTGTAATTTAAAAATATCTCCAAATTCCATACAAATATTTATAAAATTTATTCTTAAAAATCAAATGTAATAAAACTTTAAAGCAAAAAAAAAAAAAAATGGAATTTCATCAGTGGACTAAAGAAGATAGTAATTTGTAATTTTACTTCAAAATAGGCAGTATATATGTAGAATACACTTAAAAACTATCTTATTTCGTAAAAAATATAATAGTTGATGTTTTCCATTGGAAACTTTTCGTTATTTTTATCTTCTTGCTTCAAAACAGAAAATTTCCTCAACATCAGCTAGTTAGGGAAATGCCACATTATTGAAACTAGTAAAGCTAAAATTTATAATAAAAATATAAATTGTTATACAATAATCTAAATTTTAAAATTTCAATAACTTGGCAGGCAAATATATATTAGTTGTTTACTAAATATATGTAAATTCATTTAATTCAAAATTATATATGTAGTTTCTTTTGGTATTTAAAAATAAAATATGTAGATTTAATACCATGACTCTCATTTAGATCTAGACAAGATTTCGCAATTCACCATGATGAGAAATTCGATCTTAGATAAATTCGAAAAAGAAAATGTTTTTTTCTTGTAATAACAACTGTGATAATGTTTTGATCTTAACGGAAATTTTTATCAGATTAATTTAATCTTCGCAAAGACAATTATTCTCATTAACATTTTTCGCATTCTATACATTAAAGAAAGCCATATATATCAACTTGTTTTTATTGTATATAAAATATTTTATAATTAATTACTGTAAGTCTGATAAAAAAATCATAAATAACAAATTATATTTTTCTGCATTTATTCCAAAAAAAGATTGAATTTTTTGTTCACGAACAAATTTAATCTCAATTTGAAACGTTCTTATCAACTTAAAAAATATTTCTAAAATTAGTTAAAATAGTATGAAATTGTAATTATGCAAGATAATTGAACTCATTTGCTAAAAATATGTTTTTCAGAAAGTAAAAAGAATATATATATATATATATATATATATATATATATATATATATATATATATATATATATATATATATATATGAGATTTTTTGAAAATTATAGAAGGGAATGCTAGAACCTATCCAGACATGCAATAATTGGTAGCATCATTGCATTTCACTTGGAGAGGCAGAGATTATAAAATTCGGAACGCATCAAGTAAGAACTAGGACCAAAGGAAATATTTCTCTTCGCCTCCAAATAACCGGTCCATGAAGAAATGAGATCATTTCTTATAGAGCATCATTGGTTTTCAAACGTTTTTGGGAATGTCAATCTCTTGATGTGCTGTCCTGGTATTACAAGCGGATCCTGTGGGATCAAACAATGCAAGACAAGGTTTTTCACATCACTTTACATTTGCCGTATGTCGCATATCTCCTAATATCATCTAGAATTTACCCTATGCAAATTTTTACAAAAAAGAAGAAGCAATTTGTATTCATTTTAAAAGTCAATCGAAACAAAGTATTAGAAAGCTAACTGTTAGAAAGGTTACAACGTCATCACTCTAAATAATACCTGTGTAACATTAGGCTGTAGGGGAATACCGATATGGGAAATTCTCTCACATTTGCTGAAAACATACAGTGAGGCGAAATGGAAAGTACATGTAGCAAAAAGGTTGTATAGGCAGCAGCTTCCAACATGTATTCTAGATGTCATCCTTGTCTTCCTTCATTCCTTGCGGATATAAGGATGAGTTGATGTTCAATAATTTCAAAAGAAACCGATGGAATCGATCACTTGGAATATTTACTGTAGAAGATAAGACAGCAGTATTTATTAAATCGAAAAAGTAATCAAGCATCAGGAATCTTTGCGAAGGCATGGCAGTCATTCCTGGGCCAATGCTAAGACGCGTGGTCGTCACTTCAAGCACTTTTTGGGAATTATTCACAAAGCAATTAACTTAATTAAGCAACTTTTGATATCGTTGATTCGCTTACTCAGCACATTTGTAAGTTCAGAAAGGAATCCCGAAATTCCACTTTTTTACCTCTCAGAGGGAAGTACGAACTTATAAAAATTTGCAGTGATTTCTTGTTCGGATAAGCTTTAATAATACCTCACCTAATTTGAGTATATATATATATATATATATATATATATATATATATATATATATATATATATATATATATATATATATATATATACACACATAATATATGCATATGTGTGTGTGTGTGCAACTGAGAATACCTGAGGTCCTAGCCTACTTCCAACTTGAACATATATTAATGAAAGCAATTAAAAGTAATATGAATTCCTTTACTTAAGATATTAAAAATAAGATGATTTTTCTGAAGGATTCCTAAATATTCTGTTTAAATGTCATGTGATTTTTTTCTAGGAATGCGTAATATATAGAGGAGTGCAACTATTATGGTTCTGTTTCGTGCAGAAATGTTTTTTTTTTACAATTTTAATTAGACTCCTGAATAAATTGATTTAATTAACTAATAATTTCAATGAATTTCACTAACGTAAACAGTATTACTGTAATTTGATTGTCATGAAAATTTAAAATATTTTATCAAAAATCATTTAATTGTTTTTTTTGTATTATTTTGTAAAATTAAAATTATTGTGCAGTAAATGGGTTAAAGATTTTATAGATATAACAAATGAAAAATAAAATTAAGTGATATAAAGATGTATATTAAGTCAACGAGTAAAAGTATTTCCAATCTCATTCTGTTAAAAATCCACTTATATCAAAAAAGAATTGATACGAGACCGATTAAAATTATAAAGACTTTAAAATGAAATACATAATATTTTTCTTCTACAAATCAAAGTTGATCCATTACTCTATATTAAAAAATATAATTTATTCTGCATTATTAATAGAACTTCTCCTTCTCTCTTTCACTCTTGAATGTCTTTGATGTTTACAAATATTGTTTTTGAAAAAAAAGAAAAGTTAAACAGCGCATTCTTGAATCTCAAGTTTTATTTTAAAAAACACGGTCATATATTGTGGTTAACATCAATCGTTACATTGAATGACTTTGTATCAAAATTTTCAAAGTTGAGTTTTTTCGATTCTACAGAACTGTGAGTTGTGCAACAAATATGCTTTTTCCATCATTTCTTTCAAGAAATGCTGATAGCATTTAAAACATAATTATATTTTTTAGAATTTTCACCACTTAAAATTTCCTTGCTTTCATATGTAATAATATGTTTATTTTTATTTCTACTTGTATTGCATCATAAATGTATTTTCACCGAGAGAGCAAGAATTGTTAGTTTTAAGCTTTTGTTTCATGCTTAAATATATATATATATATAAATATATATATATAAAATATATATATTATATATATATATATATATATATATATATACCGGGTGATTTAGAAGTCAGGACGAACTTTAAAAATGAATAATTCGAAAACGAATCACGATATACAGATATGGTTTGCACCAAACGGATGGAAAAGAAACTGGGTTATGTGTGGCAATGAAAAAATAGTTCTGTTGGCAACCAACAGATGGCTCTTACGGATTTTTGATGTAGGATTATGCAAAGCAACAAACGATATAAAAAGAAGCAATTGCAGCTGGTAATGGTAGTCGAAGCTGGTATGCATCGAAATGCTGTCCATAGTTGAGAAATCCCTCTTAGTTAAACTGTTTCATAAGAATTCGGAAAGTACCATTTCGACATTGCGAGCATATCGCTACATGAAGGGTATGCGAGATAGCAAAGGACCAATAACGTCTTGTGCATTGAACAAACTTGCGAAAAAATTTGACGCTACAGGTTCCTTGGCGTCACGTCAAAGAAGTTGACGTCCCTCAACTGCAGCTGCTGTTGCCACGACAGTGGAGCAGACGGTGCAAGCCATGTCGGCGGTTGCTGCACATGGGGAGCGCAGTGCTCGAGAAGTTTAGAGTCAGACAGGAGTGTCTTACGGAAGTGTTTGGAGAGCGCTGCGAGTAACTTTGCAACGGTATCCTTACAAGATTTAACATAACCAAGAACTGAAATCTCCTGACTTCGACTCTTGCCGACATTTTGAGAATTTTGTCTTCAATAAGATGGAAGAACAGCACGACTGGTTCCACACTGGGCTTTGGACAGATGAAATACATTTCACACTCTTTGGCGCTGTTAACACCCACATTTATCGAGTGTGGACCTCAGAAAATACAAATGCATTTGTTGAGGTACCATTGAAAGAACCTAAAGTGACAGTCTGGTGTGCTGATCCCATAATTGGTCCATTTTTTTCGAGTAAGTCACACAGACAAGTTTCCAAATAGTGTCTGTAACTGATAAGCGATATCTAACACTACAGAACATCATTATTCTTGAACTGCAAGCGCGACAGGCACTCCAAACAGTCGCCTAATGCAAGATGAAACACCACCTCATATTGCTCTGCCTGTGCAACGCCTGATACGCTCAACATTTGGCGAGGATCGCATAATCTGTCACTACTTTAATCACGCATAGCCTCTAAGATCTCCCGATCTCACACCCTGTGACTTTTGGCTCTGGGACTTCTTGAAGTCCAAACTGTACTGCGACCAACCGGCATCACTAGTGGCACTGAAAGATGCCATCCGCCAAAATATGTCTGCCATAACGCAATAAATGCTACTAAATGCTGTGAATGGTGTGTTGACTCGTCTCACAGCTTTACTTCTGAATGATGGGCAGTTCATTGAACATTTGCTGTAGTAGGTTCTTATTAACTGTAATTAATCTGAGTTGATTAATCATTTTTTTCATTCGTAAATCATCTTTTGTTGCAATAAAACACTATAGCACCATCTGTTGGTCACCATGAGAACTATTTTTTATTGCCACACAAAAATCGGTTTCTTTTCCATCCATTTGGTGCAAACCGCATCTTTGTATCGCGATTCATTTTCGAATTATTCATTTTTAAAGTTCGTCCTGACTATTGGATCACTCGGTATATATATATATATATATATATATATATATATATATATATATATATATATATATATATAAGGAAAAAATAGAAGTATTATAAGCGAAAATTGAAAGATACAAGAATAAACTTAGAATTGAAAAGTACAAGAATAGACAAAACACTTATGTTTAGCAGTACATTAAGCCCAAAAGCACAGCTTAAATAGAATTAATTTTATATCTCATGAAATTAATAATCGAAAATTAGATGGCGAATATTAATGACATACTAGATGGAGATAATAGATTCTGATTTGATATTTTGGTTTGAGCCTTTTGTTTTGGCATTGGGGTGTACATGCTTCTTTAAGACTATGTCTTGGGCCAGTGCAGAAAACACATACTTTGTGCCAATGTGTTCAACAAACCCTAATGAAGCTGGTTATGTTAGCACTTCGCTCAATTTTCCTTTATTCTATTTTCTTTGAATTTTTAAATATATATTGAACATTTTTCCAACTGTTTGTTTATATTGCGTATTTTTAATGTATTCTTTTCCATCTAGTATTTGATTATTACTCTCAATTTGGTTTTTGACTAATTTTATAAATGTATTATTATTTTCCATTTGGTGTTTTCAATGTATAACTCTCAATCGGGTATTTGATTATTATTCTCCATCTAATTAATATTTCATTAATTATTTTATAAAATGTACTATTAATTATATATATATATATATTAATGTATATTCACTAATGTAAAATGAAAGGTTAAACATATACAGTTTAAAAGTTTAATATAAATACCTTTTTATCTCTTTGAAATAATAAGTATATATTTGAAAATTTTACGTGTGTCCTTTGCAAACAAATGAATACCAATCATATCGCTATTTCTTGTATTCATTATAGGAAAAAATAAAAACTAAGGGAAAACGTGAAATATTTTTATGAGCTAATCTTCCCAATAGCGAAAAAAGGATTTTATAATTATTATATTATTATATAAGAAAGCATAACTGTTGAGTGAAAAGCCTTTTCTACAAGCATTTAATTAACTAGTGATAGTTTATCTGGCAATACTAATTAACCATACAAATACTGCAGAAACTTACTAGTATTAGATGCATTTATATATATAATTGTATAAGCAAATAATTTAATATATAAACAAGCATTTGTTACGCATTTAATTATTTGTTGAAAAGATTACACTAATGTTGCCTTTACTAAAAGCAAATAAAATTACTAAATAAATTAGAGATATGTTTCAGTACTCATAATTAAGTGACTTTGATATACTTTATGTATCATACTTTTATTGTTTTTGGTAAGTATATTAATACATTTTCATTTGTGCATAGGAAATATAATCATCAGTTTTATTCAGTCATTGCTTGTTCGATTCAGTTACTTAAATATTTTTTTCATATCTTCTATTGATTTAAGTAAAGAAAAGAAATGTTCCCTTAGGAAGTAAAAGGAATACAGCGACGATACCAAAAAGAATGAGATTACATCAAGTAAGCATCTTAATGCAATTCAGTCTCCACAGAGAGAAACTAAGAATGACAATTTTTCCGTTTTCTTTATGATCATGAAGATAATTCTTTAAATATGGAATGAAACTACAAAATTTCATAAATGTTTATTTTGGAACATTAGAATACTATTGTACCTTAATAGATAAAATAGATTCTTCAGATATGTTTCATTTTCTATATTTAATTTATATTCTTTCCGTAAGCATTTATTATTGTTCTTGCTTACAAAAAATGTAAATTATTTATTACAAAGAGCTTTTTTTATATTTTCTTCCCAAATAAAAATAATTCCATAGGACACACACCAATTACATTGTTTAATTCTTTCTATGTATATTTGTTTTTATCAATAATTTATAAAAATTACGAAAGATCATTAAATCTTATAAAGAATCTTCAAATATAAAGATTATTTACGTTTTTTTTTTCTTTTCTTTTCTTCATAAGTCATAACTGAAACTTTGTATAACAAAATTTGTAAAGAATAATATTAGAAAGAAATTTTTTTTAGAAATTAATTTCTTTATTTTTCTGAACGAATTCACAGTGTCGTGTAAAAAATAATTATGAAAGGTAGACATTCGAAACACTTGGTTTTATAAACGTGATGAAAAGTGGAAGAGAAAAATAAGTAAAAGATGATTGATCTTCATAAAAATATTCATAATATTTAAGAAAAGGGATTTTTATGAAAATTATTAGATTTTAGAAAAAGAATAAATTATTATCCTGAATTAGTATACAATGTTTCATGGTTGTAAATATATAGACTTTATTTACTAGCTAAGTAACACCACAAACTGTTAAAGTTATCTCATTCCCCCACATAACAATCTAGCTTATAAGAAAAAAATGCAAATGCTATCATTCTGAAATTAATCATAACCATCATGGTTAATGAAATACAATTTTTGCTATTCTGAAATTAAAATAAAGTCAATCTTACTAAAACAACATAAAGATTGTATGAAATTGGCCAAAGAAAAGTCATGGCCATGAATGACACTGGGAAAAAATTATAAAAAATACTTATTTCTTTAACTATGTGTCTTGGATGGCAATATTTTCTACTGGCAAGTTTTCCGAAGAGAATTGAAAAGTTTTGCAGTGGAGGACACATAGCATCACTAATGATTGTTTCTTGGTGCTGCGAGGAGATTTTGCGTATCATGAGTAAAAGGAAATTCAACAAATTCCTGGAAAAATAAAACTGTTATCATTTTTACAGCCCTTGGTAGCCTAGTGGTTAGGCTATTGTTTCTTCCAGAAGAGTGGATTTCGATTCCCAATAACGCCAAAGACCCACCGACTACATGCGATGTACGTGTACCTTAAATTTCTGGAATCGGAAGTCCCGTGGTTGTTCGTTGAGTGGTAACATGGGTGTAATGGTCTGGAGACTAATTTTTCTCCTTCAGTTCATAGGTTGATTAGGGGGGGTGGCTTGTCCTCTGGTGTCCCATCTGACAGGAGTCTTAGAGCAAAGACGTACTTTCACTTTCGTTGTGCTCTGGTTAAAAGAAAGACACAACTTATACAGATTTATATTTGCATATCCAACGGCATAGAAATCTTGGCTTTTCCACAAGTGTCATAAGTAACAACAACATCAATTTTTACTTCAGGATAATTTTAAGAAAGTCATTTGTTTTTTTGAAATTTGAAATTTCAGCAGGGTAGTTCACCATTCCATGTGCTAAAGTCAAGTAAAATTTTGTTTCGGGAAAAAAGAATCAAGGTCTTAAGCTGACCATATAATGGTCCAAACTTGAATTCTTAAAAAAACAACTATGAGTGAGATGGCTCATCAGCTTTATGCAGACAATTATCAAAGTGATTATGCGTATGAATTTGAGTTGAATTTAGGGATGAATGGAGTTTTTGATTTGAATTTGCTGACACAAAATCCTCAGATGTGAAAAACTTTAGAAAAACAAAGTAATCTTTAAAAAATTAAGAGCTTTAGTGAATTACTGGATAAAACCTAATTGAAAATGCTGAAATGAATGTAGGAATGTTGTAAAACATTAATTCTTTCGTAGAGAAATTAATTATGTTCAATGAAAAATCATGGATATGAAGTTATTTTAGAAAAATGCCAAATGACCATATTTTTCGTTTCATAAAAATATTTTAAGTCATACATTTGTAATTTTGTAGCAATATTCGAATTAAAATAAAAAGTAACTAGATAAAATATTTAGTGTTTTTAAATATGTTTTAAAAGAATATTTATGTACTTCTAATTCAATTTATTTACAACAACTTAATTTCATTTAAAAATATTTTATATACTTTATAATTAATAACAAAGACCAAAAATGAACTTGTAATTTTGTAACACTCTGTATTGTTAGTAAAAAGACAATATGATTAAATTCAATCTAATACAAATGCTTTAAAAATTAAATTGAAATTTTTTATAACTTTATTAATTTATAAAATATAAATTGTACATGCATTTATCAAAGAGAAGAATATTTGGTATCTATTTTGTTTTATAAATTCAATAAATGATTTGTTTGTAAGTTGTGAGCTCTCTACAGAACAGTCATCAAATTGCTTTTGTGTACGATTTGTTTTCGTAATACTGTAAAAGAGTTTTAGCATTGCTTAAAGTCAATCTGACTCTAGTTTAGATTATAATTTTGAATGATCCAAGACTCGTAAGGTTGAACATAATAATTCAAAAGTGAATGTTATGAAATTCTGTGTTAACCTGTAACATTCATTTAAATCTCTAGAGCGTTCCCATTAGGAAGGTTCAGTGGATTAAGTATTTAGGCTCAACAGTGGATAATAAGATGCGACAGAGCCAGCATATTTCTGAGACATTCAATAAAAGCCAGTAAAATCATTCTTTATATTGTGCGAATATCTAAGAATACTTACAGAGTCAAAACTTATATTTTCAAAGCGATTTATATCCAAGTAGTTGTTCTACTGATTACTTCTACTTCAATAGCTTGGGGGTCTGAAACTAGTTAAGGAAAAAAAATAAATTATAAACTTCGTAAAATAACACAGAGGAAATAAATTCTTCGTACCAATCAATGTTAAAGAATCAGCTATGAGACAGTTTTTGTTTTTTCTTATCCCCTATCCATTGACATATACTTATCGATAATCTTTGCAATGGTTTTAAAGATGAAATTCTGGCTACTTGCTTGTCTCCCCTTCTCACACACATTTACAAAGCATGTAGGTAGTTGTTCTTTATATAAAGCGTAGTTTTTTTTAATTATAGTGTACTTATATAGAATACGGAATGACTATTCAGTTTTCCAGGCTTGACTTCTGCATTTATATCTTGATGTCAAATGAATTGAAAGTAATTATTATAAGAAAGGACTCTTGAGATAAAATACATTATGTGTACATATTTGTTGTCTTTCTTTAGTGGGTTATCCAAATAACTGTAAAACAGTGGTGGGAAATCATGATTTTTATATAAATTTGAATCTTACATCCATGTTCATTTTTCTAGAGTTAGGAAATACATCGGTTATACCAATGTTTCCTTTAAATTAACACACACAATTCCTGTAAATATGTAATAATAATAATTCTTGGTATTATGTAGTAATAAAAGTTCCTGTAAATATGTATTCACAGTTTCTCCATACTTTGATAAGTGTATTCATAGTATCTTTGATATTTTATTCTTTACAATGCAAGATCAAATATACATTATGATTAAATAAGTGAGGGTTATACATGTATATTATGAAAATTATTCGTATTTAAATTACATATTTCAATAAAACTGTTCTACATTTAAATTATAAAAATCATGCACTTAACATTATTAAAGAATATGTAAATGGTGTTATTATCAAAATTGCTTTGATTAAAAGTGAGAATTAAAGAAGTCATTTTTTATGGTTAGAAATAAAAAAATATTTTTATAAAAATAGTTTTGAATGTTTAATAAATATAAATTGAGCATCATAATAAGGGCTGTCTCATTTCTTGGAACTATGGGCTTATTAGTGTTTCTTAACATAAAAGTAATATATATATATATATATATATATATATATATATATATATATATATATATATATATATATATATATATAAAGTTCGCGCACAAGAGAAGTTAATATTATAAACTATAGTTTTTGAAAGGAAAAATGCTGAGAGGACAAATATCAATTCAATTTGTCAAGTGATACCACTATCCAAAAAATAATCAAAAATTCTTATAAGGCTTTCATTCTCTTTTTATTGCTCAGTGACAAGTATTAATATAATAGGAAGACAATAAGAACTTTTTTCTTTCGACATAATCTAAGAATGATTGATGAGTATAAATCACAACTTATTAAAGTCCTTCACACGAGATTTCTCTTTTATATTCAGAGGTGTATTTATTAGATATTCATTTTTTTATTTTATATAAAAGAGAATGTATTTTAAATTTTGCATTATTCATAATATCAAATGCTTAATGATGGAGAAATAATATAATAAAAAATAACTGTAGTGTTTAATATAATATGTAAAAAATAATAATAATAATTATATATTATATAAAAATAATAATATGCGTTACTTACTCAATCAATAATAAGATAATGTAAAAAAAATGAAAAAAATAGTGCTTATCATCATGCAAATTTATTGATGTTATAAAATATAGCATTTAACACGATAACTACTTGAAGTCATGATGGTATATTCTTGTCAAATTACATATAATATTATTTTGGGAATAGAAATTATATATTTAATAAAATAAGTGTGAGAAAAAATATAAAAAAGATATTATAAAAATCATATTCGAGGCTTCTTGCTTGAATTTGTTGAGAGTATTGCGAAAAAATGTCATTTGTTTGAATAACTACTTTTGTCATTTGCTATGCTCTTATTGGAAAAATGGAAAAAAAAGTGATAAAAAATGATCCAGGGTAAATTGTTATAAAGAATGCCACTTGAGGAAAAAATAAATCTTAAAGGAAAATATTAATTAAGAAACAATTGAGACATTCTGATAATGAATATATATTTCAAAAAAAGAATCAGTAGAAAACTGTAAAATTTGAAAAAGAATACTCTCTGGGAAGACATTTTCAATGATTTTGAATATGAAATGTGTGTACTTATGACAGCAGTGATTAATTTACTGAAATCACAGTTTTGGTCAAGACATTTTCTGCCTTTGATAAAACAATGCAAAAATATCAAGGGAATGATATTGAATCACAAAAATGAGATCTTAGATCATAGGAGGAACAGTTTGTTACACTACTCTTAAGTTAGACTACTCAATAAAAATTGCATATTACTTAAGAAAATCTTTCGTTAAGAATATATACTACAATTATCTTATTTACTAAGTTTAATTTCCTGTCCTAGAGATATAGTACTTTCTGAGGCAGGTTTTCAAATACTTAGCCTAAGGAGACGCGCATACCAAACCAAGTATTACAATAAACTCAGTGATCTGGGCTCTCATAATCACACCTCAACTTATTTTAGGGGTTGTCGTTATAGTCACAAACTCAAGAAAAATAGCTCCTTCAGCCAAATAACAAATCTGAACATAGCTAAAGATGCCATGGAATTACATGCCCTGAAACAATGCCCTGACCCATCGGACATTCTAGATGGTGTCATTTTCCATCCGGATTTACCGGTTCATGTAAATAAACGATCTGGTATTCCCGAATATCTCACCCTTGAGAGTCTGACTATCTGGCCCTTGAGAGAATTGTGAATAAGTACCGAGCAATGCATAGAGGTTTATACAGATGTCAGTAAAGATGAATTCAGTCGTACTAGCAGTGGAATATACTTCAAACAACAATATAGCGTCTTAAGGCTGAAAAAGAAAAATCCTGATTATTGCTCGGTGTTCCATAGTGAGCTTATTGCCGTAGATCTCATGGAGCTCATGGTCTTGGAGCTGAGATTTGGGTTTTATCTGATATTAAAAGTGCAATACAGCATTTGGCCAGATGGCAACAAGTGAGAGACAAGACTGGGGTTTCAACACTTCAAATGTTAAAATGGCTGTCCGTATCGCATTATATGTCACCTACAATGGATTCCTTTCCACATGGATCTCGAGGAGAATGAGATTGCGGACACTTTGGCCAAAACTGGTGTGGCTGAAGACGGTGCGGCATCCTCACATTTTAGGAGATTCACTCAAAGATTAAACACGAGAATAAAACCATTTGGATTGTCCCTCTAGAGCATCAATGTTAAAGCTGGCGCGTCCAGTTGCTTCCCTGGATACTAGTCTTAATAGATAAGAAAAAACGGCTATTGCCCGTTTCAGAAGTGGTCATCTTAGTAACTTGAAACTCGTCGAGGCTTTTTTAGAAATTCACAATTTCTCCAATTGTTTAAATGAAGGAGTTTTTCCGGAACATATACGTTAATACCTTGGTCTCTCCGGGAAAGATTTGACGGGAAATCCACTGATTGTGCTGGATTTTTGAAGGTGTACGTGCTATTGTACTTGGTCTAGCACTGCTGACTTCAGGGGGATACAACAACAACACTAAGTTTAATAAAATGATTAGAAATTCTTAGAAAAATAAGGCCTCTGACTCAAGTACAATTTAAACTTATGCTATAAACCAGGTATATTCAAAATAATATTTCATGGCACTAAATCAATTTTAGACTCAGAAACATTTATAAATAAAAGGAGTATTCATACTATCTTTCTTATACACAAGCATAATATTTTAGAGAATTTTGTCTGTAGAAACATAAATCTTCTTTGGAATACCTACACAACACTTTCAGATACCTTATTCTTAAAAACCTTCAATTTTGAAAAAGAATAGAATTTAACCATTTATGAGAAACTTTTTGTGGAAATTTTTATTTTTGAATCTACCTTAATAATGTCACAGTGATAAGGGATTATCATTGTTGTTTCAGATAACAAATATACACAAAATATTTAATTTCTGGCAGTTTCTGGGAAACTTACCCAAAAAGTATCAAATTGAATTTCACCACTTTAAAAATTTATTTATGATAGCGTAAAATGTAAATTGTTCATTCTAACCATGCGGGAATTTAGAGAATTTTTTCCTGTCCTAACACACTGCGGTGAAACTCAATTCTCTTTCACTTAATGAAGCAAAGCTAAGAAGTAAAATGCAGAGTTAATTCTCTAAACTGAGGATAATAAAATATATAAAATAAGAGGAAAACACGGGTTGACTGTATATTATTTAACATGCAACTAAATGATTTATTGATAACAATCCGGATAATGGAGGAATCATTTCTTAAAAACAATTTAATTAGTTGTGTTTGCATATGATATATAATATTTATCACAATGTAAAGTTTTTTAATGTAGTTGTAAAATATAACAGGTAAAATATTACTTCTTTCAATAGAAATAAAGCTCTTGAAAGAAGTAGTATTTTACCGATGAGATCCTTTGAAATGTTTTGTTAAATATAAGCAATTTCTTATATTTAGCTTTATTTCTATTGAAAGAAGTAGCATTTTACCTGTTACATACTTAATTTTTTTACTATAGAAAATGTATATAATAGGAAAATCCAGGACAATCTAAAAAATGAATGAATATATGTTTTTATAATAAATTCAAATCATTTTCATCATTTAAATGTCTTAAGTAAAATTTATGAAATTAACATGTGTTACTCCAATATTTCTTCCCAAATAAATATAAAAATACATGATCTGGAAATTAGAAACCTTTGAGATGTTTTGTTAAATTTTTTCTAGGCATGAAAATTATAAATGCGAGATTTTTCTGACGTGGCGTATACATCATTAAAATTACCATAAGTTGAATTCTATCAGGAATACAGTATAAGAATTTCTTTATTAAGTAAGTAAAATTATCTTCTTTTCATCATTCATTTCAAGAATCTGTTATTGTTGGTGTCAGTTGAACAAGAAATTGATTTTGATGTCATTACATAGTACTGCGTTCTCAGAAAGAGGTATTTGAAAGTTGGAATGAGTACACACAGTACTTGTCCCTTGTCCATAGGACATAATTAATGTCATTTTCATTATACTTTACGGCTGTTGACTAAAATGTATTTTAAAATACAAAAAAAAACATCTACAAATTCTTTTTCTAATGTATTTTAACTCCAAGCATGCGAAGAAAATAATAGAGTATATAAATGTACATTTTTAGTGCAGCTAAAACTAATTATTTCTCATCGAATTGCAAAATTTCACTTGTAGAAGTATTGAATAAAACAACATTTTGAGTTTTTTAAACAACTTGAGTTTTTGATTGTTAATCACATTACAACTAACTTCCCATTGATGGAGACATTCAATTTGACGAGAACATTAAAAACCATGCACAAATTTTGCCTTACTAGAATGGTCGTCAAGATGAATCATGAGCCTTACTCGCACTGCGCAATAATCTTGAGATATTATCATGATAGGAAGAGCAAATTCTACATATATGAAAGCAGAGTCAGGTATTTTTCTTGAGTGAACAAATAGTCATAAAACAATAAGCCAGCAAAGATGGAATACTAGCAGCACCAATGCATCATGCAATATTGCTTTTTTATCACAGAAACGGATACTTCATAAATGATAAATCAATCATACCTTGTGCAAATATTTTTCAAATAATACATGGTAACCTCAAGACAAATTACTGGAGTAATTTGTAGACTCGATGTTCAGATGAAAAAATTCTAAACTCCAGTTTGCCATCTCTACAAATTACAGTTTAAAATTGAGTGTTTTATTCTTTGATGTGTTGGATGTATGGGTGTTAGAAAGGAAATAAATTAAATATTTTAAATCATATATTTTAATCAATATATTTTAAATGATATATAAAACATAATTCATTTAAATCCAAATGTTTGAATTTTCGATAAATTTGTGATTTTTTAAACATACTATTATTTTATTTTGCTAATAAATTAAAAAAAAAATCTATTATCATGATTTTCTGTCTCAATAAAATTGTACCGCATTTATTCATCATTTTAAATTTAGACATAATATTCACAGCTTTAATGTTTTGTAGCTGCGATTACATACATAGAAGATGAGTACTGTACCATAAGTTATCGGGTTTAGTCTTATCATCATATTTGAGAGCAAGAGCCCGCTCCAGGGGCCAGAAGGTCTTTTCCAACTGTTGTCGTTCACCCATCACGTTGTTGGGAATAATTATTTACAATGGTAGGGCCTTAAAGTCTTGTGTTGGTCACGCAGTGCCCTAACGCATACGTTACAGTTCAGTTACAGACAGGGATGACAACATAAGTATAGGTGATTAAAATTTTGAAAAAAATTAAAGAAAGAGGGGAATATTAAAAAGTTTAAGTAAATAATATAACAAAAAGTTATGTACGAAAAGAAAATGCAACACTGCGTGGATGCAAAATCCTTGATTCTGTGATTGGTACGGGAAATATAGTCATTTCAGTTGTAAAGTTCGGACTAAAAGTTCAATTTGGTTGAAACACTGGAGTTTAAATGTCAGAGTCTGATAGATCGTCTGTGGAGCTGGAAGACATCTGTCCTTGCTCTGTTCGAGGCTTTTGTTCTGTGAGGAGCTTAGTGATCAATTTTAACTAATTTCTTGAAGAGCTGAACGAAGATGGAATTGAAAAAAATAAAGTTTTGTAACTAAAGTTTTGAAGGCATTTGATTTCATTCTTGGCTGTAAAGATGCATTCGGTAATGTAATGAAATATTTTGCATTCTTTACCGCAAAAATAGAAAGAGGAAGATTGAACATCTTAATTAATTTTTTTAAAGTTGAAAATTCAAATAATTTTTTTAAAGTTGAAAATGGAACATGTTCTGCTACTCAGTAATTTATGCACAGATTATCCAGCAAATGTAGCTCAGAAAACAATCTAAATAACTAGGAGATGCAGTAGCTAAATTGTTAATGTCCTTCCCATTGGTTCAATAGTTACTGGGTTCAAGTCTGACTCTGGAAAGGGTTACTGATAGTAACTGAAATCTGCTTTTAACCGTATTTCACAGTCTGGTAAATCCGAGTCTGATTTACTCCAATTGAATATATTTGAATGATGAGTAAGCCAACACACTCTAATTTTTAATGATAGCTTAATTTTATAATGTAGATATAATGTAGACTTCGAACTGTTGACTAATTAATACATTAATACTTCCTTCATTTATTCAATTGATAGATTCATTGAAAACAATATATAAATGGATAGAAAAATATTAATTGCAAATTTATTTTAAAAAATATTTGTAAGTATACTTAATTGCGGGCTTGATAAATAAGAGTTTAAACTATTTTCTAAGTATTTTACTTTAAAAATAGATTTTGTGGAAATTTATGTATAAAAATTTACAAACACCATTACCTATCAAGATCCGGAGAAAATAAAAAACTAACATAGTTCAGGCTCTAATTAACTCGCTCACGAAGACATATTTTTTTTAAATTTAATTATATATATATATATATATATATATATATATATATATATATATATATATATATATATATATATATATATATATATATATATATATATATATATATATTAAAACTTTGTTAAATAATCAACAAATATACCTGCAGATATGTATTAGTAGAAAAGTTAATTGTACTGAAAAGATTACATTTAATTTGATTTATTTGATTTTAGTAACAATCCCTTAGTTTCTAGTAGACTAACTTTAGCTCTTTTCATGTAAAAGTTGGGTTGTTTTTTGAAAAATTTTAAGCATGTGTCAATCCCTTTAAGCATTTATTAGTCCTTTATACGTATTTCTAAAATATGATAACACTTAGCAATAAAACTAAAATACCTGTCGAGAAGAAAACCTTTCGATAATGATGTTGTTTTCAAAATGCTACGGAGCTAAAAGTAAATTTACAAAAACAATTTGAAAACTTTTGAAATTATTTGAATGTTTTATCTAATCTAATGCATATCAAAAAATCACTATTTCTTAAATATATTTCATATTCTTAAATCTATATTTTAATTTTTGTTACATAGCCGTATAATTGATTAAAATATTCTTATAAAAATGTTGATCCTTTTTAAATTAAATAAACTATCAAGCGAAAATATAGTAGAAAAAATCAAATATTTATTAACTTTACCGTTTGTAAACATTAAATCTAGATTATATCAAAGATATAAAAGTACTAGAAAATAAATCACTTTTTCTTGGTATTATCTCGACTACTTTCTAATCAGTTTTATCTAAATCATTCATGGAGAAGCAAGAATTCCATCTCTTATTCTCACAACGGATATATTTTTTGAGAAACAGCTTTGTTCCGCCTCGATGCGGCATTTATGACATTATTAGTTGTGTTTCCTAAAATAAGTGACACTTGTTTGGTAGGTGGAAATCCCGTATCAAGCATAGATAGGAAATAAGATTGCATCAGTCATAAATCTACGTATCACTTAAAGATCTCACACACTCACAAAATAAGATTGGTATTTAATTCAATGGATCATTTTAAATGCCTAAAATCACAGTTTAATTTAGTCATATTATCAATAATTATATAATTTTATCACAACTGAAAATGTGGAAAAAATTATAATGAATTCTTAATTTGATAATTATTAAAAATTTCTTAATTGTTACGAAAGTTTTCGATTTGACTGTAAAATTAGCAAGTACGGCAGTAACACTTGATGTATTGCTTTTAGTAATTAATAATATAAAATAAATGGAATGTCGAAGTAATGAAGAACAATAATGTTTTTAATATTAATTTGGAATATATTTAATTATTTTTTTTACTAATATTTTCTTATTCACTGCAATAAAATTCCTTAATTTAATTTATGTATGCAGAAATAATTAAGACATGTAAAAATTAAGTTGTTCTTCTTAAGTTAAAGCTTTTCTTTTCCTGAAACATTTTACTTTGTATATATATAATATAAAAAATGAAGTAATTTTCTCAAAATAACGAATAATTTGCTCCAAATTAAATATGCTTTACTACATATTATAAAAACATCTATTATATTTTAAATATATTTTAAACGAATATTTATGGCTCTAATATTTTGTGAAAAATATTTGTTGATGGTAATTTTAAATAAATGATTTCAAAAATATTCAATTTATAAACAATTTAAAAAAATAACTCTAAATACAAAGTTTTATATGGTGTACAAGATAATTAAGAAAAAGTTTAAAAGTGTATGCAAAAAAAGTAAAGATAACACATTCTTAGTTTAATTTATGCAATGATATAATAATAAAATTGTTTAATAAAACAAATAAAATGATGTTTCTAGTATGAGATGATGAACACTTTTTATCATTAAAATGATCTCGACAAATTCAAATTTTTACTTCGTCATTAAAAGATAAAATTCAAAAACTTTTTATCACACCATTTTAGTAATACTGAATATTGAATTAGCTAAAATAAAGATAATTTAGACAAATGTTTTAAGTGAATTTATATTTGTTTTATGATTTCAAAACACTTTTCCTAATCTGATAAAAGGAATTGAATAAAATTAACAATGGCATATTATTGACAGCTAAGTTCCACAAAAGATATGATAATTGATGATAAAATTACGCAAAATTGATAACTGTTTAAAATCTTTATTTAATACAAAAAGTCTTAGGATTTTAATATTTAAAATAAGTATCATCTTCCTATGTTTTTTCAATTTTATTGAATGTATGAAATATGAAATGATATCGTATAATCATTTCATTGTAACTCTACAGTCTTTAGAAAAAAATTGAATCATTGAAATAATAATTTAATGAAATTAGGAACTGCCTAAAATGTTTTTTTATCAGCCTAAATAAATATACAAAAAAATTAACATTAAAAACTCGATGATAAAGCTAAATTGCTATATTTCTAGAAAGGATTTCATTCAATTTAAGAAATTTCTTTTGCTGAAATAGCAATGCATGATGTTTTTTTTTTTTTTTTTTTTTTTTTTTTTTTGGCTTATACTTATTTTTTCAGGAATTGTTTTTATTAAAATATCATATTGTGTGGATAGGTTTATATATAAAACATGCCAAAATTCAGTGCATCAGTGTATTTAAATAAAAAAAAATATTTTTTATTAAATAAAAATAACTCAACAGTTTAACTTAAAGAATAACATTAAGCAATTATTTATGAAACTATGAACAATCATTCAAAAGGATATCTTACTCTGATCAAAAATTATAATCATTTCATGCAAAATTAAAATCGTTTTTTGAAATAAGCAAAATTTTTTAAAAAAATGGTACATTTCCTGGCTTATTAACAACTAATTTTAAGTCTTAAAGCAATTAAATCAATTCCCATGCTCCTGAATCAAAATTGATAAAATGTAAAACTTAAAACACATATGTAATTTCGGAACAACTTATATAATAATGAATAGCATTTAGGAATATTCAGACTCAAGTCATATTTGAGTTATTGAATTATTTTTAATTTATTTCAATGGTTGTCAATTAAGGACCCCGAAATTGTATCATTCTTAAAACGAAATGTGAGTTCTTTTTTATATGAAATGTGAATACTGGGGTAAACATGATATTGTTAAAAAAATAGGTGGCAGTTTTACGCCTAAAAGATAGTGATAAGTAAAATCAATACAACTTTGTTGAGAATAAAACATATTGTAAAGCTATAAAAATGTTTAAAGCAAGTTATACGAGTTCAAAGATTATTGTTTGATTTGTATTGTTTTATTTATGTTCACAAACATTATTTCAAGAATATAATTCTAAATGGAAAGCCATCTGGCAGGAATGCATGAATGTATGTATATATATATATATATGTATGTGTGTGTGTATGTAAATTTTTTATCAGATGAAGTATTGTTGTAATTCAAAATATATAAAAGAGAAAAATTTATATTCTTAAGTTCCTGATTTCTTTAGAAATCAAATTGAACTAACCAAACTGTGACTTACTGTGTATCAACATAGCTGCTTAAAAATGTTGAAAGTGATTAAATTCAGGCCGAATAAGGAATCAATTTGTTCAGAACAGTTTGTGGTGTGCTAGAGCCCAGTGATACGGCTTCGATAATAGTTGAATAGACAGAACTGTTAACCCATGTTCACATTGTATCTAAAAAACACCACGTGAGTCCTTAGTGAAGAACAAAAAAAAAGGGTAATAAATATGAAGTTGTTTGATGCATCACTGATTTCGATTTTTTTTTTTTTGGTTGCTTGTGACATCATAATCAGTAACTTAGCCAATGTTGTAATCAACGATTCTATTTTCAGAATGATAATGGTTGCATTCATGCTTTTTGCCCTCAAGGAAATAGCTTATTCGCAACCTGTATTGGACATTGTTTTTCTAGTTCATTATCTGTAATAATGAACCCATTTTATCTGCAAATATATATTGCAATTTGATACGTTTTATAATCAGCACTTTCTCGATCTGAGATTGTGTTACATTTTTATTGATTTGAGGTACTTTTCCTTCAAGTCATATTGAAGAAACAATACCCAATAGTTTACTATGATTATTAGGTATTACCATTTTAAGTATTAATTATTAGGTAATAGACGCATTGATATTTTTAAGTGCATAAAATGTTTTCCTCAGCTACAATTCTCCCACATTCACACTGAATCAGAATTTTCAGTAAGCAGAATTTTCAAGTGTATATTGGTCAATAATCGTGAGGTGTATCAAGCAATGGTAATTTACACAAGCTATATTTCACTATTTCATTCATCTAAGTGTATAAATGCATTACGCATTTTCTTACTTGAATTTCTTCTTGATAAGTGGCTAGTGAATTCACTGATGTATTAACAAAAAACATCAGTCCTATATTACAGAGAAATGGATTAAAAATTGAAAGAAACTGTGAATTGGACGACAGAAAATATTTAAGCAAGTTAGTTTAAATATGTCCTTTTTGGGAGTATATGTTTTTGAAGTATTATAGATAGTTATCCAATATATCTTTTCTAAAACTATATTTTATATTTATGGAATTTTATTATTCGAAGAGATTAATCAATAAAATCAATTCATCACAATTTCTTTAGAAAAATTTGATTTTACAAAACATTTTATCCATATAATATTTATTTTAAGAAATAGTTATATTTTAAGTAATATATTAAATTATATTTTATGTTGTATATTACGAATTATATTTTAAGAAATAGCTAACGCGATATAGGATTTAATTTCAATGAAGAGGATTAATATATAATTAATCATATTGTATAATGAAAGAATAATTTTAATGATTGCTTTTATTGTTTTATAATTTTTTTTTTATCACATTAAATTTCTTTTAAAATTGTTATGTATTTTTATCTGCCCAGCAATTTTTACTTTTTCCTCTTTATGTTTAAATTTATATATTTCTAGATGTTCTGAAAGATGTTAATACTTTTTACTGTAAGATGTCACCAATAAATTGCAAGATGAAAGTAATTTGAAATTTTCATAATTATCTTATATATATATATATATATATATATATATATATATATATATATATATATATATATATATATATATATATATATATATATATATATATATATATATATATATATATATATATATATATTTATCTTATATATATATATATATATATATATATAACATTTATTTGTGTCTCACATTTCTTGTGGCTAAATTAAACCCGATATGTAAACTTATATTCTGCTTTGTGGCTGGAATTTTTCTTTTGGCAATAGCTTACGGATGTGCCAATCAAAGAGAGAAAGAGAGAAATCAACTTACAATTTCATTACCGCTGATTCCATGTGTGCATCTAACTCTCTTTTGGTTTTTCTTTGTTCGCAGACATCTGCCCTTCTAATCTCTAACCAAACACATTTTCTTCGTTCTTGATCTCAACATTAATTAAAGGAAAACTCAGCAGAAGTGGCATCAAGCAGAATTAGGATTGCTTCAAAAATAAGTATTGAAATAATACCATTTTATCAACAAAATGAGATTTTTATACCTAATCCTTTGTTTCCTGTAAATAATTTACATTGTTGTGAGCAAACATATTTGTATATTATAATATTTTTCTTTCACAAAATGTATGTGTTAGATAATTTACTTTTGGAAAGAATATATATATGATATAATAAAAATGCATTTTATTTTCAGTATAGTAATTTAGTTATTTATGCTTAAAATGCTCATTTTAAAGCGGGTTTAGTAATAAATTTGATGAAAGCAAGTAGTTCATGCAGTTTATTTGCTTAATTTTAATGTTGAGTTACTTCTTTTTTAACTTTGATTGAGTATGAGTCCTATTTTAATTAAGACTAAAATAAATTAATATCATAGCATAATGGAATTGCTTTCGTTTAATAATTTGAAATTACTATTTTTTAATAAAATACTTAACAATGGAAAGAGCAAAATCATTGGAAAATTTTTTTATGAATAGTCTTTTTCAACTTTCCTCAAAAGAAAGAAAAAAACAGTTGTTTTATACGTTGTGTTCCAGTTTCAGTGCTTTCAATTAGTCTTAATTATTGTGTGTACTTACTTAATGCATAAATTTTTTTTTGCGTAATGAATGTTGTACCATATTAACCAATACTGTATAAAAGATTGTTTTCAAAATCGTGATAAATATATTCTTTATATATGTTTGGGGATTAAAAATAACATCATAAAATTATAAATTTAAAAAGCAGTTCGTATGTTATTTATATGTATTTTTTGCATGCATTGTTGCATTTATTCTTTGCACTGCTGCATGCATATTTTGAGATGCTTTCATGTGTTCCCTAAAAGAGCATAAATATATTTCTACTGGTATATTTAAAATTTTATCTAAAAATTATACACATAATGTACCAAAATTATATTTGGTTTTTAAGAACTTTCTATTTTAATAATAATTTAGAGTACATTTTATTTTCAACATAATTTCAAATTTATTTTAAAATATTGTGTGTGAAATGCTGAAAATAATCTGAAATAAAGATTTATAAAGTCAAAATTTATTTATTTTTAGTTTTAAGTTGAAAATTTATTTTAAATCATTTATTTGTCTTTGTTATGCAACGAAAATGTAGTTTATTGGTAACATGTAAAGGCATTTATTTCGAATGAAATACGAGTATTTTAATGATCCGATTTATTGAATTGACATATAGCAGATTAAATAAGGTGTGAAGAAAGAAACTAATCATTAATATGTAATTATGTAATTAGTGTTGCTAATCCACGCAGCTGGTAATCAGACAGTGTAAAATTATAATATTATAACGTAAGATCAATTATTTAGTATCTGTATATTTTGACTCTGTAGAAAAGTCAAAGCCTAAAACTGTTATTAGACTAATATTAACAAGTAATAACTAATGAGAATTACGCAGATTTTTTGAAAAGACGCAGTACTATAACCATCACGGTGAATTTTAAGGTAAAATATAGTCTTATGCTAATTTAAGAAGGGTATTATATCCCAAAATTTTGTATAACTTTATCACAGAGAAAATTATGCAAACGAAAAATAATGAGTATTATTCTGTAAAAATATAAATTATAATTGACAAGTCTTTCTACTAAAAAAAGTCTGAATGAGAACCTGTCTTTTTTGAAGCCATTATTTGTCAATACATGACGACAAAAACAATGAACTACTTGAATGTTCTTACTGATGTTCTTTGCGTATAGAATTTGACACCATTTTGAAAGAAATACTTATTGTTGCCAAATCCTTACACATCTGGAGGAACTTGAGCTTCAAATCTTGGAAAAGTTGATAGTTAAAATCTGAATTCTTTAAGTTGAAATCAGTGTGTAAGTTGTTTATCAACAACTTTCAAGACGAGTATTTTTTATGAGAAGCTTAACAAGTCACTAATTCTCAAATTTTGTGTTATTATTATCTTACTGCTGTGAAGTTAAGACTGATTACAAATTGTTATAATCTTTAAGGCAAAGAAATTTAATTTCAATTCGTCATCGTGGAAAAATTTAGTTAATGATAAGGCATCAAGTTGGCACACTCTAACTTGGCATTTAATAAATTATCTAAGCATGAAGTAACAATCAATGTACCTGCTCTAAAGATGGATATTTCTTTTCCAGAAATTCCTAATTATTTTAGAGAATCTTGGAAGGCTGAAGAAATCATAGAATCGGCATACAAAAATGAACTTCATTGTTTAAAATCTTCCTTAAATCTTAGATAGCTAAAGCAATTCCAAAAAATAACCCAAGAAGCAAAAAAGAGGAAATTAAGTGTACAATCACGGAATATAAAAAACTCAGATTTAACGTATACAAGAGATGAAAAAATTTTTACTTCAATTTCAGAGCCCAAGTCGTTAGTTGTAATTAATAAACAACAATCTTCGTTAATTGAACCCCAAATATTTTGGGAAAGTATCACGACCAAATTCTAATTCACGAAATACCGTTCTCAATACCGTTTAATGAAATTGCTGAGGAAATAACATCAGAAAATATTATATCTGTATTTGAAGATAGCTTTTTTTTTAAATAAAAATCATATCTGTCCCACTAGTCCTATTCTAATAACTATTCTGGGAACACAGTTACCTGAATTGTTGAGACTATATACATCACAAATAGCAAAATTGAAAATTTTCTTGGTAGACCACGGCAATTCTATAAATATTTGAAATTTAATCACAATAGTAAAAAATGTAATTCCAATCCTGTCTGCGTTAATTGCGGTCAAAAAACATGGGGATTTTCATCAAAATAAAGTAAAGTATAGCAACTGTAATTTGGAACTTAGAGCAGATTGGGAAAACGTGAAATTGATTTTCAGAAATTCAAATCTATGAATCACCTCACGATTAGAGAAGCACGCAGATCCTTTTGAAATAGCATTAAAAAAATCTATGCCAACGTGGCTACAGAATCTACAAGTCAAAATCAAAAGTTTTAGCTAAAAGTATGATACAATCTATCTCCCAAAATGTCATTCAAACTGTAACAAACCTTATATATTCCAAAATAGCTATAATGATAGAATCGTTCACAAGTTTAACAGAAATTTTAGCTACAAAAATACAACTAAATATCCCAACGAATACAGATACACCTTCAAAGAAATTGAAAAATAACTCAACCGCAAAGTTAATAAAATAACTAAAGAGAATCATAATTCCCCGATATAGATATTGAAGACTACACTCATCTGCCACGTATTAATGTCACAAACTTACAGTAGCTTAAGGGCCTACCAAATCCTCTAGGAAGGTTAACCATGAATTAATCAGAAATATTTTTAACAACTCTTCAGGCTACACTGGCTTTTAAGAGTATACAATATAATTTTTTAAATTTTTTTCCTATAGAATATAGCGGCAAAAGACATAATATTTGCAATTTTCTTTCTATGGAAGTGAAGCAATGGATTATAAAAGGTATTTTTAATAAAAAAAAAGTATGTGTTTCATATAGGTGAGTTTGCTTACTCTAATATTTATGCCTTCCCAGAAACCTTCCTATGACAGGTAATTTTACTTTATTTGTAGTTGTACACTTTATACATATACCACAAAAAATCGTATACAGGAAAGATAGGAGAAACCATGCAAGCTATACAATTTCAAATCATAAATTTAGAAGAAAACGTTCTATTAGATAATGAAATCATGTGTGTTAAAATTCATTAAAATAACGTAAAACTTCGATTATTAATTTCTATTCCCCCAAGGAAACTATTAATTTAAACTAAATTAAATGCCTTCAAAGTATTCTGTCTGGATCATGCCTCATGTTCGGGGATTTTAATATACAACATATACAATGGGGAGGAAAAATAATATATTAGCAGGATAAGCTTTAGCAATTTTGTTCAAAGAACATAACTTTTGCTTTTTTTGAACAATTTATTTCCTGTATCCCAAAAAGGATCCTTTTCTTTAATAGATTTATCTCTTATTTTTCTACTGGCATTCAATAGGTCTACAAAGTATATTTCAGATGATTCCTACGACTCAATTTATATAGATGACCTAGCTCAAAAATCCCTAAATATAGGCATTACTGTGGATATTACACGTTGGATTCATGATTTAAAAAAAACGCTCTTTTCTAACAAAATGGTGAAATTGTCTTTCTTCCATTCAATATATGAAAAGGGGAGTTCCTCAGAGGTCAATTTTATCTCCCTTATTATTCACAATATTCAGAGCAGACTTCTTCGAGACTATCTCATGGAAGCAAATGTTTAGTATACGCAGACGTTATTCTTATTTAAAGTATTCTAACTGCCTTGATTTATTAAAAACAAATCATTTCAATGCCTTGTATGATACTAATATGTGGTTGCACTATTGAAAATTTGAAATCAGCTATGAAAAATGCTCTGCAATTAACTTATCCAATTGCCAAAGTGATATAAATTGGTCCATTTCAACTAATTGTGGTCTAATTGAGTGGAAAAATTAAATTAATCTTTCAGGAATTCATATTGATAAAAGAAATTATCGGAAATTATAGAAACAACCTTAAAAATAGAGCTTATAAAATAATCAATTTACTAAAGGTTATCTCAAACAAAAAGTATGGAGGTAGGTCACATCATTTATTAAGCTTAGTCAACCCATCTTTCGGTGACATATTTCTATTTAGCATCAATATTCCAGCACAGTCAAAATATCTCCTCCAAACATTAGAAGTATGTTATACAACTATTCTTCGAATAGCTCTTGTCTTCCTAAATTGATACTAAATATTTTTCTCCTCAAAATTTCCTGTACTGAAGAGATTTACTATAAATCCAAGAAAATCAATTTTATAATTTCTGAATTAATATATTTACTTTAAAAGATTTTTCTCGTATATATAACATTATTTCAGGTGAACAAGTATAAAAAAATTGGAATATAAACAGATTAAATTATTTCTTCAAAGTCTGAAAGAGTTTGAAATATCCCTTGATTTTCTCATACAGTTTGTTTTTCTAGAGGAACCATTGCCTGCCTTCATTTTTATACACGTAAATGACTTTGATTTTCAGAACATATCCCTCGAAAATGATCAAATACTACCTTTATTCGAGGAATTCTTCAGCGAACATTTTAAGCCTATTCATATTATTTCAACTGATACATCCAAGTCTACCAATATCTTGTAAATCGTTGCATGGTCTCCATATCAAGTAATCAGATTCCGAGTTAATAATATAAATCCAATACTTACAAAAGAGGCTCTAGCTATATGCCAAGACAATGGACGACTTAATGGTTTTTAAGGTACCAAACTAAATTTTCACGGATAGTAAATCTGTTCTTATGGCTCTAAAATGTTACAATTAGATCTCCAAAAGTTATTCTCCGTTTAAGAAATAAGTTATACTAAGCAATAAATTTTACCCTATCCTAGATATCATTTGCATTCCTGCCCCCAAGGGTATTTTTATAAACGAAACGGCTGGTGAATTAGTTAAATCAGTAACAGAAACAGATATATATCTTCCTTGGATTTCACCTGAATATTTGAAGAGATACCATAGAAAATGCATAAACTATACCTATGCCTCAATATATTTATATAGAAAATATAACGACATTATTAGAAATATATCAACATGGAGTTATATATGCGAATATCTTACCTCTCGAAGAGAGGACGTGTTAGTTGCGAGATTAATAACACGAATGTTAATTACATTAGCCCTTTTACATCGTTTCAATTAAACAGAATCTGAAATTGGTCAAATATGTAAAGTCTACAATGATATAGATCATATATTATTTTACGGTAGCAAATATGCAAATCAAAGAAGTGTCCGTAACGTGAACTGCTTAGTCAATAACATCACTTTCAAGGAACGATTGCAAATGATAACGAATTATCAAACAGATATAAGAAGATTTTCACGATTCTTTATCTCAGTGGACTTATTCTGATTAGAAATTAATTTTCTGGAAAAAAGGAATCGATAATCTTTAATGCATTTGAAAGTCTCCATTAAATTAATCAATTTCTTACAAAATTCTTTACTAAAATGCTTATAAAATTCTAATTTTAAATTTGGAAATGATACTTATAAAAAGGATTTTATTTGTATATTGTGATATATTTTTAAATATATATTTCATACTTTCCAAATTATTTTCTATCTTAACTTTTTGCAAACCTAAATAATCTTCTCATCCAGGCAGTTGCACATCTAAAAAACTACTAAACGATATTTTGTTTACCTTAAATTCCTTAGTAAAAACTGTTTTAACATACATTTTGAATTTTTAATGGTGTCTTTGCCATGTTCAATGCCAGATTTGCTCACATACATTAAAGTTTTGTCTATTTTTTTCAGCCGATGATTGTAAACTTTGTATTTCAATGATTTAGCGATTCTCTAGATTTGTGGAAGTTATTACAACAACGGCTAACACAGTTAAAATAATTTACAAAGTTTCAATGATAACCCGCTTTCATTGTCCTATGACAATAACTAGTAATAACTTTGCAGTGATGACTTTAAATTCCATCTATTTATAATTTTGAAGGAAATTTCAACCTCAAACAATATTTATACTATATTTTACTATGCTTAATCAAATGAAATGGAAGAACATTTTTATAGATATTTCTTAAAAATGCTCTTAATTTCATGGCCAATTTAAATGGATTGAAATACTTCTCACAGTTTACTTGGAATTCGATCCGCAAATGAACTTGATATAAGTACAACATCTGTAGAACTAAAATACAGACCTACTTTAACATTTCATTGAATATGTTTAATTTTTAAAATATTTTATCTATGCCACCAGAAACATGTGTTTCCAAATTTCAATTTATAATTTCTTAATCATATTTTAACTATTAGACATTCTATTGAACAAATATATTTTAACTTAAAATTACAATATGTTTTTATGTATTTTTATGTAATTTTCAACAATTTATATGCACATTGAAAAGATAGTCTCTGCTTGAAAAGAGAATAGCGTTTATACTATCAAATGCTGCAGATACTTTCGCAATACCAATTAGTATGCAATCCTTCAAATGTCCAAGTACTGAATAAGAGTAAAAAGAGCTGGCTAAAGAGAAATATTTTGTCAAATACATGAACACATTTCAAAAATTTTACATTTCTATCCTTAAATTTTTTGCGTAGATATGACTTGATACTTTTTCTTGCTGATATTTTACTGTACCACGCATTGTTTTACTTTAATAGGAATATTTCAAGTGAATAATTGTATTGCTAAATATTATTTATCCTTTCCAGTTTAATATAAAATAAATTTCTTTTATAATTTGTAAAATTCTTATTCACCATATTTTTTGAAAAGATAACCTTACAGTGAGATCTGCATTTTATTATAATGAAACGTGTATTTATATTATTACATACTTCAAATTTTACTTTAGATTATTGAATATAAGCAGACAAGGAAAGTACAATGGTTACCAATTTTCTAAATGAAAATCATATGTCAAAATTTAATAAAATATGTATTTCTAATTATGTCATTTTAATAAAATATATCGAGTTCCAACAGAAAAAAACATATGATAGTTCACACAGTTGAGTATTAAGGCCTCTTCAATATTTAAATGTCTACTAGTATCATGTGCAATATTTAATGATATGATTTATTGTGCGTTTCATATATTTTGTAACAATATTCAGCAAATACTGTAAAAGAAAGGGTTGTTACAGAAAAAAATATGTATGTATATTAGAAGTGATTCTTTTGCTGTTGCATCATTAGCTCGCTGTTATCAAACTGCCTTTATCCTGATATTCGTTTCTTTATATCCTATTTGCCTTAATATATATATATATATATATATATATATATATATATATATATATATATATATATATATATATATATATATATATATATATATATATATATATATATATATATATATATATATATATATATATAGATAGATAGATAGATAGATAGATAGATAGATATGACGCCTGCATCAAAGAACACTTAATGCAAGTCTCAAAATGTTTGTTACTACATACGAAATCCATGGAAAGCAGATGGACGCTAAGAAAACGTGAAAGTGCAGTATGATCGCGTCTACTGCAGCCCGGAGCCCAGGAACCACCAAGACACCTCACCTGATACCAAGGATGTACAGATGTGATATTCCAGGTAGACATGGTAGTTGCCCTAAATTTAGAAAAAAAGCTCCATATGTGTAAGAGAAGCGGCAGGCATGGTGAAATCGCTAATACCGCCTCCAGCCAAACTGTACTCAATTTCATTACCAGCCACATCCACATGAGACGGAATCCACTGAAAGTTGACATGATGACCAAAGGAAAGATGTTTTAGTTTAGTGAGGATGTTTGCACTGGTAATAGCCCTCACATGAAGCCAATTGGCCAAATGGTGAATAGCACTTTTACTATCAGAAAAGATCCAGATATCCTTTAAGAGTGGAAGCATCATGACAGGGTCCAGACCTTCTAGAATTGCATTAAGCTCACTTCGAAACACTGAGCAGAAGTCTGGATTTCTTTTCTGGATTTTTATTTCTTTATCCCGATACCTAATATAGATGCCACTGCCAGAACAGCAGTTATCAAGTCTACTGCATTAGTATATACTTGAACAACATCCACGGGGACATTGCTGATTTTCTCCAGAGCCAACTGTTTCAAGTAGTCTTGAAAACCCAGTTGATTGTTAACTTGGACAGAAAGGTCCAGATGAAAATAAAAACCATCAAGATCCTCAGAAGGATCGATAATATGAGATAAACTGTGGTATGCAATTGAGTGGGCAATAAAGTGATCAGAAACAATCTGTCCAAAAGGACTACCGCGTTTGAGCCTTTGGTTACGGATCCAGGAATCCAGAAATCTAAAGCCAAAACAAGAGATTCTGAAAGCCAAAACAAGAGAGCTTATTGTAGTACTTCATCAAACATGCAGTTCTCCTAAGACTCAAAGGCTGAAGATTAGCCTCATATGGCACAATATCTATCTATCTATCTAATTATATATATATATATATATATATATATATATATATATATATATATATATATATATATATATATATATATATATATATATATATATATTCATGTATATTTTATTTTATATAAATAATAATTTTTATTATTATAAATTATAATTAATTCAATAAAAAATATTTATTATTTATAAAAAAATAAAATATACATGAATATATATATATATATATATTCATGTATATTTTATTTTTTTATAAATAATAATTTTTATTATTATAAATTTTAATTAATTCAATAAAAAATATTTATTATTTATAAAAAAATAAAATATACATGAATATATATATATATATATATATTCATGTATATTTTATTTTTTTATAAATAATAAATATTTTTTATTGAATTTCAAAACACTTGAAACAGACCTAATTGTAATTATATATGAAACTGAGCAAATTTACTAAAATAAAAACATACTTTCTTTCGCAGTTGAATATTTAATCTTATTCGAAGAAAATAATTCACAGAGTTTGAAGAAATATGATTTATAAAATTTTCTTTCTAAAGAATACTTTATTAATGTGTTTTTTGAGATAATTTCATTCTTCTGCGTATCTCAGCATCAAAGATTTTATCTTCTGGGAAGATTTTCTCGTCATCACTAAAATCAATAGGTTTTTAAAAAATGTCTTAGTGTCTGCGTAGGTAATGACCCTTAGTAATATCTTTATGGCAGACTGAACATAATGAATGATTATCAATCGAGTAATTGAGAATATTTCTAGAAATTAGTCAGGAAAGAAATATTTTGAAAAGTTGGATAAACAGAGGAGTAGTATATGATAATTTATCAACTTAATCGAGTTTATAATCTATGAAGTTCTTTTACATTATATATTTCACTGCAATGTTTATGCAATGAGTAATATTCGTACAGTATTTTTCATTTTGTTTTTAATACAATTATGATCAGATAAATTTTTTATGTAATTTATATGCATACAGAAAGCAATATTATGAATCATTTGTGGTATTTATTTTTTTAAATTACAACTTTGAATGATGAGAATATCGAATTTTCAATATATTTGCTTATGTTTCAAGTTACTAGTTTACTTATTTATATAATTAATGATGCATCATTTACAAGCAGGGATGTAGCAGTGCTTTGTAAATATTCATTAGTTTCCAGATTATAATCATTTTATGAGATTATTGTTCATTTAATACATCTGATTGGTGTATAAAGAAAAAATACTTACTGAGCCTGAAGATGATTTTTCCTATTTATTTAGAGCAGAGCACAGTTTTCATATTTAAATAACTTTGCACAAACTGTAACATCTCTAGATTATGAATATTTCAATTGCATAATTTTTGTTATCATAATAATAACTGTGGAATAAAATAAATTAATTGAATCTGATTCATTTTAACTTGCTAATATCTTTTTTTGCAGAAAACATTTATTAAACTGAAATAAAAAATGTACTTAAAATAATTATCATAATATGCAATATTTTTAAAAAGAATAAAAATACTGCTTCCGATTGAATAAATTTATGTTTTTTGTACTGTTGATTATATATTAATAATGAGTTTGATTAAATATTAATATTTTTTATTAGGCGTTTCTGCGTAAACTATTATGCAATTTAGATGTGAATATTAGCTAAATTAACAAAAAAAATTATTGCTATGACATTGAATTAAATTTAACATGGCATAAAGTTCACGTAGCAGAGAAGATTCAAACACTTTTATTTTTTGTTGATCCACAAGTTTCCAAACTCCCAAAATTAAAAGATTTTTCATCTTGACTTTTATTTAAAATTGATTAATTATATTACAATTAATTTAATTAGTACAATTAATTACAAATTTAAAACATTGGAATAAATTCTATAACTATTTGAATAATAATTGATAAAGATGCATAAAATAAAATCTGAATAAGAAGTCCCGTTTTAATTGCTCGGCATGAACCACTGTCAGGTAAAAATATGCATTGATACTTCCAGATAATTCACTGAAATTGACTGAGCCAAGATCAATTTAGTTCCAAAATGCGTCATTAGATGGAAGAATATTGTCATTGTGCTTTTCTACAATATTTGGATAATTATTACCGTCTGTATAAAGTTGGCTAAAAGAAAGTGCACTTTAACGTGAATAAGTTTATTTGAAATAAAATAGAGACAAATCGTATTGTTGTTGTTTTCTATAAATAAAACGTTTACTTAAGAAACTAGTACACAGTAAAAACATTTAATAATGTCTCAATAGAACTAAAACAATATCCTTTGCAAAAACGTTTTTTTAATAACTGTGATTTCTAAATCACTGAAGAATTACAACAATGTCAGCAAAATCCATACAAGGAAGAATATCAGCGCAGGCATAATCCTATTTTTCTTAATTTACCTGAGATTTGTATAAAATCGAGAAATGAAATCAAAACACCTAATTGTAATATCATTTTGCTGTTATCTGGTATACTTTACAAAGCTTTTGTTTGAAATCTTCAATGAGAGATTTGGATCACTATAAACTGTGAAAACTAAAGTAAAAGTTACATGAATATATATCTATATATATATATATATATATATATATATATATATATATATATATATATATATATATATATATAGATATATACACGATATCGTCACAAAATGACCGCATAAATTCTTCACACTTAGACTCCTCGTTGGGAGCACATAAAGACTGCCCAAAGAAGCGTTCCTGAACGATCTACAGTTTATGAAAAAAATAAGATAAACAAAGTATGTCGTCACTGCTGGTACAAGAAAAAACACTTTATTGTACATATCAACAACATTATTTACACATCATTTCAGACGATAATGTTTAAAACGTTCACCCCTCATATCGCTTCAATGCATGTGCGTGTGCCATGAATGCGCTTGTAGTACCAACACCAATTGACTTAGTTGCTCATCTGTGTAGCTGCTTCGGTAGAACCCGTGATGCTGCAACGTGTGATGACAGCCTTTCCATGGCGTGCTCAAGCTTGCCTCGACATGTACAGCGAACACTTTAAACATCTGTTTCAAATTGTGCATATACTGCTATTGATATGTTCAATAAAGTCTTTTTTCTTGCCCAGGCAGTGAAACCATACTTTGTTTTTCATATCTTTCTCGTAAGCTATGTAGAACAAGAATGCTTATTTGGGCTGTTTTTATGTACTCTTGACGAGGAATCTTGCAGTGTAAAGTTTATGCGGTCGTTTTGGGACACCCTGTATATATATATATATATATATATATATATATATATATATATATATATATATATATATATATATATATATATATATATATATATATATATATATATATATATATATATATATATATATATATATATATATATATATATATATATATATATATGTATGTATGTATGTATGTATGTATGTATGTATATATATATATAATTAAAGGGGATAAAAGGCTAACATTAATTGGAACAAATCTACATTAAATGTTAACAAATACTCAAAATCTACTTAATTGAATTATTAAAGTAAGTTTTGAAACATTTTTGAATCTGATATATTCTACCAGGAATTAGAGATATACCTTCAATGAACTTCTAAATCCTAAAAATTCTAAATTATGACTCCTAAAATATGTTTCATTGGTTTTGATTTAAGCCTATAATGACCTGACTTTCTATATGAAAATAATTCAAAAATGTTGAACATGTCTTTCAAAAGTCTTAGAAGAAAATATATTGCCACCTTTTTTGAGCTCAAACTAAAATTAATATTCAAGTGTTATAAAATTTTTGAAGTTCAATAATTGCTTATGAAAGATTCATATATTTGAATTTGTATTTCCAATACAATCTTTACAGTAAATAAACGGTTAAAACAACATAAAATACCGGTGCATATTCTTGAGAACCAGGGATTGTCTCTTTTGGATTTATACAGGACTCCTACACCTGTGTTTGGTTTTCCAGAAGGGAGTGGACACATGGAAATCATCTTGTATACTCCTAGACACATGGGGATTTGTAACAACAACAGCAACATGTATTAATTAAAAATTTACTACCAATATTGTGAGCATCAAAAAATTAATTGTCGTAAAAATAGTACCAGCTTATATAAGTTTTTTCAATAAACTATAAGCATTGCCTTCTAATGTCTGCTGCATTCTCTTACAATCAAGCATATATTCTAACATATGGTTTATGTCAGGAAGAGAAAAGTGTTCAGTACTCTGAGAGCAAAAACATCCATTTATAAACCAAAAACTGGATGAACAGCCAAAATGTGTTATTATTTCAAATGTCTTTGGTCATTAATTACTATATACTTTAAAGTTAACTTTTTTGTCACTTTCTCATACTTAATCAATTTTCATGCGCCACATATTTAAACTGCTGTTTCGTGTTCTAAAATTTTTGCTATATTATATATTAGACTATATTATATATATTATATATCATACGATTACTTCAATAAATGACAACGGGAAAGCGAATAGTTATTTTTTACGTATTTTTAAGATATTTCTTCAAATAATAAGTTCTCATTTTATTACTTTTGTACAAATTATCATAAAAAATCGAAAAGAAAACAGTTTTTTTATAATTTGTGATATAGAGTCAGATTCTCAGCATTTATAAGTCCTTAAATATTCAGGTCATTTTTGCAATATATAACGTAAGATATCTATCATCTTATTGATTTAATACCCCTATCAAAGTATATGATATGGTATAAATTCTATGTGAAGGTTAAACTTTTCCTTCACATAGATTTGAATACATGGCGCTGTATTTAATTGAAGCTTGGATGCTGCAGTATATCCCTGTTAAACATCTGCTTAATTTCGCTTCAGCCTCAGGTCTCTTCATATAATATTTTTTGGATATAGTAACATATGCTAATAGTTACAAAATTAGAATCTTTTGGAACCATCCAACACTAAATCTAATCTAATCTACTGTATTAGAAAATGTAATCAAAAGGAAATTTGAATATAATTAAATTACAAAATATATTGTAAGTTTCGTATTTTTAAATGTAGAATATTAATCTTGTGAAGGTTATGCATTTATGTATTTTTAAATATTTAATATTTACGAACATTGCTCATGAGATAAGATGCAAATCATATCAAGCATAATCCCAAGGAATGCACCGCAATTAAATTGTCAGAAATGGATGGAATGAATATTTATGTTTTAAAATTAAAATACTCTACTATAATTACTTACTTTTTAAAACGTTATTTTCTTACAGAAATTTAATTTCCTCATTAATATTTGAGTATAAACACATTTTAAGAATATGAAATAAATCATACTCTTTTTACATTCATCAAAATATTATTTTTAAAGTTTTACGTAAGGATAATAAGAAATATTGCTTACAAGTGAGTCATTAACACAATAGCAAGCAAGAAAAATGTTAGAATATATGGTCTCTAATGCAATATAAATGCAGTGCATGACTACAAATCCAAATACTAAAAGATGCAAGATAAACTGCATATATTATTCTACACAATTTTATTCCAAAAGAAAACTTTAAAATTTGTTTTCTAAGCTACGATCTGTAAAATATACACGGCTAGCAACAACAGCATAAAAATCAGCAAATGTTTTAAAGAATGATAATGTATTGAGAATTCCTTCACTTTTGACTGTTTGTGATATCAAATATTTTCTTGATTCCATATAGGTTTCCACACAAAAATAAACTTTATAGAATACCCTTTACGTCGTTTATCTCTACAAACTTTCCTCGCAAATTCTGGCTTCATCTTACTTATGCATATTCTTCTCAATATTGCTACATATTTTTTTCCTATTGTGTTCCTCATCTATATAAAGATTTTTGGTTCACATTTAAGCAGTTAGGTGAACTGTAAATTTAATTTACTTCATGTAGAAGTTTCCCATCAGTGAAGTATATTAATAAGTTAACTGCTTATTTTTTTTTATTTTGATTAAATAATATTTCACTGTCGGTTGAAGGACGAGATGACTTGTAAAAAGAATCATCTTTGAAACAATTAGTCAAAATAGTTATAACAGTGACTATGAAAAATATATTTAAAGATATAATGAATGATTGCTTTATAGTTCAAAAATAATGATATTTAGTAGATTTGAAAATATGAAAAGGATTTTAATGCTTATTGCATAAATCTCTCTTTTATCATAATGAAAAAGTATAACAGTGTACTTCATTTTAGAATCAGCAAGACAAAAACAAGATATTGTTGTCTATTTTCAGGTATTAGATATATAGCAATGGTTGGTATCGAAATATTAAATATTAGTTCGTTCAAATTTATTTTAGATTTTGTCTCATAAAGTTAAATATTTTTTACTGAAATGCATTGCTAGACAATTACTAAGGACGTATCACAAATTCCAATGTTGCATAACATTAAGCGAGACATGAGGCCTAGTAAGATAAAATATAGTTTCCACACTGTTCAGACATTAGAAGAAAGAATATTTATTGTTCTGGAAAGTACAAAAGCTGTGAAACATCTGAAAGAAGAAAAAAAATATTCATTTGATGCTGTGTATGGGAAAATGGAACAATACAACTAAAAGTCAGCTGGCACCATGAAGAAAGGTATCAGTACGAGATATGTCATACTTGGAGTATGATGCAACATTCCACACGTCGTATCGTACTTTGCAAAACATTATTCAGCAGCTGTTGAGGCAAATTATCCCATTCCTCTGTGAGTGCACGGATGAGGGTGTTCTAGTTTGTCGGAGGAGAGTTTCGACCAGCAACTTGACTTCTCAAAGCATCCCACACATTTTCAATGGGGTTTAGATTTGGAGAACGTGATGGCCATACGAGGCGTTGAATACCCTCGCTGTCTAGACAATCCTGAACATCGAGTGTTCGATGACATGTTGCGTTGTCGTACATAAAAACAAATTTATCACCGACGGCACCACAAAAAAGTCGAACATGAGGAAGTAGAACTTCATTCATGTCTCGTTGGCCCGTCATAGTCCCATTCGCAACTACATGTAGGGGAGTGCGGCCATTGATCATGATGCAGGCCCACACCTTGAAACTGCATGTCGGATATCGGTCCCTTTCCTGGATATTTTCTGGACTATAAGCAGTATCACTCTCGCGCCAGATCAGTTGGCGTCTACAATCCGATGAAAGACTGAGCCTACTCTTATCTGAGAATAGTAGGCATGCCCAATCCTGTTAAGTCTATTTGCGATGCTCACGTCACGATTGCAAACGGGCATTACGGTGCTGTATGGTCAATGGGGCACACACAACAGGTCTGTGGGCATATTATATCCTCCTACCCTCATATGTCTGGCAACAGTTTTTCGGGAGATCTGCTTTCCTGAGGCAGCAAAAAACTAATTTACCACCTGCTGAGCTGTGGTGCGCTTGTTCCTTTTTGCTGATTGGACGATATATCTGTCTTCTGCAAGCGTCATACTTCTAACACGACCTCCCCCATGCCGCCTACTATTCATTCCAGTAGTTTTAAATGACTTCCACAGCCGTGAAACAACGTTGTGAGATATGTTGAACTCCCTGGCATTATCTGTTATTTTTCGCCCTTCTTTCATCTTCACAATAATTCGGCCATGTATAAAATCATCTAAGGGATGTCGGAAAGACATGCCAAAAATTTCAAGTTCATCTGTTAAATCTTTCCTGTAAAACTTTGACTTCAAACAACAACTGTCCACACGCGTCAAAACATTTAAAGCTCTTATGAACGCTATGACGTGATGAACAGACGTGGAAAAAAAACTTGCATACGCATACTTCTTCTTACTATATCCTGCACTTATTTTAATTTTCAAATTTTGCTTGCTTTCATTTTGTGGTTGCTATCGATGATAGTGTTATCCGTCCTTAGCAATTGTCCAGCAGTGTAGTTTCAAACACATATTCAGAAAGAAGACACTAAGAATGTAGGTTAATCTAAAAACTGTTTAATAAAAAAATAATATAAATTTATTTATTTTATAACAGAAATTATAGTTGTAGTAAGTGTTTACTAATTCATATTTTAAAGACCTTTTTAAGCAACTTAAAAAAGTGATAATATATACCAGGAAACATTCGATTTATCAGAACATTATTAAAATTTTCTTTTATCAACTCAAAATATAATCATTAATTGCTCTAAAGTTTTGAAAACTCCATGTATTTGTTCTGACTGGAATTCATTCAACTAAAATCAAGTACAATTATATATGAAAATTAAACAAATATATTATTTCTTTATAAAATTTACAATGTCAAATTAGGCATAAAAAGAAATAAATATCAGTTGCTTAAACCAAAAAAGGAAGTTTTAAATATGAATTAATTTTATTAAGGTGAGGAACCAATTTAACCCTCAGTTGAAAAGTCATAATGTTTGAGATGAGAAAGAAAATATTTTGATCAATAGGTTTTTAACTTATTTTTGTAAAGAAAAGGAAATTCAAAGAAGAGGGCTTGCCCTCCATTTGTAATATTACAAATTTTCAAATATATTTCGTTCAAAATTCATCATTATATTGAAACACATTGTTAAAAAATTTAAGTATATATCTTCATGAATTACTTATAATAATTATATAAGAGTTAAATCCAAACTTATTGTTACAGTTTAAAAATAAATCATGAGTTAATTATTACAAATTTAATATTCATATTAAATTGTATAGCAATAAATATTCATATTGCAACACATTTTAAGGACACAGCAAATAATACGTCATAAACATGAATCAATGCTTTAATAACCGAAACACTTAGTTTAAATATTGTACCATAAATGAAATACATTATTTATAATCATATCTAGAGTTTTTATACATTAATGTAAATTTTCGCAACCTAATTGTCAAAATGTTTACAACATACAAGTATTTACAAGCAATTTTTTTTTATTCCCAGATTTCCATTTATAAAATGATTATGGATATCTTACAAAATAAACTAAAAATGAAATTCAGAATTATATTTTAGTATTTTATAAACACTTCTCAAAGAAATATCTTGGAAAACATTAATACGTATAAAAAATTGTTCATAATTGTAAGTAATTTTAATTTTATTGTACTAAAAAAAACTTTAAACTATATTAGAATAATATTTTACTTGATTTATTTTTTAAGAAATATAGTTTATAATAGAATTTTCATTCCTGACAAATTGTCTTCCGTTTAAGACAAAATCAATTTTTAGAAGCTTATAGTATTCCCAACAAAATTTACTAAAGAAAATAAAAGTCAATTCAATTTGTTACGAAATTTTTCGACACGAAAGAAAAAAAAATCAGGGCTTCTCATCAACCCTCCTTCATTGTTCAATGACAAGCATTTGTGTGTTAGGGATGAAAGTAGGATATTTTTTCTTCTAAAGCCGATCATCTAAGAATGATGAATGAACGTAAATCACAACTGATTAAAGTATGTCGCGAAATCTTGTCTCTTATGTTCCGCGTCATCAGGGTTAAGACCCGGAGTTCTCTTTCAGTATCAAGCAAAAACGTTGAGGATTTCTTCCTAATAAACTTCAATATATATTTTTAATAACTTAAGTTATCATAAAAGTGATTAAAAACTTTATATCAAACATTTTTTTTGTTTTTCTTATTAAATAATAATACATTGCATGAATATAAAATTAAATATTTTTTAAATAATATTTTTTCTGTTTGAACTAAGATTGTAATGACATTTTCTCAGTAAGTAAATTAAAATTTCACTATCATGGCTGAACTTTTTTGCCGACATGATTTTTAATGAATATTTAGAGAGCAAGCCAAATATTGAAGAATGTAATTACACTGATTCTAGATATTTTAGTAATTTGTTTAATTTTCTTTGTGTTAATATTTGTTTTTCGATTTGGTTCTTTGGTTCACTGACACAAAATACAATGACTTCATATTATATATATATATATATATATATTATCAACATAAATTTAATTGAAATGAATTAAGCAATAGATATAATGAATTTCCCTTCAATTCATTTTTCGTAAAAATTTATATCTATGAACAAACATATTACAATAAATTTTAAATATTAAGCATAAAAGGAAAAAGAAACTATTATAATAAATTACACTTAAGGCCAGTTAAATATTAAAATACAAGTTAAATTTAAATATTTGTTATTCTTTTGAATGCCATCACAAAAGTATAGACAAAGAAACGAGAATAAGCTATCGTTCTAATAAATACGGGCTTAAAAATGTACTTTTTTGGATTAATGGTAATAAAATGACATGAATTATGCCTTTATATAATTAATATCATGTAATAAAAAGGAAAATAAACATGTGCAAAATGAATACTTCAGAACGATATTATATTGTTGTTGCACCATCATAGATAGAGACAAGAGATAGATAGAGACGAGAGATAGACAAGAGACTCTAAGAGATAGAGACAGCCACATGTAATCTTTGTGATTTTGAAGAAGATGCCTAGAAGAAGACACCCTTTTATTTTTGTGGCTTATCAACCCTAGAGGTATCATTTTGCTTGGAAATTATTGCGACCACCATCAATTTTACTTGTACTAACCATCGTTGGCCATTACGACGGATCTTCGGTTAAACAGGGATTAACTACAACCTTTCGACAATGACAAAGACTCCCTAACACACCAGGACTCTACGGCCCTTATCAAAAGTTGAGTAAATCACTTCCTAATACTATATATTGATACATTGTTTGAATAAACATTTTTTCATGCTAAACATTGTAACTCAAGAAATACTCAAAACTAATCAATTATAAAATTGAAAATAATAAGGTCACAATCATTTTAAAGTCAATGATTACATTTTATAGTAATTAGCACTAGATAAATTAATAATATCGCGCGCGCTTGATCAGAACAAGACTAAATAAGCATCGGATTACAATACAAGGCAAATAAGCAATGCATTACAATAAAGATTATACAAAAGCAATTTTCTAACTCAAATTATACAAAATTATACAAAAGCAATTTTCTCTCTCTTTATATCTATCAATCTCTGAGATATATATATGTGTTTTCTCAGCTGTTGTCATGTTTCTAAATAATTAGAAATATGACTTCCTCGCAACAACTGTGAGAAGTACTTTGACATATTATAACTTGCTTATAATGAATAATGAGGTTCTTTTAAAATTGTCTGTCACTGTTTATTTTCCACCTCAAAGCGTAAGTAATTAAATGAAATGCTTGTTTTTGTTTGAAAGTACTCATTGTATAGGCATTGCTTTTTTGATATTTTTTTTTCTTTGTCTTGTGAAATAGATATGTTAGAGTTTACAAATTGCATATTTGTAAAATAAATTTATTAATATAAGTTATTGAAATAATAAGATAAATATGATATATTTTAGTAATGTAATTACGGTATAGAATTAAATTTCACATATTTATTTGTTTGTTCTGTAGTTATAAAATTATATAATGGAAAGTAGATCTTTGATTTACCCGTAACTTTAATAAGAAAAATATTTGTTATTTATTAGTATTTTTGAGTGGAAAAACATGAAAGAACGAGACTATTTTTGTATCTGACAAAATGAGGGCTCAAATTTATATATAATTCGATTTCATTGTGTGTATATACATTTTCCTCATACTCTTTCTGTATTAATATTATAATTGTCTTGTGAAATTAATAAAATTACCAAACTCAACTTCCTAAGCATTCATAAACACTAACGTAATGATAAAACAATATGTTGTTTCAATAGATTTGTTGTAGTTACCTACATCTTCACAATATTAATATCAGTACCGATATACTAGATTATAATTTAACTCAATTCAAAATTTCCTTTGTAATTTCATCTTGTTATATCAATAAAATTTTCTTAGTTTTAAAACTATTAAACAAAATTTAAAGGGAGTTTGAAAAATTTTCAAATAATGTGAGCATAATCATTTGCGACATGAAAGAAAAATATATTGACATCAAATTAATATGGTATTTTGACAAGTATTATGAGTATATATTTGGAAATAAATCTTTCTCAAATAAGACACAATTTGCCTGGTAACATTTTGTCAATTTTTTATCTTAATGATCTTATTCAAAAATAATTATTTGATATGATTTTCAAATTTAATTTTCAAGATATTTTTAACTATGTGATTCAATTTATTTGATATTTTGCAAAGATAATTATTTCAATTTTCACATCATTTATATATATAATAAGACATTAGAATATAATATTAAGACATTTACTGAGATAGTAATAATGATAATTTTTCTCATTAAATTAATAAAATGTTATAAATCTAACTGATGATTCATGACTGTTTTGATAAGCAAATATTTAAAGAATGAAAGTTTTATTTATAAGATCATGATAAATATTCATCTGAATTTTTTCAGAAAATATCAGATTATTTTGAGGTTGAGAGGATAGTGACTACTCTTGCAGTCAAATCTTGTTCTCAAATTTTCATTTGACTTCTCATGAGCTCATATATTTTGAATAAGTTTATGATTCCCTCACATGTCCACTAACTTATAACTAACTATCAATATTTCAAATTAGAATTTAATTACAATGCTAGAATAAACGCTTAGTTCAAATTGTGTCACGAACTAATCATATATAATAAGGAGTCATATTAAATTAATCATTAAAGGACTTTTAAGAAAAAGACATACTTAATGAATAAAAGTATGCATTTTCTGTTATATAAATATGTTTTAAAATACAATTAATACACTATAGATTGCTTAAGAGTGTATTAGTGGATTTTTATAGAAAGCAATCTGATAAGATTACTTATACATTTGAAAATAAAATTAGAAATATTGTCATCATCATCAATAATCAAAATACATTACTTGTACCAATGTAACATAGTTGACATTTTCTTTCATAGTTTTCAATTTAACAAAAATTGTGTAATCGGTTTTGAAAAACAAATGGTTTGCAATCATTTTTGAAATAACTAAAATATTTCCTAAATATCTCGGTACAGATATTTTTTAATATCTTACATTTAAAAACTTTTTGACATGTCAAAACAAATTTGTGATTAATTTTTTTGTCTATTGCACAAAAGTATTATCATGTTTAATATAAAGGAAGCTACCAAAAATAAATATATGCCTTAAAACATTTTAAATTTTCTCATTGTGACTTTTTGCCGAAGAGAAAAATGAGTGTTTTTTCTCTTTTTCATAATATCATTGTAATTGTGTTATATATAAAAATCTAAATAGGGTACCAACCACTATTAATATTTGGAAAGTTTGGATAAATATAAAAAAAAGCTTAAATTTGACTAAAGCTAAATTTTCATAATGACTTACTATTAAGAAAGGAATATCAAAATCAGTTAGTTCTAAAAATAATATATTATTTTAGGTGCAAAAATTCATCTTATTTTAATTGGAATATAACAAATACATGATAAAAAACAACAATCATAATTATAAATCTGTGTTCATTATTAATTTATCCATTTAGAAAAGTTTAAATTAAAAATTTACATGTGAGCAATAACTAAACTGGATGGCGATGCTTTGATGACAACTTCTTTATTTTTCAAAATAATTATCATAACTTAAAATTAGCTAAAAATTCTTCTGTAATGTTACTCCAAAAATGCAAACAGGTTTTTATGTATCTAAAGTAAAATTTGCAAACATTAAACGTGACATGAATAATGTAACTGAAACGTGGTGTTTTTTTTTTAAATAAATCATTTATAAAAATATATGAGTCTAATAGGTGGAAATTTAACTGAGATGAAAATTATTCCTTGATGTATTTTCTTTTTAATAAATGTACATCATACTTTAAAACTATTTTATGGTGGTTAAGAAAATAAAACTCTCGAATAACACCTTTCTAGGAAATATAATTTCTGAATACATATTTTATGAACCATTTTAATTATAAATGTCTGAATTAAATATTTTAATCTGTTTGTAAAACTAGTATTATTTCGTTATATTTTCAGTGATTTCAATTTCGTATTTAGGGAAAAATTAAAGAGCCTAGTCTTAAGTCTGAATTGAATTATCATGATTAATCAATGAATTTTTAAATGGACTAGAGTTATTTAATTTTTTAATTTACATAAAATTGAAATTTTCTATCAAACCTTCACAATTCATATATATATATTTTACTCATAATTACATATATATATATATATATATATATATATATATATATATATATAATTATGAATAATAAAAAAAATCTTACGAAATAAGTATAAAAATTAATATATTGATCTAATTTGTTCATTTATGTATAACATTTTATGCATAAAAATAAACAAAATAGTATAAACAATTTATAACTTTATACAAGTCCTTAGAGAAATGTAATGAAAAAAATGAAATATCAAAATTTTGCAGTATTTATGCAAAAACTTACCTTTTTTTAAATTAATTAAAAAAATACTGTTGATTAAAATAAACATTTATAATAAAATTTAATTCAGTAAAATTTTATAAATTGTTTTTATGTATCTGTATTTTGCCTTATATGCCCTAAGAATCTTATAACTTGTCGTGAAAACATATTTTCTAATCTGTAAGTTTGTTTCGAGCTATTTCATAGACTTGAGAAATACTGAAATATATTTAAACATAATTAATGTTTCAAAGTAAGTATAAATACAAGTTCTATTTTATTATAAAATTAGTTTTTCTATAAGTCTATAATAATCATTACAAACGAGATATTTGCTGACCACACACACACACACATATGTATAAGCTAATTTAAACAGGAAATAAAGGTACATAATTGAATTTTGACAACATTTTGAAGCGAAAAATGAACAATTTTTTTTTTTTTAAAAAGCGAAGATATAGTCTTGTTAAAATACTTATTTGCATAGTTATTTAATACATTAACGTATCTGAAATATATAATTACATTAATAAATTTGAAAATAAAATATGCGGAAGTTATTTGTTTTTTTCTAATATAAAAAAAAATTAGAATGAAGAGGATCTATAACTATCGATGAATCATTGGATTTCTTAACATTTCCAAAAAAAATCCAAAATTTGTCAAAAAATTATTGAAGACGACACATTTATTTTTCAATTACGCATATTTTATTTGTTTCTAGGTTCTAATAAGAATAAGTTATCTATGTAAAAATAACCTATGAAAAATGGTTTAGAAAACATTTAATTCCAAATTTATTCTAGGTGGATAATGTTTTTAGGCAAAATTCTTGGCAATATATTGTACTTTTTCTGAAGTTATTTCAATATGCTTACTGAAATTGCATTGAAATATCAACTGGAAGTCAATGTAAATATAGAATAATAAAAACACAACAAAACTTGAGAAATTCAAACTATTTATTGCTGTTTTAAAATTTTGAGAAAGCATTTCCTTTAAAGAAATTTATAAATTCATCACAGATATATGTTGAAGGAGAACTACTGCGAAATCTTAAGGTGAATAACCTCATCAGAAATATTTTATAAGTTTAATTCTTCTATCGCACAAAGAAAAATTCATATTTTTAAACAATTTTCTCTGAATTTAATAAAATGTATTAGTTAAAAATGTTAAACATAAATTAAACCATTGTAAGCCATTGATACATTTGATACATTTGTTTTTAAAATAGAATAGCTTTCACATTTAAACAGCTAAGATGATGTTGTTTCATAATTGATAATTGATTCAAATAAAGTATTTTTTGATCACCCTATCTTTCAAATAATTTGAAACAACTTGGTTAAATTACCAATTATATTTATTTTATTGATAATTCTTGCCTTCAAATTATAAAAGCTTATGTTTCAGCTTCTTTAACAAGTTGTTAGATAACCAGATTTTGTAAATAGACTTTAAGACTTTCGAAAATACAACTGATGTAATCCATTGAGTTAAGGAGATCATTTGTATTATAAAATACCTAGCTCTTAATCATAGTTAAACCAATAGTTAACACAAAACGCTAAATTAGTTTGGAAGTGTGCCAGAACAAATATTTACAATGAAAGTTGGAAAAAATGGGTAATTGATTTAGTTTGATGCATAAATTAATTGAATGGTCGTTCAATTGGTGAGAATGATTGAATGATTTAAAGATTGGTTTGATAGTTTAAGATTTCATATTTACATTATTAATTTCATGTTCTTTATATAACTAAAGTGATGATAGATTCTTAAGTAATTTTAATTACTCAACACACACAATTTATGAATTTACAAAATTCCATATTGAGCATTAGGAGATCAATAAATGTTTAAAATATTCCTTAATCCTTACATAAATGGACGTTCAGTTAGAACTAGTATCAAAATCTAAATTAATCTATAAGATATTATTTTGGACTATGATTTAAAGTTTCAAATATGACTTTTATTTACATGAATAAAGTAAAAATATTGAACATATTTAGTTCTAAGTTTTTATTAAGTATTATTTTAATTATTGAATATTTTTTTATTATTTTACTTACCTCAATAAATGTATGGCAATATTTGATATTTAAATTAAGAAAATGGTAATATTTAGAAATTTTACCACACAGAATATTGATAAAAAACTAATCACAAAAAATGTTTAAAATTAAAATCAGATTTACATTATTGGTATTTTAAACCTTTTAGTGTAGCACAAAAATACAAAAAATTCAAAATTCATTTAATTATTAAATCGCATACGATTATTTACATATTAATCTTACCTAAATATGTTTTACATACTTATATAAAATAACTCATTTCGCACTGTTAAATTAATTATTTTTATTTAATACCTAAAATTTAAGACGATTAAAAAATTTGCAAAAAATATGTAAATAAATTTAATTAACTTTCTAACAGCTGGTAACAATTGATTCTTTTTTTAATTTCTGTAACCTTATTTGTGAATATAATCTTACATTTTTAAAAACGAAATATAATATAATTAATGTGTTATTCAAAATTTATTATTTGAATTTTATAGAAAAATACAAATTAACATAATAAATTAAAGAATATAATTTTTTATATACCTTAATACATTTAAGGAACGAGCAAGTATAATTAATTTTTAAATCAAGGTAATATTTAAAAACTGCGCAAAATATATAAAGCATGAATAAATTTGATCTTGTACAAAAAAACTTTCGTAAATATTGTGGTTGAAACTTTTTTAATATTAATTATATTTTTATTACATTTATTTTAATTCATTGTATTTAAAAATATTTTATCGATTTTAATAGCACTATTGTTACTAAATATAAGTAGAATTATATTATATAGTCTTCATATTATTAACTAATAATATATCATAGTTACTTATTAAAAATGTTTTTGTGATTAATTTTTTTCTGTTAAAATGTGAAATGATTAATTAATTACATGTATTGTCTTAAAAATGACATATTTAACTGCTATGATGAAATAATGATTTTAAATGGTTTAATAAAGGAAAATAATATATTTGCAAGTAGCTATAAGCTTTAATATAACATTAAGAGATTCAAAACAAGAAAAAAAAATCTTTTAGAAAAAGTAAATGTGTTGTTGTGGTAACAATTTTCTCTAAAATCTTATTTTACCTTTAAAAAATAAATATATTGCGATTAAAATGTCATTTTGTAACAACATATTGCGGTATATTTAACTAGGATATTTGGTATAGGAAAGGGATGATATGCATAAAATAAATGATTACAAGAATCAAATTTATTTATGGGTGGCTGAAAACTTCTTCATTTCTACAATAGCAACGTATGATAAATTTTAAAATATATTAATTGAAATAAAAGTAATTAAATTTATATTACATTCTCAAATTATTGTATTTTATTATATATTTTTATTTCATTGTTTTAAATAATGTTTTGTTCAATATTAAACAATGGCATGTTTATTTCTTGGTTTAACATCATATTATTTAAATAGACTAAACGTAACAAAACCCACTTTTAAAGCTTATTTTAGACCAAGTGTAAATGACGTCTTATCTCTAATGAAGCTTGGCTAAAACTGTCAATCATCTGTTGTTCTCAACCTCTTGGGGGAAGTAATTAGGGGAATTTTTGGCTATTGTCAGGGAAGCCTTATTATTTACGGATTAAATTTCTAGGTGTTAGGTATGCATACTCTAAAATAAGTCAGTGGATGATTCTCTGAAGTATGAGTCTATCGATCTATGTTATTAAAATGAGGACAAATGTTTGCATATCTCAGTTAGTTCTGTGATTTTCTGTAAATTAAACCAAATCTTGAATTTAATAAACAAAACAAATAATTAATGTTTATAACTGTTGTGGAAATATTCAGAAAATATGAAAATATCCATACAGTTTAAACTAAATGTATGTTTCTTATTTTAATTGCATATATACATTAACTCATAATCAATGATTTACATAAAAACCGCATATTTATTCGCCTAAAAATAATATCGTGTTTTTTTATGATATATTTGATTTTTTTTTAAATTTAATGGCCAAATTCAAAATGAAATCATTAAATAGATTACTATTACATATTACTATTAAAACCAAAACCACATAATTTGGTATTCCATATTTAATTAACTAGTTCGGTTAATAAGACAGTCTCATGTAAATGTAATTAATAAAGATATATTTAAAAGTAAATTTTAACATGTAATTAATGTAAAACGATTCTTCATATAATTATAAAAAATAGGGAAAAAACTTTAATTAAAAAAAGTACGTTACTTATTTTTACTCATTTGGAAACATATGGTGTCGTAAGTGAGAATACTACATAAATTGTGTTTAATAATTTCTATAAATCTAATAGTAAACCCTAGATATCATAGCAGAATATTTTTGTAATGATGTAAAAATATTTCTCACTATATAATACAATTCTCGATAGTTTAATTTAACAATAGGATGAATCTAATTTATTCATTAATAACTGTGTATGTAAAACTGTTGCTTTTTACTCTTACCTATTATAGATTAATAGGTATCACACATATATTATAACGAATTTGACAAGTTTACTTTGATCAGTTACTTTGATTTCAATTCAAAGTTGCTTTGATTTCAATTCAATTTACATAATATGTTGATAATAATGCAAGTAAGTTTATATTTACCAGAGAAATATTCAAATTTCTTAGAATTAAAATTGAAAAATAGAAGTTATTGATTTCAGTGTTGTTGTTACTTATGATACTTGGACAAGCCAAGCTCGCTATGCCTTGGCTATGTGAAATTAAGTCAATAGAGAGCGACTTTCGTTTTAACCAGAACACCACCAAGGGGAAAATACGACTTTCTTTTCAAATCCTCCGATAGATGACACCACAAGAGAATCCACATTCTCAATTTTGACAATGATCCGAAGGGGAAGGAAATTTTCTCCAGACCATTGAACCGATGGTAACTACTCAATGACCGACCATAGTACTTTCGATTTCACAGATTTAACGAGCACGTATATCACATGTACGTTTATTTTAGTAAATATATAGGAGCTGAAACACTTTTTATATACGACCTTATGTTGAATGCTCACTGAATTTATCACTGAATACTGAAAATCAACCAATGGAAGGTGTTTAAATATTCGTATTTATTATCAATTTATATAGTATTTATCATTAATTACTAATACTTAATTTAAAATTGAATGTCATTTTATGTTAATTTGCTAATAAGCAACTTTAATCTATTTTATTTTATTAAGATAATATAATATTAGTTTACCTCAACAAATTCAATAAAATTTTGCTTTGATAATGAGACATCTTAAGATTTAGAAGCTATTTCATGGACATGGATTCTAAGCTCTGAGTATTTCATGAACATGTATATATATATATATATATATATATATATATATATATATATATATATATATATATATATATATATATATATATATATATATATATATATATATATATATATATATATATATATATATATATATATATATATGCATCTTTAAAATATTTATTTGATCATCAAGGTGTCGAAACACTTTCTTGAATTATTCTTCAGATATGCATATCTTGTTGCAATTTAATATTTCGATACATACTTTTTAGAAATTTTAAATAGTATTTATTCATATCCACTTAGCTTGTAAGTTAACTTCATATATTCAATTAGTTGTAGTTATTTTATCCATGAAATAAAACCTATACATTGATATACAGAATTAACATTGAATAGACGCATTAATATCATGAATACTTATAATTAAATTATTTATATTGATATTTGTTTCGTCATAAGGCAATTAAATTTTTGTCTTTAATTGTTTGCTTATATCTGCTAACATTTTATTTGTACTTGGTATACCTACAATCAATCTTTTGTATTTTTCTGAATATTCAGATGCAAAATTATTTGATTATATATGTAGAAGTTTAAGCATTTCTTAATTACACTGCTTGATATTGTAAATACAACACTGTGAAAGAAATATGTAAATAACATGAAATTTACAACATGCATTAGTGGAGGCAAAATATGCAAATGATTAGAATTTCACTGCAGATGCTTATCAAGCAAACCTGTGGCACCACTTCATAATGCTATTTAAAGATTGGAGATTTCGATGATTTATAATTTGGCAATTGTGTTATTCTTTTTTTCGAAGAAACGAAGAATTATGCCTTGTAAGAACAGCGATTTTTTTTTGTCAAGTCTACGAATTTGGCAGAGGAAGGATAGTGGTCAATCGAGATTGTGGATTATCTTTCATGGAAATCGGTAGTCGTGTTGAACGAAACCAAACAACGGTAATGCAGATACGTAATCGTTGGATGCAGGAGGGTACGGCGGAATAACGTGTTCTGTCACATCCACCTCATTGCATCATTTCACGTGATGACAGACAAATTTTGCACATGACGGTGACGGTTCTTTCAGTTACATCAAAAACAATAGCAAAGCACATGCAGTCTGTAATGCATCATCCAGTATTTGCGCGTACCATTCAACTAAAATTTACAATTGATTGCTAAATTTCAACAGATTACAACAATTGCTTCATCTACCCTTGATGCAGAACCACATACGAGACGTATGTGGTCGAGACGTATGTGGCACCACCAATGTTGCGATGAAAGAAATTTGTGCACCCCAGAATGGAATAATATTGTCCTTACTGATGAGCTATTGATTGCTAAATTGCTTAAGCTTACTACAATTGCTTAAGCTAAAAGCTTACTACAATTGATTGCTAAATTTCAACAGATTACAACAATTGCTTCATCTACCCTTGATGCAGAACCACATACGAGACGTATGTGGCACCACCAATGTTGCGATGAAAGAAATTTGTGCACCCCAGAATGGAATAATATTGTCCTTACTGATGAGCTATGATTCTGCCTGCAACACCACAATGGTGCCATGCGAGTTTGAAGGCACCGTGGAGAGAGGATGATGAACAGTTGCATTATGCGCCACCACATTGGTCTGCACCAGGTATGGCGATATGGGGTGGTGTTGGATCACTGTCGCAAACTTTCAGTACGCCTCGCCGGTACATTAAACAGCCAGTGGTACTTTTTCGACTTGCTAAACTAGATCAACTTTGGCAACGTATTTGGTCTGCTGGACTCTAAAAACACATGCATTATTTTTTTGATTTTTTTAAAATCAGATTGCATATATAAGCTATTTTAAGAAGAATTTTTAACTATCTTAATATATTTTAACTATGTAAACTTACATCATAATTTAGTAAAATGCATATAAAAATAATAACTTATTAACAAAAGAAAGCATTTTTAACAATGTAAAAAAATAAGCCCTCTGCACTTTCAAGATTTCATTCATTGAAAATAGATTGCCAAAATATATACACAAAGTGTTTTGATGAAAAACATTTTGTCGCATGATATAATATTGTGGAAATACAACTTGTTATCATTAATCCTTATATATGTATTTAATAACTTACAAAAAGTTTATATAGTTCTATATAAAACTTTAAAAGATTATTGTATTAATCTTAAAATATATTTACAATGATTTAAATTCTAAAACTATGCTTCATTTTATTTAACAGTGTCTTATCATAATTATTCAAAATATATTTATTTTTAATGATTATTAAATTATTTATTTTTAATGCTTATTAAATTATTAAATTAATTACAAAATGTATTTAGGTTTAAAGCATAAAAGTGAATACCAAATTCTTCTGCAAGGAGAATGTAAATGACAAATCCTAAAAATATATTTAAGAAAGGAATGCAGTTTTTCTTGCATAATTTCCTAGAATTAGTGATTTTTCTTTTTCTTTTTTAGTATATTAAGAATATATCTATTTTACCAATATCAAAATGATTTGTTCAATATGGTTAACGTTATTTTTAAATATTAATTATTATATAAATCTGTTTTTAAAATTTCAACTGATATAAAATTAAATGAAATGTTTAATTAAGAAAATTATGCTTTCGAATAAATTAAATTTAAACACTTAAAGCCACATTTTCCATTCAAAGTGGGAAATTATTTCTAAATAGACAATTACAAGAAAGAATACACTGAGTCATGTCAAAGTATAGGTTTAGATAAAGGAGGATAATCTGATTTTTCGAATGAAAATACTCTAGGGAAATGGGTGATGAGAAAATAAAGGAAGTGAAAATACTTTGCTTCAGTTTTACAGATAATACTTTGTCTTTAAATAAGGGAATTAACTAAATGTTTCCTGCCTGTCCTAAGAATGCCTTGGTTTTCAGATTACTGAGTTCCCGAATGATTTAAAATAGGCCTAACACAAGGAACATTTAAATAATTACGACGCAACTTTAATCTAAAGTTACAAACAAATATTTTATGTAGTTAACCATGAACATAGAAATCTGTATATATATATATATATATATATATATATATATATATATATATATATATATATATATATATATATATATATATATATATATATATATATATATATATATATATATATATATATATATATATATATATATATATATATATATGTTTGAAAGTTATACTCTTTAGATTTACAATATTTGTTAATAAAGAAATATTAATACCTTTGAATTGAATCAAAACGCTTGAATCTATGAAATAAAATATTAATTCGGAATTGTTAAAATTATTAACAAATGTATTTAAAATAATTTAAAATAATGAAAATTTCTTTACATACTTATCATACTTAGTTTTAATAAACTAAAACTTAAGTATGGCTATAATTTCATATCCTTACAAAATAAACATTTATTAGAACTATGATTGCATTTTATAGATGTTTTCTTAAAACAAAATTAAGCCCTCAAAATGTAAATAAAATTCAAAATTTACATTAGCAAAATACTATAACAAATGATTGCTTATTACACTGTTGGGAATATTTCTGAGTATCAAAATACTTTGATTTTATTTTCTGTAAATAAATAAAATTCATTCAAATACAGAAGCAAATTTAGAAAAAAATTAATACTTTATAGGACATGTAGTGGGTACATATATTTATCAAATAAAATAGTTATATATTTTACTATTCACAAAATTAATATCTAAATATATTCTAAATTATTGAAAATTTTTAATGAACATATATAATTTCCAAACTATAACAGGCTTAAATTATCATGAAACATTTTTGACTTTTAAATAAATATAGAATGTATCACAATTATTTTGGTAGCATATAATAAAGAATTCAATAAACAATTCCTAGATTGAAGCTTTCACAAATAAATATTTTATTTTAAAAAAGTCTCCAGTCAAAGAAATGTACATGTTTTGGAAAGGGAAATCATTTATAGCTTCTATTTATAACGTTATTAACTCATGTTGCAAGAGCATTTTAACTATATTTTAACAATTTAAATATTTTTATTAAAATGCAAGATAAGTTTTAAGAAACATTTGTGTTGTGTTTGCGCATTCTTTTTGCATATATTTTGAGATATTTAAAATCATCGTTTTTTTTTTATAGAAAGCTTGATTTAGTTAGAGGGAATTTCATAGAAAGTTAAAAAATTTACAATATTTTACAAAAAAAGTCTTCATTGAAATTTCTTATTTGCAATCTTACTTAATAATTACTATACGTTATACTTTGCAAGAAAAATTATAAAATCATAAATAATAATTAGAATTTAATATGTGAAATGTCATAAAAAATTATTAGATATTTTTGTATGGAAATATTAAAATATTACAGAAATTTCATTTCAAGGGAATAATTTGATTTGAATATAAAATAAGAAATTCATAATTCCAAAACTATTATTCATGAATGTTTTCAGCAAATTCAATATTTTTCTGCGTAATGACTACTTTGACAGTATGAAGGTCTATAAAAATAGCAATTTTCAAATTATATTTTATGAATCGTAAATAAAGTGAAAAAAATCAGTGAAAAATGTAGGATTTTTCTCAGTAAGCCATATTTTGCTTGTAAAACTTATTTACTTTAATTCCAATTTGTGTTTCATAATCGAAAATGATAATGCATATTATATAATTTTTATCAAATATATATTTGAAAATAATATTTATAGTTTATCAATCATAAATATTAACGAGGGTTGCTATTTATATTTCTGGCCTAATAATGAAAAAACAAATATGTAGGATCGAAATTGGTTTTATTGTTTTTCAAAATATTCTCCATGATGATCAATACACTTTTGCATGCGTTTGAACCAATTTTCAAAGCACTTTTTCCAGTCCGATTGAGGTAACTCCAAAACATGCGTTTTGAATGCATCAACCGCTTCTTCGGGGGTCGAAAATCGTTGTCCACGTAATTTGTTTTTGATGTGTGGGAATAAGAAGAAGTCATTGGGTGCCAAATCAGGGATGTATGGTGGATGACCCATCAGTTCGATCTTTCGCTCCGTCAGAAATGCCTTTGTTTGAGTCAATGTGTGAGAGCTCGCATTGTTATGATGAAGAATGATTCGCCTGTTCTTCTGCTTTTTTCGAATTTCTCCGATGACTTCTGGCAAACAAATGGTCGTGTACCATTCAGAATTGACCGTCCTGCGTTGCTCTAACGCCACTGTTGCCACATGACCGTTAATGCGAAGAAACAGGCAATCATTTGTTTCGATGTGCTTCTTCCTCGAACAACTTTTGTTGGTTTTGCCTCGTCTTGGAAGACCCATACAGTTGATTGTTGTTTTGTTTCCGGCTCATATGCATAGATCCATGATTCGTCACCTGTGTAGATGTTATACACAGCCTTTGATGTACCTTGAATGTATTTTTCCAAATTTTCCTTGCACCAATCGACACGAGCCTTTTTTTGAGCGCTTGTCAGATTATGCGGGATCCAACGCGAACAAATTTTTTTACCCTCAAATGTCCATGCAATATTTTATTGATGCTAGTCATACTAATGTCTAAAGACGCCTCTATCTCACGGTATATCACATGACGATCTTGCTTTATCAGTTCACGCACCGCATTGATCTTTTCTGGCACAACAACGGATTTTGGACGACCTGCACGGGATTCGTCCTGGATCGAACATCGACCACGATTAAATTCGTTATACCAATTTTTTACAGTGCTGTAGGATGGCGCTTTATCGCTGTATAAAGAATTAAGTTCATCGAAGCACTCTTGTCTTGACAATCCACGTCGAAAGTTATGAAAAATAATGGCATGAAAATGTTCACGATTCAATTCCATTTTTTGACAGAGAAGAACTTTTCAATTTACTGTCAACAACACAAATGAAGCTATAATGGTAAATCGTCTGCTGAATTTATGTTTAAAAATATCAAACTTTCGATTAAAATCGTCTTCGGTCGCCTAGCAACACTTACTGTTGCCAAGGCCAGAAATATAAATAGCAACCGTTTTTATAGACAATTGTAATCACTTTCCTCTAATTTATAACTTTGAAGAGTGGGGTTCAATATTTATAATTATGAATATTACAATGTGTTAAATTTCAAAAGCAACCACTACATTTTATTAAAAAGATTATTTTGTGTAAATTTATTTTCATACTTTTAAATTCATTATAAGAAATTAATATTTTTTGGAACACATGAAAGACCTACAATTTACAAACCTTTTATAAATGATTATAAACCTGCTGATTTGTAATCATTTATAAAATTTACCCATAAAGTATTAATTTTGCATGTAAGATATTTTAACTGTCGGAATTTAATCAAAACTTTTTAACTTCGAAATAAACATAAATATTTTTCATTAACATTTTGCGTTTAAGATTAATTATTCCTAGCTTAAAAAAAACAATCAATATTAAAATGAATAAAGTAAAACTATTTCGTAATAAAACGACATGATAAAATATTTTGGGTTTTAAAAAATAATACTTTTCCAATAATTGTGACTCTGGATGATGTTCCATATGATTAGATTGTGCTTTTTATTCATGACTAAACTTGCGTTATTAAAATTATATTCTTATAGGAAGATCGATAAAGAATGAGCACTACTTTATTTGTATATGATGATATATTTCAATTAAATGGTAACTGAACTGTACAGTAAACATTTATATTACTACTGATTTAATTTGTTTATTTCAAAAATGAATAAGAATACAATTTGTAAATATTAAAATGTATTTTATATTAAACATAAAAAAATAATTTCATAGATGATAAAAATATATGTTTTCTAACTGCAGTCATTTATATATATACTCATATACTACTAATATTTTTAATAATTTAATATATATTAACATGTAAAAAAATTTGAAATTTGAATTATTTTACTAATTGAATCATTTTCATAAGTTAATTTTTGAAACGATAAATTTGATAAAAGTACGTTATTTTAAAATCATATTAGTTTTATTTCTTAGGTTTTATTGCCTTATTTAAAACTGTCATCATAGATACAGTATCACAGAATTTCATTTAATGCAAACCAAGCTACAGTGAGTTTAAATAGTTGATTACACATAGATAATATAGACATAGGTTTTAATACTGTTTAATTTATAAAATTTATGAAAAATATAAATTACATAATAATGTTTATTTTATATTTTATTTTTTATTTAAAAGATTATACAGATGATAATTTCATAACGGTTTCAGTGAAATTATTGCTGGGATATGGCAAATGTACACATAATATATTTAACTATGTTTATTAAATTAGTTCGAATTTTCTGTCATTTTAAGTATTTAAAATATAAATTGCAATTAATTTATTTTGAATCCCATACGATCATTACGTATTTCATTTGTGCAAATAAAAATCTATATTTGAAGAACTTAAGAATTTCAAGAAAAAATGTTGCGATGGTTAGAGTGCATTAGTAAATTATATTAAATTCCTTAGAGTCAATGTAGCTTCCTTAGAGTGAATGATTTTATTTCTTTTTATTAACATATGATTAAAAGATTTGATGATTTTTTTGAAAAACTCAGTATGTTACAAAATATTAGAATTGCACTAAAATTGTGATGAATTTTAAGCGAAATACTATTAAAAAACCCAACTAAATTAAATTACTAAATTTAAAAATGAATAATTAATTTTAACGTAATTAAAGATAGCTAATATTTGATTTACTTGAGCAAAATAATATAAACGATTTATAACTTTTTAGACGTAAGATATTTCTTATTTTAGGAAAATCATATACTAATTTAAATTTTTAAATTATTTACAAAAGTTAAAAAAGAATGTTATTACGTATTGTACTTATATCAATCATCAAAAATACTTTGTGGGTACATTTATAACGTATTATTTTTATTCTTAACAAAATCCTCCCCCAAAATTAAACTATAAATCTTAAAATACTTAACATTAAGATGAAATTTGTTATAGGGAAATTAATGTTCTGATAAGAATTAGCAATGCTAAATATCCTATACTGCATTATTTTGACCGTCTAAAGTAAAACTAAGTGATTCTTATAAAATTAAGAGAAAACATTTAAGAGTTTGATTTTCAATTACAGCGTGTAAGCAGATATTATGGTTTAAGTTTACCTAAAATCTAAAGTTTTTTTTGCATAATTATAACTAGCCTTTGATATATTGCTGATATATTTGGGAAACAATATTCCACAAAATAAAATTTAGACAAAAAAGTGCTATAAATAAAGATAAAACTCTGAGCTTATATTCATATATTTAGAAACTAAAAATGAATTAGTTAATAATTAAACTGGGAAAATTATAGATTAAATGTTTATTTATATACTCTATCCTTACAATTTGATTCAGGCATGTGCTTAAACTAAAAATACTTTAAAATAAGCATTCGAAATGATTTTTATATTAAGTCTTAAAACTTAATGTCACTGGAGTATTTTGTTAAGAATAAAAACAATATATTGCAATTTTTCATGTAAAATATTTCTGATAACTAATATAAGTAAAAAACGTAATATCCTTCATTTTTATCATTTTTAATTAATTTCAAAAATTAAATTATTTTATGATTTTTTAACTAAAAATATTTTATATTTAAATATTTATAAATAATTTATATCAATTATTAAATAAGTAAAATTAATTGGGATATTATTTTTTACATTAATATTCAACTGTTTGATTTATAAATAATATTTATATTATTTAAATAAATAAATGAATTTATTAGCTGTGTTAAGTTAAAATGAGCCAAACCTAATTTTGAATTGCAAATGTTTTTAGATAATTCTATTTTCATAAACAGTCCGATGTATGAATTTTTTTTCAGTCATGATTCGGATGCCTTAAAAATAATATAGCTGTTAAAGAATTATGATATAATTAGATACGGGTAAAAAGATTGTTGAAATGCTTAGAATAAAAAAAATCTCAAAAACCTATAATTCAGATTTATTAAGATTACACCTGTGACATACAAATCAAAGCAAAATATTCTTGCTAACAAAATCTAATATTAAGTACAAAAAAAAGTATTTATCTATATTCATAAATGCTTACAACTTACCATAAACTATTATGTTCACCCTTTAACTCAATTAAATACATTAAATTTATGACAGACTATAAACTGAGGATAAGCCGGCCATCTTGTCTATTGGCCAGCGTGCCTGACTACGGATAAGGAGGTCCTGGGTTCAAATCCCGGTTCAGGCATGGATGTACTTTCTCTCTCTCTATCTTGTCTTTCTTCTTTCCTTGTGTGTGTGAATGAAGTATGAATAATGCCTACCGTATAAATGGGTCCCTATGGGATGTGTGTGGATGCAATTGTAGCCCACCCCATGTGGTGCACCACAGGTGGCTAAGAGGTCGCTGTGTCTTGGTATCAGGGAACAATAGATTAATATAATCTATTGCAGTTGTAACTGTCTACTATCTGCCATTGGAAAAAAAATAAATAAAAAACTCAGGGGAATAATAATAAAGAACTAATTTGTAATTTAACAATGAGAATCAAATTACTGAGAATTACTCACGAATTGTCCAATATGTATGATAATTTCTCAATAATGTGCTATAATTTAATTTTTTAATAAGTATAGATTAACCATAATTGTTAACATCAAAATTGTTACAGAATGAGAAAACAATTTCAATGTCCTTTCTTCTTGGAAATTTCCCATAGTGGAATTGTGAAGCATAGTACCAATGGTAACCTAATGCTTACATGTTAGCCTCATACTTTTATCTGATAAAGCACTCAAAAATTATTTACCTTATAAAAGCATAAATGTACTTTTGTATCTTTCACAATATTTTAAAATCATTATTTTTCTACTATGTATCATAAATTTAGCAATCCACTGTTAAAAAAATAAGTTAATTGATATTACATATTAAAATATTTTTTATTTATTGGAAGCATTAAATTAATGCCTCTATTTCATTATAAAAGTGTTTGTTTGAATTTGATTATTTCACTTTATTTTTTCTATGTTTTTTAAATATTCTACATGAAATTTTCCTGATGAAAATTATTAATATGTTCCCTTAATTAAAATTTATATCAGTTTGAATTCAAAATCTATATTTTGTAAAGTTATTGAGCCCTACGTTCTTTCACTTGAGGAATATTTCGAGCCACTTTGCATAACATTTTATTAATTTGTTATATAAGAATATTCAAAATTGTATTATATATAATTCAAATATGTAATAAAAATAATTTTTCATCGACCCTTTTTTTATTTTAACGAAATTGATAATTATTGAATATAATTTCTGGTCAAAGATTGAAAGATTTCCCTGAAATATTTTATATTTTATATTTATTATATATTTATATAAAATATATATAAATATATAATAAATATATAAAATATTGCCTTGTTTTGGTATTTTTAAGTATATTTATTGATTTTATGTAATAGAAAGATATAATGTTTCCCAAAGAAAATTTTTAAACTTACATATATGCATATTAAAATTCAATAAATAAGTAAAAATTTGTTATAATGCATCTCACATTAAAAATAATTTTGAGACCCTCAGTTTTGTATGACGAGAAATCACTTAGGTAAACAAAATTACTCTTCATTATTCACTTAGTAAAATTTCTAACAGAAATAGTTTTCCGTTTTTAAGAAATTATTTTCGGAATTAAAATTTCTTCCAAATGGGTCACATAAATGGGTATGAGACCCATTTGGAAGACAACAAATTTTATAAAATTTTATATTTAATAAAAGTTTTCATTTGTAATAATGTTGTCTTCTAAATAGAAAAATGTGTTAAATGAAATTCGAATGTAAAATACAGTGATAAAATGCATTAAAATATTTTTAAATCTTGTGCATTTAAAGCTTTTTCTCCGTTTGAAAAACTTAAGAAAAATGGTAGTGCTGACAAAGATTCTCCTTTCAACAGTGGTATGTTACTCAAAAGAAGTTCTGTATACGATTATAAAACCGAAAACACTATTTTTCAGTACTTTCTACTTCAATAAATATATAATTAGAATTATTATTTTCCAAGCCAATATTTTGAAATATAATGAAAAATTAAAATATGCATAAATAAATATTTCTATCGTTAAAATTTAGAATAATAATATTGAAACCTAAGTGAATAAGTAAATAAGCAGGAACAAAATGGAATACATTTATATTGTTTTCAAATAACTATAGATTAGATATTTATATTGATTTTCAAATAACTATAGAATAGAGATTTAAATATTAAACAAAATACTGGAAATTAAACTTTATTTCTTATAGGTATGGAACCAAAAATTGTATCGTATTTCTGGATTCTTTCTTTTTTTTCCAAATTATATTTGATCATTACTATCTAGTGTTCAAGAGAATTAACACTAATAATATTTCACTCAATTACAAACACACACACACACACAAACACACACACACACACACACACACACACACACACACACACACACACAATATGTCTTACATGAGAATAAAATTGTATACATCAAAGTAATCATTAGCAGTCTTTATTTATAAATGTTATGCATTTCAAATTTTTTATCACTAACGATAAGCACAGTATTTGAGAGTTATAAATTTCTCGAAAAATCTTCTTAAGACAAAAAGTAAAATAAGATCCTTTTTGTGAAATTAGTTTTCTCTGATTAAAGTAGTCTGCAGCTGTAAGTAGCGAAACTGTAATTTTTTTTTATAAATTTTAATGTAATTGCTAATTTCTCAAAAATACAAAGCTGACTTGCTTGTTTTATTTCCTATTTAAATCTCCCTGATGAGGACTGTTTAAAGTAAACTCTCGAAAAATAATGTTAATTTTTTCATCTTAAATTTATAATATAGTAAAAGTAACTCTTTGTACTTTTGCTTTTAAATCGAAAGTAACGAACGAGTATTTCTGAATTATAAATTAGTATAATATTTGCATTTTTGTAGAAATAAATATTTAATAGAGGTTTGCTTTATTTTCCAAACGATGTATTTTAAGATTTGAATTTTTAATAAATATTATGTATATTCTCCCACAATACAACTATATAAGCAAAAAAAAAATGTTACATTTAATGATAACAAATTTTGAATACAAAAATAATTTAATCTAAACTGAAATTTTTAAAGAATCTTGTGCTTGAGTAACTGTTTTGAATAACCAGGAATTATTCAACTTAAAAAATTGCTGCCTATAACCCCTTCGAAATAAAGAGAAGTACTGTTTAATTTTTTTTCAAATAATTTTAAAATAAATGTTATTTGATTTAAGTAAAATTTATTAATAAAGCAATGTGCACCTCTTTGCAAAAGCTTGCCCTATTGTTATTAATCAATTATTTAATTCATTTTTTTGTGAACAGTAATTCTATAATGATCACATTTTTAAGTTCTTAATTTACTCCATGGCGTTACATTTGGATTATAATAACTATCATAATCTTATGCAATATTTGGTAGTGTGACATATAATCTTTAATAGTGAGAGCAATTTAAAAATTTAACAAAAATAGTTTAGGAAACATAATTTAGAATATAAATTTGTTTATAGAATAAACAGTAAATTATTTTTTAGAGAATTTAGAAATTTATTTCCTACAAAAATATTAATTATCTAACGTAGAAAAGGCTAATTGTATAAATTTAATAGAAGAAGGTGGCAGGTATCATTCAGATTTTAGTTGAGGAATTACATAAAACGCTTATATATTACAGGATTTTAGGAATTCGTACATTATCTCAATTCTTTTACTAAATATCTCACTGATTCATTGTTCAATAAGTATTTATTTTCAATTGAGATTTTGTCAGTGTTTTTAAACAACTTTAAATTATACTTATCATTTTAACCATTTTTAAAGGCGCTAAAATTTTACTTTCTTGCATCCAATCATTTAAAATCATCATGGAATCATGTATTTCACATTTCATGATTCAAAAGAAAAGAAAAACGGATAAAAAAGTGAAAAATTCTTCAAAACATATTTAATTTTAGTTACAGAGTTTGCAAAAATTTTTAATGATAGGAGATATTATCCTTTTAACATTTTCATATGCAACATTTTCTTTTAACAAATCAAGGTTACACGATAATTTTTCTGAAAAATTTAGCTAAATTGATAATAAATTTATAAAAACCTAATAAAATAAAATTTTACTATCCTTTCAAAAACAAAAAATGTATTATATATATATATATAATTCATTATATATATATATTTACTTCAAAATATCATGGGTTAGTTTCGAATTCGGAATGGCATACATTTCTTAAAAATTTAATGTCATTCATTTATAGTTCTTTTTAATTTATTATTAATTTAAAATAATAATGGATATTGTAAATTATTAACATTATGTTAATTAACAACATTAGCAACATTATATGAATGCATTTTAGAATATATCTAATATAAATTACATCACTAAATTACAAAATAGCATTTTAATTACTGTCATATAAACTATCATAAGCTGTCATAAAATATGAGATTCAATAAAATAAAATTTCTAACTCCCAATCTGCTAACAAACTGTATAGTTTAAGTTTTTCATTTTTTTTTAACACAAATATGAATATTTACAAGATTTGAATCAATATTGTATATAAGTATCTTCAGAAAGTATCTTCGGGGCTCGAGTCGATTGTGAGTTGAATAAAGCAACCACTTAATGAACACAATATTTATATATATATATATATATATATATATATATATATATATATATATATATATATATATATATATATATATATATATATTCGTAAAAATTCCACTAAATTTAAGAAATCCCAGCTGTAACAATCACAATTATACAGCTACAATTCGTCAGATACAATGAGTAACAGCTTCCAATCACAGGTCTCAAATAAAAATAACGTAGTATAGCTTTTCTAGACTAGCAGTCACGACTAATCGTCTTCGCAAAACTACTTCACTTCCGTGTCAGCCTGCGGTATTTATACATGACATGGCGGAGAAATCTACCAGTTTTGCCAATGTTTTGGAATCTTCTAGGCTATCTCGCTAAATATTGGTCCTAGAGCTTAGGTGATGGATGTTTCCAGAAGTATCTATTTCTCGCCAAAACTTCGCCAAGTCACCAAATCATTAGAAAACCCGCTTTTAACGTACAACACATAATATTTCAATATTTTAAGGTTATTGGTAATTTATAAGGATTATATTTAAATCCTTATAAATGACCAATAACCTTAATATATATATATATATGTAATGGTACTTAAAAACATGTGTTTTCAGGAATGATAATCACTAATTCAATGCATTCTACATTGCTATTGTCTTCATCATGTCAGATAATCTAGCGGTTTAGTGATAAATTTTGATTTCCTCAAGATGCCGTTGCCAGCATTCGCATATGTGCTCAAATGCTTCTTCATAGAGAAAATAATATTTGATAAAGACAGTTTCTAATTCCACAATTACCACTCTCTTCCGAGTTTATCCTTTTACCGCTTTCTGAGCTATCGTGAATGTATGCGTGTTATACATGTTTCTGTGTGTGAATTACAGTTCAACGCGTTAAATATTAACGACAGCAAAATTATACATAAAATTGAATGTTAAATATATAGAAGAATTGAATGATAACTTATACAGAAGCATTGACTGATAATCAAATGAGTGCACATGCGATGGTGATTTCGAAAATAAATTCAAGAAAATATTCTCCAGAATACTTAAATTTCGGGTTTGTGAATACTGAAATAAATAAAGTAGAAAGACCACTGTTTATCATTTGCTCAAAAATATTTGCTACAGACATCAGGAAAACAATAAACTAAAATGGCATTTGGAAATACTTCATGGTGAATATGGGAACAAATACACAGAGAATTATGTGAATTAAAATTGACATCATATATATATATATATATATATATATATATATATATATATATATATATATATATGAATATATATATATATATATATATATATATAAAATAAAAATAAAATAAAAATTTGTGAATTAAAAAGCTGTACTTAGATCTTACAAATTTTCATACAAAATAGCACGATGTAAAAAAGCCTCATACCATTCTCCAAGAGCCTATTTAGCCCACAGTATTTGAAACTGTCGAAACTGTTTTTGCAGATAATTTTGCAAAAGGATAGCAGTCTATATTTCTTTCAAATGATACTGTTGCCCGTTGAACTGGTGATACCGCTGAAGATGTTCAATTTTAGCTTTTCTAGATGTTATGTGACAATTTATTTTCAATACAGATTGATGTGACATCAAATATTATTAAATATGCTCATTTCATTGCGTATGCTCAGTTTTTTATGGCGTGTATAACATATAGTAGAATAACTGCATGTCTGCAAATCAATATAATTTAAAATATTATCACTTGCATTATTTGCCATATTAAATGATTTTATGATTATTGAAAACATAGAATGGTAAGACCACATCGGAATATGCATCTATGGCTCTTGTTCAATGGCCTGAATATTCCAATACATATAAGCATTTGTAAAACAAAAATACGAGTTCTTATAAAACTTTAGTGTGTCCGAACATATTTGTATAATCTACAGAAAAGCTCTGGTGTCCAAAGAAATGAGTCCTTCCCAGAATAATATTCTAATTATGGTTGTAACCATAGTAAATTACAGACCACTGAAATCAAGAATATTGGAAATGGAGTTATATAAATAAATAAATAAATAAATATATATATATATATATATATATATATATATATATATATATATATATATATATATATATATATATATATATATATATATATATATATATATATATATATATATATATATATATATATATATATATATATATATATATATAATTCCCATTCTTAAAATATAAGCACGAAGTATTGGAATTTGCTGATAACTTTAATTAAGTTAATAGCTAAGAAATTTCTTCCCATGCAGAATAGAGCCATAGTTAATAAAAATGTCATCTGAAAGTCATATAGTTTGAAAAATTTGTTAAGAATCTTGTAATTTTTGCAAGGTCTGAAATCATCTGATCTTCTTACAGGAAGATAGTAGTAGATCTAATATTTGTGTTTTTAAAATTCATGTTTGAAAGGCCACGAAGATTTTGTTGCAACATTAATAATTCTTCAATTTCTTTAGTTTAATAAGAAATACGAGGTATCTTTTTTTCAATCAAAATATTTGATATTTTCTTTTATGTTTATTATTAGAAAATATTCCTGATAGATCAGAAATATATTTAAGAATATCATCGCACTAATTTTGCACTGCGTTTAATATTTGCGTGTCACAATATGATGGTTAAAATACGAAAGGAAAATTCAGAAATAATACATTACATTAATTTGAGGTTCTTATTGTCATTGAAAAAGTCAAATGACATAAAATATCAGCACATATTATTGTTTTATTGACATTCACGACAACAAAAATCCAATTAATATGTATTTAATACCAAAATCTAATATTATAAATTTTGCCTATATTTCTTAGTTTCTTCATGTGGTAGTGATGAAATCGAGCAAATTTCTGCACATGTATCAATAAAAATTAAATGATTAAATATACGACATAGTATTTTATTTTTGGTGATTTCAGTTAGAAATCAGTGAATACTCTTTGAAAACTGAATCATTAACTTTCCTGTGGCTAAAATTCTTGCTTGTTGAAAGTGCTCCAGACATCTGAATGTTTCGTCTGACCATATTTCGAATCTAAGTAACATAATAATGGAATATCTAAAATTATTCTTGCTTCTAATATATGTTTTTCGAAGACATGTGATTAAAAAAATACATCTAACCTGGAAATGAGCAGAGAATTACCTACAATCTAATTAATTAACTTCAGATGAAAAAGCCAGCAGATGGCGACGTGGTTAGCGTCTCTAACTTCGAAGCAATTTGTCTCAGGTTCGAATCCTGACTCGGGCATGGGTATTCCTTTTTCGGTGAAGATGTTTCTTTATCTCTTCACTTTCGGGGTGAAGATTGCACACCCACTGTGTGCCCCACTTGATTCTTTGTGGCATTGAATACGTATATCCTTTGAGCATTCAGTTATTAGGAAAAAGTATCTTCTAATGATAATTCTAAAGTGTGATGTTGGAGAAACATCTAAAACACCTCAGGAATATGCACTAGAACCAATCTGATATGCAACAGATTTCATCTTCTAAATTTTATTTACTATGGTTGACTATTTTTAATAGTAATCACCACACGATTCATAAAATTCTAATAAACCCTTCTGGCAATCCTGAATCCAAATAGTTATAAGAAATGTTTGCATATATTGACAGAGTATACAAAGTAGGTTTTCGCATCTACATTTAAGTGTTCAAGAATATAAAAATGAACCCTTAATTTTACTGTATTTTTCATTTAATTTGGTAGATTAATCAAATATCTAATAAAAACGATAATATTTCAATTTCACTTAAACTGGTCATAGAATTATGACTCGATTTTTAAATGAGAAAATCGCCACTTAATATAAGTTTAGTAGTTCCTTAAAAACACTAGAGGAGCGAATTATGAATTGTTAAAAAACAATATAGGAATATTTATCTTCATGAATAGTATACAGAACATAACAATAACAACACGAAATAAGAATTGTGCATAAACAGATAGATTTGAAGGAAATACTTGAAATGCTTTATTTGCATTTTATTAAATATATTATTTTCTGGATATTTTTCTTTCAGGTATTAACAAGAAATGAAATAACTTTTTCATCACATTTTATTTACATACTAAAATTGTCATCCGTGGATATTTGATATTCCTGAAATAAACGGTAGATCAAAATTTGATCACAATCTGAATAAGATAATTTATTAATGTCAAGAAATGCTTAAAGTTAATATAATTAAAATTAGTATTTATTAAATTATATTTACAAATATAAGTAATCATTAACAAAATGAGAGCATTTTATAAATTAATTTTAAGAGTTAAAAAGAAACTTATATTTTTGAATAATATTTACATTATGCAATAATTAATTAAAATTTATGATATTAAACACATGAGAGATATTTAAAAATTTCATAGGATTTGATAATTAAAATGAAATAAGATTTTACCTCAGTTATAATTTTTTTTTATTTATGAAATAATTTCTTAAAAATATTTGTAGTGATAGCAGATTTCATTTTCCTATACATTTAAATATTTAAGTTTACAAGAAATGTAGTAAATTGCAGCAATTTATTAAATTAAATAGAGTATAAGAAATTTAATCTTTACTACAACCAAACTATATGCTTATTATTCTTGCAAGACATCTCTTCTAATAATCATTTCCCCCACGTATTCTAAGTTTGGTATTTTTTGCTCAAACAATAGTCATTTACCTTCCTCTTTTCCCAAGACATTCCGATGAGAAAGAAATGTGCGCTATACTGCCACTCGTCCATACAAAACGTAGTTATACCATATGAAACAGACCACAATGAAGAGGGAAAAAATCAATGTTCTAACAAAGCAATCTTATTATGTGCTTCCAATAAAAATGCACTTTCTTTATTTCATTAAAGATAATAAAAAATGTGTCTAATTTTAAAGTAAACTTTAATTAATATTATCTTATTATTTAAACAATTACAGCATATTAACTAAAAATATATCAATTATTTAAAATATTTTCACAAATATTTCAACTAACTACTGAATATTATTATAACATTTATAAGAATATCAAATATGAATAAACTATAGTTTTGAAAAGATTCATCGAAACACTCACATAGTATATTCGAAGTAGTTAAATCAAACATATAAAAGTTTTGAAAATTTGTTTCCTGATATTATTATTTTATAAAATAAAAACGTTATATAGAGCAAAAAATATGCACGTGATATATGCATAGAAAACAAATATTAATTGGGAAGATGAAGATATGTTATGATCATGTGTCAGCATAAATATTTAACAAAACATATTTTGATGAGAAATTTGCATAAGACAATCATTTGATTTGTATACAATTTTCCCTTCTTATGTTTTTGATTGAAGATTAAGTTATGTTTACAAAGCAGCAAACAATTATCAAATTTTGCTGTAGTAAATGTTTTCGCATTTTCATTATGATAATAATTACTTAAAACCTTTTTAACTTTTCAAATGCTTCTCAGAAAGTCATATTATCTTAAATATTTTGATCATAAATATTATAATGTAAATGTTTTACATTATTTAACCACTTTTATTTATCACTATTGATAATTCTACTACATATATTGATGTCTACGACAAAACAAATCAATTTAATTTTCATGTTAATAAGTTAATTTCCTGGAACTCAAATATTTCTTTAAAAATATACAGAAACGTTATAATTAATGAACTTAATCGCATTTATAATATATGTAACAACCATGAATCTACTAAAAATCAAATTAAACGACTGATATCTCACTTAAAAAATAATATTATTCCAATTCATTTTATTTTAAAATATGTAGGAAGTAGGGAATCGCTTGTAAGATTGAAGTAATGCGTAGTTTTTATAACTACAGAAGGACCACCACATTGAAGTTCTTACAAGAATCCTGAAAACACCTACATTTAAACTTTTTCTAAACCATTTTAAATTTTAAATCTAATTACACCTGGCAACACTTCTTTACCCTAATTTTAAAATTACTTTTGGCAAATCTCATACTATTTTCATATATAAATTCCATCTGATTTTCTGACTTTGGCTTTGTGTATTTACTTTTTTACAGTATGTATGTATGTTTCATTTATATGAGTATCTTTAATTTTTGCATTTATGTTTCATTTATTGGTATTTCTAATTTTCTGGACTTATATTTATTCAAATTGTTTAACCTAAGGTATTTGAATACGAACACTCTTTGGGGGAATTGCTCGAAGATCTTTAGACATTTGTCCTTCGAGCATGTCAGAAAAGAGTGTTTTTTCTTTTCGCATAGCTGGCCATCTTTTTCCTGATGAAGACGTGGCCCCTATGCTTTCTTCTTTTCATTTGTTTCATATATTTCAGTGTTTTAACAATTTCATATTTTTCATGTTTTATCTTAAATATATATATATATATATATATATATATATCTTTATATTTATATATATGTATATATATGTATGTATATATATATATATATATATATATATATATATATATATATATATATATATATATATATATATATATATATATATATATATATATATATATATATATATATATATATATATATATATAAAGCAGCTGCTTACTTTTCAAGTATATTTTTTAAGAAATTTAAATAGAAGCAAAGATATCATTATTTAGACATTTACATTTTGGTACTTATAATAATGGAATAAAAATGCTCATTTTAATTGTATATAAAAACTGAGATTAAAACGTTTATTTATTTAAAATGGCTCCTACTATAAATATACACTGTAATCATAAACAATAAAATAGCTCAGAGAATTAGAAACATGAAACAACAAATTTAAAAGCATAACTAAGAAAAGTATTATTTATTCCAATAAAGTTTTTATAAATAAAAAATATAAAAAAATTGGAATCACATTATTAGTTATTTAACCACTCAGTAATAGACAATATAGTTCAAATGTTATTTTTAGTTAATTTCAATCAAATATTGAAAAAAAAAAATATTTTATAAATTATTGATTCTTAAAATATACCTTTTATATATATTTTAATTTTTCTATCCTTTTTATTAAACAATATGTTTAATCCCTGTTGTTGGACACGCGATTGTGTTATTGATGATTTTGATCGTCATAATATCACTTTTTTCCGGACAATAACAATCATAAGACAGTTTAGACAACTACTGATCAGTATTTCGCAGTGAACTTATAGCCATGGCTGAAATTCTCGATTTTCTTGATTCCATTCCAACTGGAAAAGAAGTATAAGTTTGGTCAGATAGCAAAATTGCGATTGAGAACTTGATCAATTAGCAAAGACCCAGAGACAGTGCTGGAGTATCGATACTACAAAACTTAAAATGGTTATCAATGCCCCATTACATTCAACTACAGTGGATACCTTCCTATGTTCATCTAGAGGATAATGAAACTGCAGACACCTTGGCTAAGGCGGGAGTTAATGAGGCCCTTGAGTTGTACGCACATCTCACCCTTTCGGAATTTTTTCAAGAGTAAAAACAAGTCAAGTCTTAAGACCACATGGATTGTCCCTCAAGAGTACGAACGGTATCAGTGTCCCTTAAATTACTGGCTCTTGGCCTTAAGAGCCACGAACAATCTATTCTCGCCCGCTCAGTCACCTCAGATCATTACAAACTTTCTGAAGACGCCAAAATTTCCAAGACATGCTCCAAATATTTCGCTATACAAGCTGTTCCAGAACACATCCTTGCGTGTCAAGAGCATTTTTACGATGATCCTTTGATGGTGCTAGATTTTTTGGGGTTGTTTAATGTTATGGACCTGGTCTAGAGCTGCTAGACTAAGAGGATATGTAACAAAAATTACAGCAAAATGTGTACAAACTGTACAAATATGTTATGCATATTTTTCATAATGTTTTCCTTATATTTATATTTTTTTAGATTCAGGAAAACGTTTTGATTAAATTATTGCTACTTTCTTGCAAAATTACAGTGTAAATGCATTATTTATCAAAATTTATCATAAATAGTAATTAAGGAATTTCTGTTCATAAATTTATGCATGTTATAAATAGTTTTTCTTGATTTCAACAAAGTATTATATTTATAAATAATATTTTCTTATATTACATAATAAAATAATTAACATTTTCAGAGTATTTTAGAAATAGTTGTATTATATCAAATCACTTAAAGGGGATATGTAAAAGGATATTTAATATTTCATATTCACAAAAAAAAATCTGTTATATACCATTAATAATATTTAAGCCAAATTACAGATAATGAGTTCATTAATTTCTAAATTACTTAAGTATTGTATAATTCACTTAATGTCTAAAATTTATATTTGCATTATGAGTAATTTTTCGCTTAAAATATTTAATAAATTATTAAAACATTTTTATAAAAATCATATCTGTGCTTTTAACAATTATCCATACACCTAAATTATTAAAATTATTATAAATTATTATAAATTAAATAATAAAAATGATTTAATAAATTAATATAAATTATTAGAACATTTTTATAAAAATCATATCTGTATTTTTAACAATTATCCATACACTTACACTTATCCGTATTGATAAAATTATACATAATAGAGGCAACTTCTTTTCGCAAAATTTTTCATCTTTGAATCAGATGACATAAAATAAAAATGATTTTTTTATTAATATTTACATTCATATAAAAACTGTTTAATTAGTTAATTTTAGATAATTTAAAACGTAAGCTATTCAGATTAAAAAAAAGAAAACAAAATATAATCTCAAAATATGAAATTTATTTATTTCGTTAAAAATTGTATATCTTGGTATGCCTAAATTTAATTAAATTATTTTTAAATAGCTTCATGAAACTGAAACTGTATTTCCCTTGAAATAAATATTCTATTTAATACTTTGTTGAAAAGCTTAGTCAGAGTGCCGAGTATATGATGCATAATTAGTAAAATTTTAGTTATATTTATTTTGCAAAGAATTTCTTTCTAAAAATATTTAGTATATATGTGCAAATGCCCAGACTTGAATAGACAGCTGCATGTATAACTTGTTCTACTGAATAATTTTGTGAATAACTATTCAAAAATTAAGAACAATTCAATTCAGTATTAAGGATCATTGCAAATAATGGTCAAATCATATCACTTGTAAGATAAAAACCATCCAAAGTTAGAACTGGATAATCGAAAACAAGTGTTTCAACAACCATGATGTAGGAGATTAATACTATTTAAGAGTAATGTGATGACATTAGATATGTGAAACAAAACTGGTATTACAGTTCCTCTTAATCATTGTCTGGAACTAAATCGATTTGATAATAGTGTAAGCGTAAAAAATTCATTGTTACCTTTGACGAAATGAACAAAGCAACTTCATAAATATTGCTTTATAAAATGTTAGTAAAAATATTTTTAATTACTGATCAGCCTTAACCTTTCCTTAAATGATATAATATATGGCAGTTATATCCATATATTTATTCTTTAAGCTTATAAAGATTTAAGCATCGTCTTTTATTATGGTTACACAATATTATATATTAATCATATTTCCTTGATAATTTTATCATAGAATGATTTTTAATCCCTCCCCTCCCTCATCAACAAAATCAGAAATTTAAATCAAAATTAAACATTCGGTTAAATATTCTTAGGTTCAGATTTCAGTTAAATGTAATGTATTTTGAAAACCATATTTCATGTTAGATGAATTGAAATTTATTTCATGATAGGCTATTTAATTAATTTTACAAGAATGTAAAATGCTTATCAAATAATTTTATAAATTAATGATATGATTTTTAATTAATAATTTCTTAGAGATTTTGAATAGGTAATATGTATTCATAATGTAATTTAATCAGAGCTGAGGTATTGGTTTTAGCAATTTAAGTTGGTCATGTCAAAATAGCTTGAATTTACAATATTTACTGATTTCAACTAAATGAAAGTGTTTTGCAACATAAACTAATATATATATATATAATATATATATATATATATATATATATATATATATATATATATATATATATATATATATATATATATATATATATATATATATATATATATATATATATATATGGGATTATAGAAAGCTTCCAATTATTTCCACTTATTGTAGTGTAAAATGTAAAAAAGGAGAATAGCAATCGGTCTTCAAAATAAGAAAAAATGTACTTGTAAAGTACGTTTCAATAAATTGCTAGTAAATTTTCACAAGCTTTTGGTAAATTCTACACTCACATGAAATCATTTGAGTGCAGTACAAATTCCAGAGAATAATACATATTTTATCACACTTCAAAATATTATTTTAATACTGATATTCATTGTAAATTTATATCTAAAGTAATTTCTACAGAAATGTATTATATTATTTTATTGATTTCATAAAATAAGTATATTTTTAGGAAGGAAACAGTTATTGTTAATGCTTTTTATTACATGTTTTAAAGTTTGTCGAAAGTCCCTGGTATCAAAAAGATTTTAAATTAATTGTGCACAGTTATAAAAAAGGAAGTCTTAATTGTGCTGTAAACTGACAAATGATACCTTCAGTTGTTTCCTATTTCATAAAGTCCAATACTTTGTAATTAAAAAAATTAATTATTTTAAACTTTAAAGGTGTGTAAATTGTTCTTTGATGCAAAATTTGATAATTAAAAGTTAAACATACTATGTTACGTAGATAACTCTCGTTAATGCGATGTTAAGAAAAAATGATATTCTTTAGTTGTTTTTTTTTATTGAGAAAAAAGAATTAAATTATGTTTTTTATTAGTTTTAGAAAAAGTTACTCATTTTTTAATAATAATTGTTTTATTTTAATGTAATTAATTTATTTATTTTATTATAAAAAGTATCTATTAAATTGCATAATTTTATTACATTACTACGAAGAGCTTTTAAATGTTTTTCAGTTTATTGAATATATAATTACATTCTAGCATATTCATTTCTTTATTAATTCTCTTACTTTTATTTTCTGATAATCACATTATAACCAACCTTAATTATTACACAATTAAATACATAAAAAATAAGACATTAAATTATTTAACGAGAAAATGAATAAAAACTCTTTTTTTATTATTTTTCTTAATTTAAAATAATGTGACTTTATAATTAGTTATACATAGTGACACTCTTTCATGAATTTGCATATTCATGACGCGTTGTCCTTTAAGGCAATTTGATATCCATGAAGTTTTATTGTATTTTGGGACGTCTTTTTATAAGTAAAAAGCTGAATTCATATCCTCAGGAAGATCCTAAAAAATCTACCAAGCATGATCTTGGTCAATTATGTGCGAAGAAACCAGAAAGCTAATTTCCGGCTTTTTTGTCTAAAAGTGGTGTGGACAGAGACCGAGAACTTACCAATGAAGTACGAATCTCTATTCCTAAGTCTTTATTATAACATGGTTTTACATTAAATTAATATGTTTGAATCTTGCGAATACTGAGAATATTTTGTTGTCACTATAAGCTTTCTCAATCTATGAAAAAGATTATGAATTTCTTTCACTTAAATAACGTATGTAGAGTTTCTAACATTGTACCAAACTTCATAAAAATACCATTTATGACTGCGTGTTTATAGAATATTTTTACATACTGGCAGTGAAAATTCAAAACTTTTTAAAAATTTATCGAGATTATAATTTTCTTTTACATTGGTCTTCTTCAAAATCAATTCTTGAATTAAAATTCTGCTTAAATTAAAAGGAATCAAACCTTATAAGCAAAATTTTCATATTTTATTTATTATTAGTATATTTTATTTATTATATTTTACTTATTTTATTAAAAATTCTCATATTTTATTTATTATATTTTATTTATTTATTATTAGTAGTATATTACTATGATTTAAATAATTTTCTGATCAAATTGCTTTATATTGGTAAAGAATATTACATTTTTTAAACTTAAATACATTATAATTATTATACTGTAGAAGACATATAAAATTTAATAATTTCTTACTTACAGAATAAAAATTTCAAGCTTTGAAATTAACAAAAAACAAAATTTTTAAAATTACAATCGTAAATTTTATTATAATGATTCTTTATTATCAATCTTTTATGAGATTATTTAATTCAAAGTTATATTATGGTTTTTATTTATATGAAAGGAAAATTTGTCATGCAATCAATTGTAAATAAATTTCTTTAGTTTTAATTTTTTATTTTTCATATAAAATTTAATTTTAATTGATTTAAACTGACTTTGACTTTATTAAATTTAGCATAAAATGCTTCCTCATTACCTTTATATTAATTTTTATTGTCACTTTTATTTATTTATTTTTATTTTTTTTTAATTTTATTTTTTTGTTATTCAGAATTTTTTCCCACGTGTTATTAAAAATTTTACATTTTTTATTGATAGCTATTTACAATATATTTCTAATTTCATGTCATTCATATTGAATCTCATAAAGAAGAACATTTTGGCATTTATGACTTACCTTCGATAAAAGTGTAAGAAGTATCGTTACATTAATTAACCTTGCCTTTTGATTGATAAAGTTTTATTAGTTTATATTTTATCTTATACCATTGGATCATTTTAACTTATGTTTTACAGTTTCACAAAAAATTGTATTATTCATTTGAGTAAAAATAAGTAAATATAGAGGTAAGTAAATAAAGAGTGGTAAGTAAATAAAAATAAGTAAATAAGTAAAATGAGTAAATATAAGGTTTATAATGGCACATAAATATCTAACTATTAAATAAATCAATAATTATTTTATCTTATTAAGAAGTTTACTATATTATTCCAAACATTTCAAACATACTTATATGTTATGCAGAAAGAATATAATAATGAGCCGGCCAACTTGTCTAATGGTCAGAGTGTCTGTCTACGGATAGGGAGGTCCCGTGTGTCGAATCCCGGTTGACGCATGGATGCACTTTCTCTCTCTATCCTATCTTTATACTTTCCTTGTGTATGTGAATGAAGTATGAATGTTGCCTACCCTATAAACGGGTCCCTATGGCATGTGTGAAGGTGCGATTGTGGCTCATCCCCTGTGATGCACCCGGGACGGCTAAGAGGTCGCTGTGCCTGGCCGGTTCCTTGGTACCAGGGAACAATAGATTAATATACTCTGTTGCAGTTGTAACTGTCTATAATCTGCCCTTGAAAAAAAAAGAATATAATAATGATTCATAATAGGATCCTCAAAATAATTAATTTTTCTAGATTTTTTTCTACACTGTAGTAATTATATTTCATACATATGATAATATAAAGAATCAATGATAGCATATTAGTGACAAAATCCACAAAATTTTATGAGTCTAGTAGAAATCTTGTACGCGTGTATCGGAGTTTTAAGAAAATACATTTGTAATTATAAGCAGTAAATTTAAAATTTTGGGAAAATAACTTTGAGATTACAGTGTTTATAAATTACTTATAAGAATTTTTGACAAAATTTTGAAATGAAAATTATTATTTTTGGGTTAAAAAGATATCTATTACCTGATAAATGTGTTATGTCATTCTACGTAATTGTTCTAACTTCATTCTTGAGCAAATATATAGAAGACATACATAACGTGCATTTTGTTTGCATAGATATTTCGTTATAGCTTGTAAAATATTTCGCACATATTTTATTTTGCATTCATTCAGATTAAAATTCTAAGCAATTTAATTGTAGTTTTGTTACCCAAATAGGTAAAAGTCATCTTAAATTATTAAGTTCAGTAGATGTAAAAAACTGCGGTAATGTAATTTGTTTTTAATTGTATAATTTCGGTGAAAATTTAAACTGTATAATATTATCATTATTTATAATGTTATTCAGTTTAAATATTTACCTGTATTAAAAAATTATAACGTTGTAATAAATATCATAAATGCTTAACTAATTATATTATTTGATACAGTGTCCCCAAATTACAAAAATGGTCCTAAAAGTTATGAAATAATAAATAGAGGAATAATTAAATTACATTTTAAACCGAATAAACAAAGCATCCGATCAGTAATTATTAAAAAATATTTAATTTTAAATATTCATCATCGTCAGGAATATGTAATAAATATATTTTATTCGTTAACTATCATTTTCCTATTCGTTAACTATCTTTAGTTTAGTTCATGATTAGAATTATAAATGCTAGTAGAAAAGAGACATTTTAGAAAAGCATGGCCTTCACCCAAGTGTGTTTAATATATTTTTCAGAAAGTCATTGCCTGCATTCATATCTTTGTTCTTTAAATCCAACACAAATTAAGATTTGTAAACTTGCTTCGAATATTTATGAAGGAATTTTATGAAGAATTAATATGTTACTATTATTAGCAATAAACAATTTTATTGTTTGAAATTGGATTTCCATTTCTAATACGCTCGTCACAAAAATGTAAATAATTAAATACTAATTAGAAAAATTTTTCATTATTTGTTCTGCAGGTTTTTAACAAATGTTAAACTTGATTTGATTTAAATAATGTTCCAATAATACATCTTGTTCTACTCAAGTAGTTATATTTATGAATATAAAGATTATAATTTATCTTTAAATATAATTCAGGCTGATTTCATTTGAATATTTTGATAAAACATTTTTGCATAATATAATCATTAAATTTGATATTATAGATACCTAAAAGAGTTAAATTTGCATGATAATACGATGTTTGAAAATTATAAAATGTGATAAACATCATGAATCATAAATTTTCCTTAGTATAAAACATTATATAAATTCCTAACATTGATTAAAATTAGTTGATAAGTTGATAAAAGTTAAATTCTATTTTTGAAAACATAAATCTAATGTGATATGGATGTTTTTTATAAATCTTTTTAGTTACTCATGGTTATTATAATTTTCAATTTTCCATCATAACTTTAATTTATGATGAAGAAAGAATACCTTTCAACCACAGAAATAAATTATTTATATTCTTCATATAGGAAAATAGTTATACGAAATAGCAACGTTTGATTAACCAAAAATGAATGTTTTATATATCCTTTCATAAAATAAAATTTTCATTTATTTTACTCATAAAAAATTATTAAGAATCAGCGTTTGTAAAAGATCGCCCCATTGCTCTTATATATATTTCGCATTTATATTTAATTTGGATACAACTTGACATGAAATAATATTTTGTTTTGTTAGACATTTTAAATTAAATATAATAAATAAAAAATAGTTGCAGAATGAAATTATATTCTTGAATATTATATATACTGCTATCCTTATTTTTTTCTTATTGAAGTAGTGTAGTTTATATTTACTTACTGTTATCAGTAGTATATTTACTCATCACGATATTACAAATTTCAATTCCGATTTTTTTTAAAAAAAATGCGTGTACATAAAAATTACTATCAATAACTCTGAAGCAAAAGTAATGCAAAATAATATTAATAAAGAGCATTTTTACAATTATGAATATACATTGCTCTGAAACATTTCGTGGTTAAATTGTTTTTAAATCATTCCTACTCAACATCATTTTAAACATCAATTTATATTCACTTAAAAATATTTTAAATATTCGTAAGACAAAAAGTTAAATAACCATTGGAATGAAAATGTTAAAAAAATAATTAAAATTGAAGGATGTAGTTAAATATAATTTGTTTGCGTGCCAGACTGTTTCAAATGTTAAGGACAAAATATAATTTTTACAAATATAAGGAATTCCTTTAAAATTAAAATTCCTTAATATTAAACTGGAACTCCTTAAAACTTTATTTTATTTAGTTATAGTTGTTATTCTGACTTAGAACAACTATATTGTTCGATGTTTTGAAATTAAAAAAAGAATCACTTGTAACTCTGAGACACATGTATAAATTCATGGTTTTTAAATTAGGATCCTACAAAAAATACCATAAATAAACTTTCGTTAAAGAAAAATATAAAATTCATAATATGATGTTCATGATAAAATAGTTTAGTAAAATGAAAAATTAGTCATATATTGAATAATTAATTGTAATCTTTGCAAAATTAGATAATATTTCTTAGATTTACGAGCCTTTCTTGGAATATAATGCAATAACATTATTTAATAAACGCATGGTAATAAGAATAATAACAAACATATAACGAAAAATAATTTCATTTTTGTGATAAAGGTAACCCTATCATAAAGATTATTTTCATAATTTATCTTAAATTTTTTTATCATATAATAGGTTTAACATATTGATTATTGTTACTGAGAACTTATAAACTACAACAGGGACTACTAAACAAATTAAAACATATTAATTACATTTCCTCGTTCGCTTACAATAACTGAATGATTTCAATCATATTATTTATATAATTAGTTTTTATCTAATTTAGTATATTTTAGGTTTTTTAATTGCTTGCAAAGATTTTGCAATGGATTTATTTGAATATTTACTTTGCACTGATTTTAAAAGGGATATGCATATAATAATATGAAATACCATTAATATTTAATTTGCATGTAATATATGACTCAACTAGGCAGCTCAGTATATGATTAAAAAACCGGTTCAACGACTGAACAATAGAGGTGGATGGTAATACCCATTTTGTTCAACCAAATTTAGGATAAATTAAAATTTTTTCGTCAGTCTACCATTTTATGCATTCTTCATCAGACAGAGATAAGTCTTAGTGACTTTTGTGAAACCACTCATTTAAATTTAAACAAAACGTAAATAGAGTATAGACAATTTTATGTGGTGTTTACAAAAATTATCAGAATTTCGTATTACTGATATGAAATTTTACAAATACTGCCTTAGTTATCATTTTCGTAAGAATAGTAATCCACATTAGACAATTTGGTGTTTTGTTCATTGCAATTGGATTTATGTATTAATTTTAAAAATGAAATTCACTTTAAAAAAATATTCATTTTTTAGTAAAGACATATTCATAGATCAAATTAATTTACATGAATGTCATTATTTATGCTTATCAAGAATGTATCATATACCAGGTGTAAGCAAATGAAATGAGACGATTGCTTAAAAAAAGTCAAAATTAATTTACAAAAACTGTTAATATTTATTCATTTTAAATAATGTCCATCACTAGCTACACATTTTTCACATTTGTTTGGGTAGTTTGTGAATACCACACCACGCCAAAAAGGGGTATCAGTCTTTTGAGGCCAGCCATTCATCAAGACAAGATTTGACGTTTTCGTAAGAAGTGAAGCGCTGGTCAGCTAATGCATGCCCCAACGATGCAAATAGGTGATAATCAGCAGACAAAAAAATTCTGGCGAATAAGGTGCACGTGCTAAGGGCTCCAGGCCGAGTGCCTTAATGATCACCCTGGTCCGTTTTGCACGGTTGATATGGGCGTTGTCATCAAGGAACATCCCTTTGTGCTGCCGTTTCTTATACTGCTCGCGTATTTCGAGTATAGAATCGTTCAAATCAGGTAATTGATACTTGTAACAAACAGTATTAACGGTTTCACAGGGTTTGAGAAGCTCATAATAGATTGGTCTTTCCTGGCCACAGAAAATACACAGTATTGTCTTAGGGACGATCAATACTGCCTTGCGGTCGATGTCCAGGGTCAACATATGATCGATTACGCTTGGGATTAGCAAAGCAAATCCATTTTGCATCGTTTACCACAATGCGATGGAGATATTAATTGCGTTTGTAGTGGGCAAGCGACATTTCACACAAGAGTTTTCGGTTTTCCTGTTGACGGTCTATTAGCTCGTGTGATACCTATCTACAAATTTTTATTATCTTGCCCATTGCTTTAAGATGACGGGAAACAGTGCTCTGGTCAACATTCAATTGTTATGCAAGATGTTCTTACCATCATCATCTTCATCAAGTTATGCTTACAATTCAGATCTTAAATAGGAAAATGACCCAATGTAATTCCTTATTACGGAAAAAGTTATAACACATTCTTAAAATATTAATAGAAATATACGCATGAGATATTTGGTTTACCATTTATTTTATTTATTATTATTAATTTGTTTAATAAAAAAGTTGTTTAATACACTAAATGAATTTAACTTTTAAAAAGGCTTATAAACCAAGATATTTGAATAATATTTTCGTTCTTCATCCTGAACGCATAAATTAAGTAATTAAATTTCAATTTCAAGTAAACATTCATAGATTTTTAAGATATATCAATTATACATAGTTAGATTCAATGTTCTCAAGTATAATTTTAATAAAAGGTAAATTATCAAGAAAATAATTAAGAGAAATACTAGAAGGCTTCTTAAGTAATATATATTTGGATTTAAGCCATTCCTTATTATCACGTATGATGGCATAATTTATAATAATTTCACAGTACTCTTTTTATTATTTAAAAATTATAAACACACACACTATTAAGATTGGGAATGGGGGATTGAAATCTTAATAGTATCAATTCTAAAATAAATACGAATTCAAATAACTAATAATATAAAAATCATAAATGTTAAGTGTGATTTTTTTTAGAATAAATTCTGTATATTTATTACATTGTATTTCAATAATAAAAGCAGTATTATCATTTAAAAACAAAAGAATACAATTTTTGATCTAACTGGTCGTTGATTTTAATACTTGTTCCATGTTGGTTTCTATTACTTCGCATTTAAAAAGACTTGTAACACTGAAATTTTATTTATGGAAGCAAAAAAGTACTTAAATTTTGAATTTCCTTGCACTAAAGACTTCACACAATGTCGAATTCCTTGAAAGAGGAATTAATATACGGAAATTTATTGATATTAAGAAAAACGCATTTGTTTAAACAATCTGATTCAAAAAATATAAATCAAGATCATGAATCAAGACATATAAGACAAACACAAATATTAAGATATATATTTTAATAAAAATAAAACAAACTTACTTGATGATGGATTTTATATACATTATTATAAACAAAATGTTTACGGCATTGCATAACTGGTGTTAGTGTTGACAATATCTTCCATAGATCGATTATGTAAAATAAGAAACTGAAACTATTCAATTGAAGATTTAGCGATTTCATATTTAAACAAACATGTAAGTGAAATTTGTAGTTAGCACAAATATATTCTAATTACAGATTTAGACCAATCTAAAAATATTTTCATATTTTTTTTGTCATTTCAGAGTGAATTGTATAATATTTAATATATTTTGACAAATATTCTAAACCGGCTTACAGTTTAATTGTTTCACAAGATAAATAAGCTTTATTTTATAGCATAGTTTCAATTATTGCATTAATAATTTAAACTTATCCTTATTTATAGTTATTACATTTAGAAAGAAAATATAATTTAAATTTGATATTAAGGATAATCGAATAGTTGTAAATTTTAGCATTTATTTAGATTAATATCTATAAAAGTCATGATATCCTTAGTAAAGTTTGCTATTATTTTTGATAGTTAGATTTCTTAAGATTGATATTTGAACTGTTATAGCCAATATCAGTGAATCCTAAACCAAGTTTTCTCAAATATGTATCTAAGTTACAACATAGTATGCTATAAATAAGTAGTTAATTATCATAGACATACCAGATTTTTTGTAGATTTATGAAAAATTAATTTTTTCATGTTAAACTAAATCAAACATGAAGAATATATAAATTCAAAGAATTAATTTTTGTTGATTAATTTCAATAAGATCAGTGATAATCAATGTACTTGAATTACTTTATTCATTTCTTTTTAATTTTATAGTATTTTTTCAGTATTTTTAAAGTATTCATTTTGCATATTTCATAATTTAAGCATTTTACAACTTATAATTTACTGTTTCTTTGCAAAATTGACATGGCTTCAAAATCAATTGTAAATGCATCATATATTCAAATAACTCGTGGACATCCTACAAGGTTACATTGCTATGCAAAGCTGCAATATAGGTACAGTATCTTGTGGCTTTGTTGGCTATATAAAATGGATATTGCTTTTATTCTAATATCCTATATAATTATCATAATATGTGCTAGTAAAAAAATTTTGCAGATGATACAAATAACATCTGAATGTTAAATATAATATATTGGATAGACTGTTAATTCTGATTTAAATCGGTTAAAATAATTAATTACATTTAAACAAATATCATTGTATCATTATGTATGAGTATTAGTAAATACATTGGACACATAAAATATTGTTAGAAGTATTACTTGTTCAAATGTATAAAGTACTTCTTTACAATGTATTTTAGTCAGAACACACACTCATAATGAAAAACGAGTAGGAATTTACTGCTGATATTATATGTTAAGCCAAACAAAACTTACTTCTTCGCTTGCTAAATGAAATAAATAGTTTATGATTATGTTCTCTCAAACTTTTGTTTTGGGGATTAAATGAATTACTTAATATTTTAGATGCTTTGATCAGATAATGCAACCTTTTCATGACTATATAAAGCTAATAAATGCATTTACTTTTTTTTAATTTTACTGTAGGAAATTTATGTAACTATAAAAAAAGAAAACATATCATATGTTTGAATTGAGTTTCATGTACTTAATTTCAATTTGAATCCCTAGAGGTGAACAAAAATATTTTAACTCTATTCATTAAAATATTTTTTTTTATTTATTCCAATCCATTTTGCAAATTTGGAAATATAAATAAAAACTTTAAAAATTATTTTTTTAAAAATAAAAACAAATATATTTATAATTTAATAATGTTTATGAGGTATTAATAAAAAAATATTTGTCTCTGAAATTAATATACACTAATAAGTCAATAACAGATTAAGCAGTAAAACAGAAATAATAATGTTAACTCAATTTTGTAAAATACATAAATGATTCAATAGAGTATACTTTAGTTACAATAGTAATTGTTTTGAAATTTTTTGTGACACTAACATGAGAATACATTTTTTGGAGTTGCTAAAAATCAGTAAAAATATAAAAAAATATTTATGAAATTCTGAATGAAATTAGAAAAATTATTTTCTTAATAGTAAAGATCAAAATACAATATGAAAGTTTGAAAGGCCAGACTATTCGTTATTTAATAAAACTAGGCTGACACTTTCAAAGAGTAATATGTTCCTATAAATTTTAATTCTTAATAATATTTATTTTTAATTTGAGATATATTTATCAAATTTTCCCAATACCCTTTTCCTTAAAGTTTGGTCACGTTATATCCTAGAAAATTATATATTGAGAAACTTAAAATTTCATAACACTCCTTTAAATTAACTATCATTAAATATATTCTACATTTTAACTGTAACGAATTAAATTCGAATTTATTGAATTTTTTTCATGAATTTCATATTTTGAATTTTTTTATCTATTGATATACTAAGTCCTGTGAAAATATTTTTGTTGAGAATGTAAAATGTAAATAAGGTGTAAAATGCTGTATATCATATAACAGATTTTCCAATAAAATAATATAAAATGTCTTCTCTCCCAACAAACTTATTTTAACATTTCAAGCAGAAACCAGAGGTTGTCCCACAAACACTTTATTATGCAATCCTAAATTCTGAAACGAGTGCACATGCTATGAATTAAAATCTGTTGGGAAGAGTATTAGATGACGATTTTTGTCCTTTGAATAATTTACCATGTAACTCATTGGAAACGAAGCCAATTATGTTGTTGGAAAATGTACGCTTGCCATCATTTTATTTTAAAGACAAAGACACTTTCATCTGTTTCTAACTTTTGAAAATCTTTGATGAAGTGGGGTTTTAAAACCCTTTGATAATTCCTGCTTTTAAAATCAAAGTCATTCTAAAGAGAACACTGATAAAAATATTATTTTGAAAGCCGCAATGAACGACCTTCATATTTTATATTACACATTCATCATGAAATGCAGTCATACATTAAAGTTATGCAAGCATGCTACTGAATTATATGCACATATTTTATATAAATTTTGTATAAAAAATCACTTTTAAAGGGACAGGAAAACAAATAACTAGTAACCTGCCTTATGACCAATACAATAAATAATAATGTAACATAAAAATACAATTAAGAATAAAATTTTGCGTTAACTGCAACCCTTCATTATAACATTGGGATCTCAATAATAAATATCAGAAATCTAAAGTTTTTTTTTTCTTTTTATATGGAAGAAATTATATATTATCAAGTTTAGATATACTTACTGAATGCATTTTTCAATATTGTTTTCTTTTAAAAATCAAACTAAGTGTTTATATTTCTATTGTAATATACACAAACAGGTTAGTTGTTGCTAATCTCTGTGTCCAGCCCCTGCTCGATGAGATATACTGGATTACTCAAACTGAAAAAATCATAGATGATCATAGTTAAAACTTATAGGTAATTGTAGGACAGAAACCTAAGAATATGGGCTGGAGATGCCTGCCCTGCTCTTGGTTACATTTCGGGCAAATAGGGTTTTGAAGTACCATGAAAGGCAAGGAGTCTCAGATGACCACTAAGAAAACTTGAGAGAACTGTCTAGATGGATGATCAAGAATTTTATGGAGCCAAGTCATTTTATAAATAAATTTTCTAGCAGAATATATCACGAATTAAGCAATATATTAAAAGTAGCTATAGCCTTCTTAGCATCCATCTTCGTCAAGACATCCACCTCCTCATCACATCAAATGTCTACATGTTAGAAGATCCATAAAATAAACTTGAAAACATGCAAGATATTTGTTTCCTCTTTAAGATTTAAAATTTCGGAAGTGTTTGCTTTTATTTTCTGACACGTATAAATATTTCCTAAATTAAAAAGTATGGTTGAAAAATAATACATTTTTTAATAAAATTTTAATTACGCTTCTAAAATTTCCTCGTATAATCAATATAAATCATAATATTAGTAGAATACATAATACTAATATTCTACTAAAATATAAATCCTAATATTAGTAGAGTTGTATATTATTTTAATATAATTAATTTAAATTTCTTCTGCACACTTACTAGAAGAATCAATAATTATAATGTATTATTCTTTGCTGATAATTTATGCATAATTAAACACACATTAGGATAAATATCAGTATAGGATTTTAACAAACATCATGATTTGCCTTTTTAATTTTATATTTTGTTATTTTTAGGCGAATTTAAAAAGATAACATCTTTGTAGAAATTTCAACTAAGTTTTAATACTAATAATAAAACCATTTCATTTTTATTTAAAGCTACATATTTATTTTTTATCAATAACAACCTCTCTTTGATGCTTTTGAATTTAAATTTTGTTCATTATATACATACATACATAAATACCTACACATACATATTGTATTTATTTACATAAATAAATTTTTAAATTAACTACACAAAATTTTATATAAATAACTATACTCAATAACATTTTATTTAATTATAATCTCTGAAAAATTTCAAGTTTACTTTCATTTCACGGCTTGTTTCTTTTATCATTCATTACTAATCAGACAACTTTCATAAAATACATTTTGATTGTTACATTTTTAGTAGACAAATGAAATTGTAGTTTTAGAAGAAATTTAAAATTCATCACTAATTTATTTTTCAGAAATTTTCTTCTTTATAAAATAATGAAACTCGTCTTTTTGTCATAGGAAGGAAAAGCGTTTAGTGCTTCACTACTAAACTAAAACTAATAAATAATGTAGTTATTAAAACATTCAATTTAGGAATAAGCATATTGATTTTAAATGAGTTTATAGATGTTTCAATTATAAAAAGAAGCAAAAAACAATATAGGTACCAGAACAGCAGAAGCATTTAAATGTTATGTTGAAAATTGAAATTTAAAAAAATCCTCTTTCCCATATAAACAACTAAGAATTTAAATGTAAAATATACTTGTAAATTCTAAGCACTTCATTCTTATTCCCATTTTTATTTCGAAATACTAAAATGAAGGAAATTTGGTATTATATTTATTTAGAAAGATTGAGAAAATAGTTTGATAAAATTGAGAAGATCGTATATTCTGTATAATTCTTATTCAAATTTCTAAGTATATATATTTTACTAAAAAGCAATTTATTATTAAACAAATTAAAGTTTAATTTGCAAAACAATGATATTTAAGAAGTCAAATAAAAGAAACAAATTAATATTTCGAATGTGAAATCAGATTTGTCATATTATTAGAAATAATAAACACAGATAACAAAAGCATATATTCAAAATATACATTGTACATTTGAATTTAACCTGAATATAAGTCATACATATATCAGTTACAACTTGTATCATTAAAAAAATCATACATGTATTGCACTCTGAATTCATACAGATATCAATTAGTCAAATAAATGGTGCATATTAGCTTTACTGCTTCAAATTTGAATAGATTCCCATGTAATAACTCACACACACAATTTTCAGTTTATCTGCCAGAAAAAGAGTTAGACTTGTGAGAAAAGTTATGACAATATAGTTTCAATGAATAAACAACATTAATGTTTTTAAAAAGCATGTATTACATCAAAAATTATATAAGTAGAAAATATTTTTGTAATTTTTTATGGAACTGCATTATATATATATATATATACAAAGAGAGAGTGAAAGAAAGCTATGTATGTATAATTTATATTTAAACTATTAATCAATAGCATTTATAAATTAAAAATGATCCAGACTATAAAAATTTATATTAAGAGATTCATATTGGATATAAAATAAATTCCTTAATAAAAATGATATTTCTCGCTCTTTAATAAATTTTCAAAACTTACAGCATTTTGCATTTAAGGATATTATTATTTCGAAGTTTAATTGGGAAATAAATATTAGTCATTTTTATATTTTAACTATTGTTGGGGATTAAGATCGAAATGTTTATTGGGAAGTTATTAACTTGCAATTCCTATAATATAAATTTATAGCAATCTAATTAAATACATTTTCCAATGTTACCCTATATATATATATATATATATATATATATATATATATAGATATATATATATATTTTTATTTATTTATTTATATATATATATATATAGTGATCTTTTTTAAAGTGAGAGTGGTGGCACTTGTAGCATGATCTAACAGCCGAAATGACACCAAACTTGGTATTTAGAATAATCATAACATAAAAAATATATTCCGTAAAAAAATTAGTTCCAAAAACCACCACTAGGGTATTTTGTAGTGCTGCTTTAGCTTATATTAACGAGAATTAGCAGGAAAAAAAACGGGTTTGAAAGAAAAATTCAAATTGTTGTGCTATTACAGTTCCAGCATAAGGTGTTACAAAAGCAAGTAGTAGACAGCTCCGACAAATAATCTAAGCTGAAGTAAATGAGCTCGAGTGGCACTACCTGTCACGTTACCGGAACGTGCGCTTATGTTGGTGGAGTGTCAAATTTGTTTATTCTAAAAGAAAATAAAACGATGACAGTTTGAGATATCCCTCGTGATATGGTACGTACGGCTGTGGGGAACGTTGGGCACAGAATGCACGGTGTTATTTCGGAGAACAATGCTCACATGGAATATTGTCTAATTCCTCATCGGGGAAATTAATGTAGTAAATAAAAAAATAATATTTAACCGCATGATTGTATGTGATAGTATTTTCCTTTTCTCACATTTTATACATTGTAAAGTGTCACAAATGCTCTAGTGGCAATTTTTGGAATTTGTTTTTTTTTTCCTAATCTTTTTCCCGTATCTTGATTAGGCTAAATACCAAGTTTGGTAATAACATTTCGGCTATTACGCAACAGGGCGCAACAAACTTTGAAAAAAGATCACCCTGTATATATATATATATATATATATATATATATATATATATATATATATATATATATATATATATATATATATATATATGTATATATATATATATATATATATATATATATATATATATATATATATATATATATATATATATATATATATATATATATATATATATATATATGTATATATATATATATATATATATATATATATATATATATATATATATATATATATATATATATATATATATATATATATATATATATTGATAGATAGATGTGTGTTTGCGTTATTTAAATGGTTTATAAACGTTATTTTGAATAATTTATTTAAGCAATAATATAATGAAATTGCATTTTCTTTTTAGTATACAAAATTAGACTTCCCATAATCATTTTAGTGTTTCTTTTAAAATAAATAATACAATTAAATTGATATAGATGTATTTTGTCTTCGTAATTAATTATTTTACATACATTAATTTTCATGTTTTCTATTATACGTTTTTATCTATCATATTTTAATTATTAAATATTTTTATCTATATTCACTTATTTGGTAACAGATATTTTGGTTTCTTTGCAAATATATTTAGCAATATTTAGTGATATTACTTATTTTTATAATATTTTAATTCATTTAAATAAAATCAATTATTGGAACTTTAACGACATAATATTTTCTGAAACTAAAGCGTTTGAGAATAATATTAAATATTATTCTCAAACGGTCCCATATTAAAGAAAAAAGAAATCACTACGGTAATGTTAAATCTCATGCTATATTAATGTTGAATTCTTATCTTATCGTCGGACAAATCCAAATTCATTACACAAAAGATAATGATTTATTTTGTTTCACAATAACAATTCTATGATGACACTTTACTTCATAATCTCATTACCAAAAGAACACCTATATTTTTTGTATTCTGTGTATTACATAAGTACACTGAGAATTAAATTATATAGATTGGAATTTTTATAGACAATATTTTCGAAGAACTATATGAAATTTCTAATTATCTATAACAAATTAAAGTCGTTGATATTAAATTAGTTGCATTTTTATATTATTTTTACCATCTAAAAGACAATACTTCTAAGTGTCAAATAAATTCTCTTCAAATTATTAATAACATATATTTGTGACATTAATAAATTGAACTAACTGATAATTATATAATCATTGAACAGCGAAATTGCCTTATATGATGTGTTATGATTTAACTGATTATGTATATGTTGTAACACTAAGCTTTGTTAGAGGTTTTTAAACAATTTATAAAAAGAAATAACAAAAACATGATGAAGAATTTCCATGTACAAAATTACAAATATAAAGTTTAAAAGAAATTTGTGAAATATAACAGTAAAAATATAAACATATCTTTAAAATCACTGCGTACCTTTGTGAATAACAAAATGAAACACATTATACTTAAATTAGGTAAAGAAACTAAATAATTCCTATTATGAATTAATTAAGGTAATTTTTGCTACTTATAAAATCATTCATTGCTACTTATAAAATTCGAAACTTTAGTAATGAATCATATTCATTTGTTAATATAAGGGATAGTAAGCAATGAATAAATAACTATTTAAATTTTCTTCTGTAATTATATTTCTTCAAATAATTAGATACTTCTATTTTTTTTTCTAAAGAAAGAAAAATAAATTAATAAGCGGAAAGGAAATTCTCAGTAAAATCATTTATACTTTTAAGAAGTTTTTTCTAATTATTGTATTTCCAGAAATTCAATTTAAAAACAAATTATATTTCCTTCGAAAAGCCTTCATTATCAGAGAAAATAAACTTGATGTTTTCTCAGAAGAGAAATAAAAACATAACTTGAGTTAATGTTTCTAACTTCAAACGACTATTATTTCTAATTATAGAATATTTATAATAAGTTTTATGAAAAAGTCGATTATCAAGGAACATTGAATTTTAAAGATTAAAAAAATACTTTTACACAAAAATACGCAAAATATATCAAAATTTTATTTATTTTGCTTTTACAAATTTAATTTATTATTAATATATATTTGGACACTTTAGTATGCATAACCTATCATAATCATTTTTAATTTATAGCTGATAAGAATAAGTTATAACTATTTTCATATTTGTTAATGTTGTTCATAATAGGATAATTGTTATGAAAATATGTGTGTTTAATTAATTAATTAATTACATTTATTTGTTAGAATATATCAGTACATTTCAGATGCAATTTTCCTTATAAAATTGAATTGGGATTATATTTTGAAGTCATAAAATTAAATAATACATTTGAAATCATAAATGAAATCGCGTATTATTTTTGTGAGTCAAAACTAAATAATCTGACTCACTAAAAACATTCAGAATAACTTTAACAAATGGACTTTTTTTAAAACTTTTCTGATAGTAGTTCATTATCAAATCTTTAACTAATAAATGTCGAAATGTATTTTTTCATTTCTAGCTTGGTATTCATTACATTTTATATATTTAGAAAATGTTATAGATATATTTATATATCATTATTATTATTGGGGATATAATCAATATTATTTAAATATTTCTGTTTACGATTTCTGATAAAAGCATAGTATACGTAAATTTTGGCTTTCAGTTTCTGTTAAAAATATTGTAGCATAGAATAAGTTATCATAAGACAAACGATGATTGTATTATAGTATATGAACTATATTTATCAACTCATTAGAAAAACGAATTAGGGAGAGCGCAAGCTAAATCAGTGCTAATATTTACAAATTAGTGTTACAATGTATAGATTTCATAAAACTGATGTAATTTAGTAACAAATATATGTAACGAATTTTTATTTTAAAATAGTTCACCATTATTGCGGAAACATTTTTTAGTTTTAACCTTTTGAACATAAAAAACACTTGAAACATATAAATTACATTTATTTTGATATGAATAATTTGAATCCATCAAAAAGTACAGTCTATAACATAATAAAACATGATTTCTATAATAATTCTTCGATTATGAAGTTCTTTTCATTCGCAATCACTGTTTCAACGATTTGAAACATCAAGTATGTTTCATATCTTCTTGATTTTCATTTGAAATAATAAACTTACCAGATAAAAACACATTATTAAAATAATCAAAATGCAACAGTAAATAAATAATTAATTGATTCGCATGCCATTGTTCAAAATCAGTGTGAAATAAATTTCTCTGCTGGGGAATTTTGCATAGAAAAAATCTATGGCATAATCATTTTACGGTTTATTTCATTAATCCTTGTTTATTTATGCTATGAATTTAATATTTTGAACAATGGATATTAACAAATTTAAATCTTTGGGAAATGTATTTGTCACAATTTCTGGAGATTCTTTTGTCACTATTTTGTTTGATTTACGAAAAATTCAATAATAAATGTTATAATTGTAAATTACTAGATATATATTTTTGAAATGCAGACAACCTTCTTCAGAAGATGTGATGTATAATTTTCTATTCAGTATTTTTAGATAAAATTGTATTTTGCTTTTTCTTATTAAAATTTATTTTATAATTAAAAATTTTAGAGAAAAAAAACTAACTGAATTCAAAATATTGTTCCTAAATCTTTGAATTCAATATCTGTAAACACTGGTTTGTATGTTCATAAATATCTCAGTCAACTAAAGGTGAGAAAATTTGTAAGTATGTTCTTAAAATAGTCCATAAAAATTTTAAGTTTATAAATATTTAATAAAACAGTATTGTTTCAATAGTCAAATAATCAAGCGTGCTACTTGTGATGTACTAAATTTTTTCCCATCAAAGAAAAACAATTTAGCAAATATTTATCTCACCTTATTTAAAAGTAAAAAAATCGCATCGCTTGCACATGCTGGTATATCGTGAAAACAAAATTTATATAAAATTCAAATTTCTAAAAGGGTCATTTAAAAAATGTAATTTCTAAAACTGCTAAAAGTTGCCTTTTTGCTATTATAACATAAAACGCAGAGTCTAATATTTTTTATGAAAATATTAGTGTTTTACGCAAATTTTATAATTGAAAGTATCATCATGCATTATTTATTTAGTATAAAGTATATACTTATGTAAGAAGGCATATAAGTATTATAAGACATTTTGAATAATTATACGTATTACTTATAAGGCATTTCGAATGACCTAGAATTCATGTTTGCTGTTTATCGTGTAAACCATCTGTTACGAATATAAATCGTTTGCCGATATATTAGTACTGAGCAATGTTTGTTTTACGTCAAAGAAAGGTACTAAAACTTTGTTGTCTTTGAAAAAAGCTTTCCTTGATTAGAAAAAAAAAATATTTGTAAGTAGGTTCAGAGTGATATTTCATAACTAATTTTTTTATTTCTGACGATGTTATCTTAGAAAAACCCCTGTTATATGGCATCAGTAGCCATATTGTACATTATAAACCCATCAGAAGTCAGTTAAATAATCTTTTGTCACTGTTGATGTAAATACTACAAACAAAACCATAAACTAAAGCACTTGTTAGACTGCTTTATGGGACATACGTTTTCTTCAAGTATGATAATTGGTCTTTTAGTTTATTCTATTACATCTGCTATTTCATGCTATTTTTATATTAGTCTGTTTTTTTGAAACTCTAATTTTTGTTTCTAAAATATTGGTAATGTAATATTACATTTTTGTAATTAAATTTTTTTAAGCAATTCAGGAAAAACATTTTTGTACATTTTCTTCAATTATAATTTTAAGGAAATTTCTCTCATATCATTAGAGGAGACTTTAATTTTAACTATGTATTTTTCAAAAATAATGTGTAAAAATTAATTTATTTTTGACAGTTCTGTCACTTTATTTCATTTTAGAATGCCTTATGTAAGGATAAATTAGCATTTTAAATCTAATATCTATCTTTAAATGTCTAATATCTAACAGTAAAATGTATAAAAAGTAAATTGATGAAATATGTAATAGTTCTAACAAGAAAGAAAATGAATCAAAGGATACCTTAATTTCAAAGGTGACTAAACTGTAATTGAAGTCATTAAAATTATGAAATAATCAAATGTTTAATGAATAAGTTATATATACCTTCAATAAAGTTGCAATCAACTTTTACAAATCAAGTTCACATAATTAATAGTATATTTCTTTGATGCCACTTCATTACCTATACATATTAGGGAAATCTTTTTACGTAAAAATTCTCAGCAGATCATAATTTCAGAGTCTTGTTAAACGTAAACATGTTATTGACAGTTTGATTAAACTTGTGTGAAGCGACATCTAGTAGTTTCTGTGGAGGGCGTGTAAATACTTGAAAGTTAAGTGTGATTGATCTATGAAATTAATACATCCTGAAGAAGATTAAAATCATTGAATATTCAAGGTTCGTATGCTTCGCTTGCTTTCATTTAATATTATAATAAATATCTAATTAAATATTTTTCGTAAAATAGATGATATGTGCTTTACAAGACGTTTAATATAAATTTTATGTTTTTAATTATTACAGGATATGCATATCTAAATTAAGAAAAAATTATTACAAATATTTTTAAACTAAGTTACCATATTTCTACTAGGCGGAAAAGAATTCACAAGAAATTTCGGCATGTGGTGAAGTAATAATAATATAATAAAAAAAAAAACAATTGCGCTTGATGTGCTTAATGCAATTGTAGCGCTGAAATGCAATTGTAGTAATTACTTTAATGCAATTGTAGCGCTGAAATTACCTAGAGTATTAATTACATTATATTATTGAATTACATATTAAAATCATAGATTGAGTCCTAGATGCTCCTTATAAGATTCTTTAACTTATTTCAAATATAATTGGCAAGCTTTCCAGGTAGAAATCGGATACTCAATTTCGGAAGAAGATTAAGAATTCGTTGCTTAAACAGACTTGAAAAGTTCAAGTAAGTATTGAAGATACGGGAATGATTGTTGTTTGTCCTCATTTGACAAATGTTTAATCAGTTCTAAGATGTTATTAACAATCCAAAATACCTATGATAATAAGGTTATTGAATGTCAATCCCCACTTAAAATATCCTATTAAACACTGCTTCAGACAAAGTGACTGTGGCTGTTCAAGGCATTATTAAAAAATGGGTAAAATTTTTCTTCGTCTCTCAAAAACATTGAAGAGCAAGTTAGCAAATTATGTTACCCAAAACACACTGTAGATATTGTGGGAAATTATTTAAGACATAAGTCTTTCCTGAAATGAGCATAATGAAACATACTTGCAAGCAAAAAAAGCATACTTGAAATGAGCGTAATGAAACATACATGCAATCAAAAAAAGCATACTTGAAATGAGCGTAATGAAACATACTTGCAAGCAAGAAAAAGAATACTTGAAATGAGCGTAAGGAAACATGTTTGCAAGCAAGAAAAAAAATGCTTGAAATGAGTGTAATAAAACATACTTGCAAGCAAAAAAAAAATACTTGAAATGGGCGCAATGAGACATACTTGCAAGCAAAAAAAGCATACTTTAAATAAGCGTAATGAAACATACTTGCAAGCAAAAAAAAACATACTTGAAATGAGCATAATGAAACATACTTGCAAGCAAAAAAAAGCACACTTGAAATGAGCATAATTAACTACCTTAATTACTTGGGGAGTGCTTACAGAGGCGGCTTATTTCCAAACATTCTTTAATCGTTAATTCTTATACAAGCCTTCGACGATTTTTGTGAAAACCTTATCTCAAAACAAACACAATAATATAATTTTATAATCAAATATATATATGTATATATATATATATATATATATATATTTATAAATATATATATATATTATATATATATATGTATATATATATATATATATATATATATATATATATATATATATATATATATATATATATATATATATATATATATATATATATATATATATATATATATATATATAATATATATATATATATATAATATATATATATATATATATATATATATATATATATATATATATATATATATATATATATATATATATATATATATATATATATATATATATATATATATATATATATATATATTATATATATGCAGGCATAGTGTGTAAATGTATACTTTGTTAAAAAAAAAAAAAAAACAGTGTCTGCAATGTATTGGTGTGAAAAAAGTAATAAAGAAAATCATAGTATTTAGAGATATATTTAACTAATTTCGCCTGGCATCAAACGTTTGTACTCGTAGCACGATAGGCATACTTCAAAACAGTATGTCATCATAAATAGCACATCTCAAAATGTATTACATTTTATCATACCAAAAGAGCAATGGGACAGGATAAAAGAGCAATGAAACTTACTCCAAGAAAGTGGACTGATTGATGAGTTCATTTCAGGAAAGAGCTATTTTCTATGGAGTATATAGCTATATGACGAATGATACCACAAAGTTGAAGGTCATGCCTTTTCTGCGGTGAGTAGCTGCAATTATTTCAATATTATTTATTTTATATGTTTGATAATGAATTCAATAATTTTACAAATCAAAATAAAGCGAGAATTGTGTCAGAATAAATTAAATGTATTCAAAAATTTAATAACAACAATTGGAAAATCATTGTATTATGATCTACAATTATAAAAATTAAAATTTGTGGTAATTATAAATAAATGAAATTATAAAAATGTTATCTATTTTTGAAGTATTTGTTTGATTGTATATAGAATTCAATGTGAGAAGCTATTCAAAAGAAAGTTTTATTAAACTATATCCTCTTAAATCAGTCTCTTTGGTAATAAAATATTGGAAACACAAATAAAGCTATGATTTCATTGAAATAAAAACATATATATATAAATTAATCTATCGTATAACTTCATAATTTATAAAATATGAAGTAAAATATTTAAATTAAGTAATACACTTTTGAATAGGCGCTATGGTATTTGTTGTTGGACTTAGTAAATAGTTGTAAAAGTAGGATTAATAGTGTATATTCTGTTTTTTTCTTTAATAGATTAAATAATCATTAGAAAAATAATTTTAATGTAAAATTTATTTTAAAATCTACCATATCCTTATAATTCGAAGAGCTGAAATATAGGATGTAGAAAACGAAGTTAAACTGATATTGAAAAAATCATTAATACATAGATAAAAAAAAATTATTTAATTTAAAGAAACTTACTTTCAACGGAATGTAAGATATTAAAAACTATTCTATTTCACTTTCAAAAGTAAAATCGAATTCAATAGTTTCAAATAAGTAAAAGTTTATATCTAAAAAGTTATTTTATAAATTTGTTAATTCATACAATATCCTGAAAATTTTTAAACATTATGTTTACATTTCACAAAATATAGCTTTTGTTTTCAGCTATTCATTGTCTACTAGATGAATTTTATTGCAATATTTGTTTTACCAATGAAATGTTCGAATAATGATTTTGTATTTCTAAAGTAAATATATCTTAAGAATTGATTTTTTTTACTAGGGCAAGAACATGTTTTGTGAAAAAATATTATCTAGAATTGAGATGGTATGTTACACTCCAATGATAAACTTTTCTTTATTTGAGAAATGTTCTTATTTTCAATAATTATGTCCACATGGAATACTCTGGTATTCTTCAGATCAGAGTATTCAATGTGGAATACTCTGATTTTTTCATACAATTTATAGATGAAATCCAAAAATCAGCCAGGTGTTTTTTTTATGTTTTTACTTTATAACTGATTGTATTTAGCAACTCAAATAAAAATTTTAAATAATATTTATTCGTATATTTACGGACAAAATAGAATATTCTGATTTCCCCATATACTACAAACACTTACATTCTTAAAATAAATTGAATTCAAAGTGTTAAAATAGTCCTTTTTATACTGTTTTTATTCTATTCGAAAAGACTAAGATTGTGATTTTTTAAGAAAACATTACGTATAATTTGCAGTTTTCTTTCAACATTTTCATCTTCCTGAAAACAAAAGGTTTTAGTAGTTACATTTTTTACCAAATGAAATTTGTATACAACCTGTTTCAAATTGTTCATGGCTTTTCTACAGCTGCAAAAATATTTTGTTTTCCTTATCCATTTTTAATTTTCTTATCATTCATAATTGTAGAACTTTTATAATTTCAGTAAGAGAATAGGCATTTATAAGAATGAGATTAGAAGTCATTATATGTTAGATACTATAGTATGTATAAGAATGTTTAACTCATTTTCTTAAAGTGTTGAGATATCACGTTTCCAAATTATATATAAATATCAACCAAATCCAAAGCAATAATTTCAATTGTTCTTTGATTCATGATTATGCTTTTATTATTAAAAATTTAAGATAACCATTAATATTATGTGAAATCCATTCATAGGGAAAGTTTTGCAATAACACTGTGACGAGTAATATTTTTAGCCAATTTCTCAATATAGTCTATGATATGTGGATATAAATGAGCATTCAGACCGATTCGTTTTATTCAATCTATCAGACTATATAAAATATGATGGAATACTGTTCCGGAACAACACTGCACATTCTAATAAATCATTATCATTTATATTTTTTAATACGCAATAGTAAAATTTTATGTATTCGCCCAAGATTTTTTCTTGTAGAACACTGCTAATGCATTCATGAAAATATCATTTAATATGCTTGAGTTTTCTTGAGAAAAATTATTAGACGATCCAACTTTAGATGATCAATGTTATTTGTCACCTATGCAGTTTCTAATGGTGAACCCCTTCATAAAGAATTCCATCATACTTTTCCTTATCTTCGTAATCAAATAAATATGAAATGACTTTAGATTGATTTTTAATCTAGGGTGCAATCCGTTAATATGGAAAAAAAACCTGTGATATTTGCTTGTATAATATATGTATTCCATCGAAAAATCGTAATTAGTACTTAACAATAAGATCATAATAATTTTATTCAATTTTTTGTTAAAATTTTATTAGTAACTAATTTTTTTCTAACGTATACTCAAACAATTATTGATTGCAACAATGTTATACACTTTGAAACATTTTAATTGTTAGCGAGTCCAACGCACTGGAAGTATAGAGACAGACATAAGCATTGTTATGAATAAAATTAAAAAATGTACGTGTATTTAATTTTAAATAAATTGTATCATACATGCAAAGTAACTCATTAGTAAATTCTATGTTAATTATTAATATTTCAGTATCTTAAATAAAAAGTAGAGCTTTTGTACAGGCAAAAATAATTTGAGGATATATCTCTCAATTAGTAATTAAATTTTATAACTTACTTAAAAATAAAGAATAGTAGGTTTTTTCCTTAATATAGTTACAAATTAACGAGACATAAAAATGAAAAATTAATACAATAATGAGCTTAAAAACTACTACTTTTGAAATATAGTTTAACAAAATTTTACAAAATCATTAGTTTTATTTTTGGAAGTAATATAAAGATAACTAACATTCGAAAATAATATTTTGTTTTGTAATACAAGGAATCTTTCATGTTTTGCAAATTGTAATACTATTCATCCCATGAGAAATGAGTATAATTTATCTTTATAATTTAGAATAATATTTTTTTCCATTCTCTATTATCTAATTAACAACATATTTAAATTTTCATATTATATTTTTCTGTATTTACAAATAATTGTTTTCGCATTGCAAATATAAAATAATAATACAGCAGAGTGTGAATTCAATTTACAGAAAACAATTTAAAATGATGATTTCAAAATGCATTAAATCAAGAAATAATTAAGTGAATTAGTTTAAAAAATGCAGTAAATATCTAAATATATGAAAAATAAATACATATTCTAAACTAAAATAATAATATTTGCTTAGAAAATATGAAAATTAAAAAAAAATTGAATAAAATTTCAAACTTTAGAATTCTAAAGATAATGTAAAATTTAATTTATATAATGGATTATTATTATAAGAACCAATTTATTTTGATATAATTAAAACATAAATAACTGAAAAAATGTATCGTTGATTATTCTATTTTCTAAAATATTTCAAGTATTTTGTTATTTTTGAAAAAATTACATAAAGTACATATACACATAAAATTACTCACATAAAATTTATTACTTTATATTAAAAATATGCAAGGATATCCTAATATATGTATGCTTTAAATAACTTTAATAATCTGTTTTACCCATAAATTGATAACTTTGTTATCTTGCACAAGAAACCATGTGTTTGCAATGCCTCTTGTATAATATCATTTATTTTTGTTAAAACATAGGAAAACACATTTATTTATTTATTTTTATTTATTTATTTGCTTTGAATGAATCTTAGTGAATTTCTGCTTAGTGTTTTCTAAATCTTAAAAAATTAATTAATTAATGAAAACTTCTTTTCATGATATATTAATTTTGTAAATTAATTAAACAAATGATGTATACATAATTGTAATATTATCAGTCATATATGCTACATGTAAATATGCTATATGAGACATAAATATCATATTTATCATATTTTTTAAAAAAAACTATATATACATTCACGCAAGCAAAAGTATAAGATAAAATATTGAAAATGTTTTCTTGATGAACAAATGTATATTGCATGAATATAAATTTTAGTATTTGGTTTCGTGAATTCTTAACGTAAAATGCAATAACTTTTTTGGCAGGAAATATCTCATAATTGCCTTTCAATTTTGAAAATAATTGAATCTAAATTCTCGACTTTTTCTTTGAAATACGGGATTCATTTCTTAAATAATTAAAAATTATAAAATAAAGCATAAATTTAGAATATATTATTTTGTTACTGAACAGCTTATATCAATTAAGAAATGAATTGTGTTCTAAATTATTAATTAATCTAATATTTTAAACGAAAGACAAGAGTTAGCTCTAACATGAATCTAATTAAAGGGGGCTGATACTGTAAGGATCGTTTCCCAAAAATATTTGCAACATAAATGAAACACTGTCTAAAAATAGATTACATCAGTGAATCAGTTTGTAAGTCAAATTATTACATTTGATGCACCTATGGTTATATTTAAAATAAAATGTCCTATTTTTGGAATGACACTGCTGTCAATACATTGGAAGAACAGTTGCTCCTGATCCAGTGGTCATATGTTTGTTGATATAAAGAATTCAATGGAATCAATAATTTAAACACAAATACGATATAACATATCTCATGTTATAATTAGCAACAATAAAAAATATTTAAATTAAATTAACTTTAATATTCACAAGATAAATGCAATCCAAATCCAAGCAGGTATCTGCTTTGAAATTACATTTAATATATATGTCTGTATTTAAATTTAAATATTCACAGAATTTCAAGAATTAAGCTACATAGCTCTTTCAAATACAATATTTCTTGCTCATTTAGCATATGTCTATTAGTTGAATTATTCAGAAGTACTTTAATGAATATAACATTTATTTTTATATAAACTGCTCCTTTATATCCAAACTAAATTTTTCATAATATTTTTTATAAATTTCAAAATTATTAAATTTTTGAAAATCAAGCTTAAAAACCGTATTAAAAAACTCAATTTGGTAATTATTGTGTTAAGAAAAGCTCTTTAATAATTATGCTAAACGAAGCTTATTTTATCATTCAGTTAATTAGTAAGATCGATACAATTTTTTCATGGATCTAAAACAAATATATTTTTAATTAATTCGTATATTTTTTACGTTAATTTTAACGAATCCACTGTCAGATAATTTATTATTCATGTTGACAAAAACTGTAATTATAAAAATTGAAAATAAAATGTAAAAACATATTTTTAAATCAGAATTTGATGTAAAAATTATAATTAAAACTATATTAAATATTAAAAGTGCAAAAATTGGTTGTGTGAATTAAAAATATATAAAAAAAAGGTATTTTAATAAAACCACTTTAAATAAAATGTAATAAGGATTACTTTTGGCTTTAGATACAAAATTTTGCTTTTAAAAAACTGACAACATTCTTAATTAAGTGAAATATTATAATTAAAAAAGATGTATATATTTAATTTAATAATATTATGTAAAAATTTTCACTTTTATATTATTTGTTATTGTGATTATTTTCTCTCCTGGAAATATGCAACATTTGATAAATTGATTGGTAAATTAGTTAATTACTTTAATACGTTCAAAATATGTAAATTTAATAAAATATTAGATTTCTTCAAGAATGAAAATATATTGGATGTATCGAATATATCATTTCAACACATTTGATAATAAAAATACCATACAATTATGACTAATTTGCACAATATATTTAAAATGTTTAATGTTTTTTAATATTTCAAGTGCTGTTTTATAAATAAATGCAATCATATAATGTAATAAATAAATTTGAGGTTCAGAAATGATTTTAGAAAGACGGGAATTCAAGAAATTTTTAAAACCATAGTTTTAGATAAACATAGTTTCCATAGTTTTAGATAAACATTTGTAGGGCATTTGATAGTCAAATGTATCCATTTAAAGGAACTAGATATACAATAAAGTAAATAGTTTATTAAACCATCTTTCAAAAATACTCTGAAATAAATATTCCTAAAATATTAAAATTTGAAATATTCCAGATTTAACAGCAAATATAAGAATAATAATTTATAAAATCTTTAATTTCATCTTATATCATGAAGAAAACAACCAATTAACTTTTCATCAGAACTTTTAATCTTTATGTTCTGTATGTTATGTTTCTCTAAATATCTAATACAGATCCTGTTGTTTTTAAAAATAAAGAAACAGAGAGCAGAATCCGATAATGTCCAAAATATCGGATAAGTGCTTTCCTGCATCTGGTGTAAGCAATCTCAAATAATGTTAAGAAGAAAAATAAATTCAAAAAATAGAAACTATGTTGGACTGCTATGTAGATATAATAATTTGTTAAGAATAAAATAAAGCACTATGTAATACCAGTAAATTTGCACTAACATTCTTAGTTTAACTAAAAAATATAATCTACAGAGGGTATTAACACATTTTTAGAACAATTTTGATAAAGAATTAAAAAAAAGTAAATGTTTTATATTAAAAAGTTTTAGCAACAGCTTATTATTTGAAATGAGAAATATCGTCTCTGACTTTTAAATTTATTCATTTGTTCAAAATGTTACATATAAACATGCTGTGAATTGAAGGATATGTTTTTGCGTTTTCCGAAGCTAAACATTTTTATTCCAGAATTCAAAATTGTTGTGAAATGCATAGTATTAAAATTTCTAAGTGCAAATTAAGCAATATTACTAATTGGACCGGTAAAAACTGTCAATAATATTTTCTACATAGAAAGAAGACTCCAAACGAATATCCGTAAAATGTACGTAAAATTTTACTGGTATTTAAATCTTGAAAATGTTAAAAAACATAATGTTCATCAGCTTTTGCTGAGGCATGTGGCTCAACGCAAAATATTTTGTAGAATCCTGTATGAAAACCACTTAGCAGGAGAAAAATGGGAAAACATTGTGACCCTTGATGAAGCATGGAATTACATAGATGACTGTAACAAAAAAGGTCTTTTTACTACAGAAAATGAGGAGAAAGAATTGTACAAACCCATTATCGTCAATCTAAAGAAAGTTTCAGGGGTTTATTATTGTCGCACATTTTGCTTACAATGGGAAATTAAAAATAAGAAGAGTGGAAAGAAATGTTAAAATCTAAACATCGTACTATCAGGAGAAGGCGTATGCCCAATATTTACAAAACAAATCCCACTTCTTTATCCCAAAGACTTTCAAAGAGAGAAACTTCATCAAGACAAAGCTAAAAGTCATGCTTCGAAAACTACCACTGCATTCCTTGAAAAAATGATGACTAATGCAGGTATTGCATGTATACATTCTCAAAATATCCCTGTGAAGTCTCCTGACGTTTCACCTGGGGAATATTGTGCCTTTGATCTGTTAAAAAAAAGTTTTTTTCAAAAGGCAAACCCACTACGATAGATAGACTCTCGAAAGTAGTTGAAGAGGAATGGAAAGCAATACCCCTGGAAATATTGCGAAAAGCTCTTCTACCATTGAAATCACGATGCAGACTTTTAGGCCATAAAAAAGGTTATCAGATCAAACATTAAAAAATTATCTTTACATTTTAAACATTAATTAAAAGGCGTTGAAATCATTCTAAAAATGTGTTAATACCTTCTGTATACTAAAAAATAGCTAATTCTCATTCTATTTTTATATTTGAATATTAAAACAATAATTTTATTTATTTAAAAATTCTCACGACTGTTTGTTTTAATATACTCCATAAAAAAGTAAGACTGAAAAATAGTATTGAGATGACGCATACCTTTGAGAAATCAATATATTTTCATTTATTTTTGAAATAATAATAAAACTCATACGTTATAAATGAAACATTCCTGTTAGGAAATTTATCTTAAAAACCAGCCCATAAATTTTAGTGGAACTAATAAAATGCAATTATTAGAACTACTAATAAAATGCAATAATTAGTTCTGACATTTCAAACATTGTTAACTTCATAGAATACATTTGATGATTATGATTTTATTTTAATTGATATTTTCAAACATTTATACATTCTTGTGAATATAACGTCATAATTTTAAATAATTTATGATACTAAAACCAAATATAATATTTTCCTTGATAAGCGTAAACTTCATAACCTTCAAAATGATAAAGTGTCAAACTAGTTATTTTCAGCTCCTGCTTGATTGGTTTGCACTCAATATGTCAGACGACATTTTTCATCAACCGAAAAAGAAATGAAATGGAAAAAAATCTATTTTGGTATCTATGCCACTATATCGAAAGTATTCTCATTTTTAAATGTATGAAATATTTTGCTAATTTTCTGATATTGCTTTAGGATATTTAATTTATTCATTTCTTTAAAATTAAACAATGATAATTAGTTAATTAAAGCAAAATGCTGCATTTGATATTTTTTTTTTATTTTGATAAAATTTATGAAGATTTGTAGGTTGTGTTCTTTATGTCAGTAATAAAATAAACTATGACAATTCAATTATATATATATATATATATATATATATATATATATATATATATATATATATATATATATATATATATATATATATATATATATATATATATATATATATATATATATATATATATATATATATATATATATATATATATATATATATATATATATATATATATATATATATATATATATATATATATATATATATAAGCTGACATCATATAAATATATTCTGAAAAATTATTATAGTTGTGTATCTATTATATTGTTGCGAAACATTGTGGGTTGTTACTGAATAACAGTTTCATATTATGAATCAACAATCGAGTACCCCTTGCTTCTTTGGCAATTTTTTGATGCCAAAATGCCATAACTTTAAACACAAGATGAGTGCTACACAAAAGCTATGCAAAGATATGGTTACCAGAAAATGGATTTTACCATCAACATGTATAACTAAACCAAGGGGAACTGATTCTTCATCGAACCCCAGTTTTGTTTTATAAGAGAACATTTTTTAGATTTTGATTTGTTAAAATAATTGTTAACCTTCTAAGTTAACGATGCACAATATTAGATTATAATTGGGAGATTATTAGCTTACTGTTGAGTTATCATACGTTTTTATGTTCATTTATTCCTAAAAATCAGTATTGTAAAACAGTCTCAAAGGTTTCTTTTGCATTTTCCAACTTTTTAAAATGACATTTATTTACACCACAAAAATAAATATAAATAATCCAAGAGGCATAATCGTTACTTCGAAAGAGAAATACACGCGGTGGTATAAAAATTTGCAAAAATATTTAATTGTAAAGCTGTCTTTTGCACATTTTAAATGTAAAAATGAATATTTTCTTAATAATACACTTCCATTTTCAAAGAAATCCATATAAATTGTTTCTTAATACTATTCAATCAATATAAAGGGTTTTTATTTTAATTAGAGTATTAAATGATATAGAATTGAAAAAATTTGCTATTTTAATAATTATAATATTATAATTAAAACAACAGAATGTACAAAAACATGAATAAAATAATTTACATAAATGAAAAAAATAATTTACAAAATGTCCGAAATGAACTATCGATATTATGAAATATAGAGATTAAAATTACAGGTGTTTTTTATTTAAGAAAGTAGTAACGGATTACTAAATAATTGGCAAATAAAATGAAAATATTACATTTGATTGCTTGTAACGACATTCTTTTTAAGAATGTTAATTTACTAATATTTATAGTGACGCTTAGGATTTTGAAACATATATAATTGGAGGAGTGTAAATTTCATTTTTTTTAATGTATTCTCTTCTGGATCATTTATTTTTTATTTTTATAGATTTAAATAATATAAACACTGTTTTAAATATTCTAAACTGACTGTATGATAGTTTTATTTAAAATCCTTTTGTTTAAAAATATATTATAATTAATATAATATATAAATATAGTATAAAATAATTACTTTATAGTATCTCTATAATAAATAATTTACTAGACATAAAGTAAATATTTAACCTGTTGTATTAGCTACATTGTTTTGGTTAAAAAGTTATGTTTGATACTTTTAGGTAAATCTTATTTTTCTTAATATTTAATTCAAAATTTAGTAATTTAGAATATATTTCATCTGAGTGTATCTTACGCATATTTAAGAAAATTTATACAAATCTGTGTGAAATGAAATAATGATTTTCATTCAAACATTTGCTGTTACAATCAGAATGTTAAACATAAAGCTTTGCACAGAAGCTGGAAAGCAAATGATATTCTGTGGCATATTTATTAGATATAGCATACCTTTTCCATTACGATGTTTATAAACATTGTTTCCCTTCATGTTACTAGAAAATTGTTGGAAAAGTTCCTTTTGTCGTAAATAGTCTGAAAATTTGAATGGTCATTGATATTTTTTGAGCGTAAGCATCTTATCATGATTCACTTTAAAATATGCATTAATTTATTTTTTTTATTCCTAAAATTACCTTAACATCAATTCACAATTAAATAAGGCCAATGAGCATTAATGCTCTAATTATCCATGGTTGAAAATAAATGCCATGAAAAAAATGCAAAACTGCATCTTCTATAAATTATGATATAAAATCATCTATTCTAAAATTTTTCATATCAATATTTCATTTTGCTAAAGAATGTTAATTTTAAAACTGTAAATTTGTTTAATCATAAATATAAATTAATGAACCCGTCAAATTTAAAGTTTTAATGTGTGTTTTGTTATTGTAACAAAATTTATATTTATTTTAAATTGGTATGATAACCATATGGAAATTAAAATATTCAGTAAACAAAAAACATCGTATTTGGTATAATTTTGACATTTGGTACAAATTGCATAATTAAAACAGTGTTACACTACTGTTTTTAAAAATTAAATGCTTTAATTATCTTATAAACTATTCTGAACCTAATGTTTGAATATTTTTTAACAAGTTACTTTGTCTCTCATTTATAATTGTATTATGTTAGACTAAAATATTTCGTATACTTTACTTAGAATATTTAATATATAAATTATGAATTTTATTTTTTAATACTGTATTTCATTTAATAATGCAAAAAAAAGTATACATTTCTTATTTTCCCTATACACAATTACACACAGATTTTATTTATTTTTTGATGCGGTAGTAGAGACATTTGCGTGTAAGTGCAAAATATCTCCTCATATTAAACTGTAATTCAAATAAAAATTTGAAATTTATAAAGCAACTTCAGTGTTTACTTTTGCCACGCTAATTATCATTTCAAGTTATACAAAAACAGGAAAAGTTTTGCCTTTAATCTCACGTGTATTTTAATTCTTTTCAAGTTCCCGACTCTTTCTCATCTTCAACTCATGAATATGTAGTGGATTAGCCCTTCATTATTTCAAAAATGTTCCTTAAGAAGTCTTTTTTCTCTTAATTTTAGTCCAATGGGAAACATAAATGAAATGATTAGTGTTTCCACAACGAAGAGAATCGCATAATTTAGAAGAAGAAATAATATATTTCCGAGCGTGTCAAAAATTTTATTTCTTCATCAATCTTACAGGTAATGTTATTTCAACCACACATGTCGTATATTTAATTTAATTATTTTAGGTTGTATTTCAGAAAGAGGATGTTCTGTTTCAAAGTAGAAAATTTTCTTTTCTCTTCTTGTAACTTAACCCCATAATGCATCTGTAATATAATTTAATTTTCGAGCAGAGGGAAGTAGTGAAAGTCTAAGTAAATTGCAATGTTCCTGGTTAAATCTTTGTTAGACTTTAATTTAATTAATATTTTTCTCACTTTTATTCTCGCTTTTAAATTAGAGAAAATGTCAATGAAAGATGTTTAACAAAACATTTTTTGCCGTACCGTCCTTGTTTGATTATATTGATAAATTCAATGTTTATTTGCGTTTATCTAAATATATTAAGTGATGAACTGTATGGAAAAAAATTATCATAGTTTTTACAAGATTTAATAAATTAATTCAGAAATTTTTTAAGTTAAGAAATTATTAGACAAATATTTTGTATATACACATTTGTAATTTTTATTCAATAATTGTTATAATTTAAGCATATAAATATTTATTTTCTTTTATGTAACCATATTATATTATATTGTATTATATTACATTAACTTCAACTGCTGCCATGAAACCATTTATAGGGTAAAAGCTGAAGATGTGGCCAGATCAATGCTCCATGCCTTTGGTCATATATGACTTGTCGTTTTTAATTTTTTTTTCTCTTTTTGAACTTGTCACACGACAACAACAAAATATTTTATAAATTGTTTTAAGAGGAAAATTACGTGATTGTTGACTAATTTAGTTCATAAATGCTTTTGTGTCTGTAACTCAGAGTTCATATTATGCTGAAAAATAGTTTACAAATAATCTACCTAACCACCATTGATGTGAAATAATGTTTTAATGTATTAATTATTATAAGACATTCTAGTATATATTTCCAAGATATAAAACAATAAAGCTCATTTTTGAAAACTTTGTAGACATTCGTTTTTAATGAAATTACATTCGTCTGTGAAAAGCAAAATTTAGATTTTCTGATGACTTATGTACAAAATTCTATTATATAATGAAAAATTAGTTTTCATGACCAAAATAGGGAAAACACATTTTTCTGTTTACAAATGAATTCATTTTAATTGTGATGAATACCATCTGGGTCGCAAATACAATACAAATACGATATTTGGTTTGATCAAGATATTTCAGACATATATTGTAATCATGTGGTATTAAGCTTCTAATTTTATGAAAAAGTTTTCTAAATTTTTTTAAATCAACATTTTAACAACAAAATGAACAAATTAGTAGCCGCAATTATTTTAAAAATTTAATAAGATTTCAATAACATGCTTTGTAAAAATGAGAATTTGAAGTATTCATTATAATTGAAAAATAAAAAAATCATTAATATTTCTAATTGTTTTAGTAACAAAATATTTAAATAAAACATGGTTTGTAAAAATATCCTTAATATTTTTCTTATATATATATTTTAAATTCAACAAACACTATCTAATCTTATTTTTTTTTAACATTTTACACACATAAATAACAATTTTCGTTATGTATGCTATACATCAGAAAACAATGTAAAAATCTAAAACTATGTTATTTAACTAAAATGAAATTTTCAAACCGTTCCTTTGTTTTTTAACTAAGGAATATCATTAATTTTAGAACTATGAGATAATTATTTATTTATACGCAAGATTGATTATTACTGTTTAGTTCTGAAGACTTAACATTTTATTAAATTTCTTAAAAATGATAATATAGTTTTAGAAGTTGAAAATTTTATAAGACTTAAAAAATTTTTCGTAAGAAAAGAAAATGAAAGAGAATACATTGAAGAATATTGGATAAAATAAGTATTAGCCGTTTATATATATATATATATATATATATATATATATTGGATAAAATAAATATTAGCCGTTATATATATGTATATATATATATATTCCAATTTCTAAATTTACTAATTTATCTTAATTTATATCAAAAGAAAATTTTTTAATTCATTAATGCCTTTTTGCCTGTTGTTTACAAAACAATATCTTTAATTAATAAACCATAAATTTGTTAGATTTCATTAACCGAATTGTGTAGTGCATTAACTGAAATGAAAGATCATTTAAGCTTTCATTCATTGCATTTCAAGCACTTTACTCAGTACATAAAATCCATAATTGTGATAGTCTAATTTGTGTTTCCCATCATCTTTGGTAATTATAATTAAACTTAAAATTTCCAAGTTATGAAATTGTAACATTTTAAATTTCAGTTGGTCTTTAGGAATTTAATATGTGCTTTCTTTACCTCTTGATATTCTGAAAAAAAGTTCATTGGAATAATTATATGTTTTCATAATTAAATAAATATTTTTAACAACTAATTTTTTCAGATTTAAATGTGTATTATTTAAAGGTTTTCTCAAGCATATTGGGTAAACGTAAAATGATAAGAACTCCTGAATACATATCCAGACAGTTTCTTTCACTGAACTAAATAAATTTAACATTATTTTTCAGTTACTTAAGAAAACGGAATATTTCTTTTATTGGTTAAATAAAAGAATTTATCATTTATAAACTGTTAGATATTTAAAGAAAATTATAACATGAATGTTTTAAATTTTGGTTATTTTTATTACTGATTAATATGAGTAATCTATCAGTTTTAGTGACTAAACAGTTTATATATCTTTGATTAAAAAGATAAAGCAATATAAAAAATTAAGTCTTAAAAATGTCATGATTATTAAAGGAAGTACTTTAATGAAATATAATTGCAGTATACAAATTTAATCTCGATATACAATTTATTCCTAAAGGAAATGAAAGTAGAAGATGTGCACGTTCGGATATTTGTGTTTTCTAAGTGATTTTAATACCTTTCATTCTATTTATGTATTTTTGAGCATTTATTTTCTACATAAAATATCCTTGATTATAAATTATAATGATACGTATGATTATAAAATTTAGCACAATTAAGATACATGTGGAAGTTAACATTTGTGCAAGAATAAAGGTTCATTAAAAATTTATTTTTCAAAGTAGTGGCCATAAGAAATTTAATTTAATTAAGAATAAACCCTTTGAAAATGCACAACTGATTATTGTCAACAAAATATTTGTTAGTGTATAAAGGCTTTTAAGGTAAATATATATTGGAAAACAGAATCAATTATGAAATTTACTGCATTGTTAAAGACAAAGAGCTTTTAAATTTCAAAACTTCATTTGTTTTGTATAATTACAAAACTTATTCAAATCTCAAAAGAAATTACAAAATAATAGTAAAATCTAAAGTTTCATTAACTTGTTTCTTTGTGTTGTTAAGAATCTTTACAGTGGCTCCTTGTTAATTAGATTTCTTTAAAAAATGAAAAATCGTATTGTTAATTTTGAAGAAGAAAAATGTAAATACTTAAGTAAATCTGAAATACATTTCACATTCACTATTTTATTAACTTAACTATGGTGTGCTAAAAGAAATGTTTACAGATTAAATTAGTATTATAATATGTTTAATAGAGAATAAATTAAATGTACTCATTATTTATAAAATAGTTTTCAAAATAGTTCTTATAATTATATATATATATATATTTATATATATATATATATATTTATATTTATATATATACACACACACACACATGTGTAGATGGCGTACGTTTGATAGTGTTCAGGATGGTGGGCAAGAGTTTTCTTCTCCTATCACCTTGGAGAACACATATAAGTTTTTTTTTAGCCTGTTGGAAGTTTGTTGCAGCTTTTAATTCAGAGATCAAAGTCTTCCAAGGTATTATCTGTAAGATTCAAATCCATATCCTTGGTAAGCCAGCTCAAATTCGTACCCGTTTTCAGCAAACCAATTTCAATTTATGGCGAACGTCACAACAGTGCACGAGGCAATGATATATTTTAAATAACAATGAGCTAACTAGTAATATTGCAACAGCTTAATCAGCACATTGTTGTTTAAAATATCGTTCTAAGAGTGAATGTTGAACTTATTATGAATTGGGATCAAAATATCAATCTATTGGGTTGTTCGGAATGAAATTTCGTTTTCTTTTGTGGAAATAAAAGACAGTTTTTGTATTATAAACAAATACTTTATTAAATTATATATTGGCAGTTCTTGTCCAACAACTTTTACCATTTTCTGGTAGTAGCATAATTACATGCTCATAAAGGTTTTGGTCATTGCTGGCAAAAAATTGATCGAGGTGGTTTTTGACCTCCTTAGTTGAGGTGAAGATTTTACAGTCTAAAATATTTTTGAGTGACCGGAACAAATAATAATCCGATGGTGTGAGGTCTAGAGAATATGGTGGTTGATGAAATGTATCCCATTCAAGCTGTAAAAACTTTTGGCGAGGGACCAAACTTGTGTGAGGTCTCGTTTTGTTTTGGTGAAACATTACACCTTTCCCATTGAATAAGTCTGGACTTTTCTGTTGAAGTGCATCATTCAGTTTATCCAGCTGATGACAATAGACTACCGAATTAATCATTGTGTTATCCTGTAAAAGCTCAAAAAACGGTTCCTTTAAAATCCCACCAAACAGACAGCCTCACATTTTTGGTAAATATCGGCTTTGGAAATGGTTTCACCCAATTCATCTGTTTTTCTCCATGACTTCTTGCGTTTGACGTTGTTGTATACAACACATTTTTCGTCGCCCATATATGCACCTCAAAAACAGATAATTTTCGTGACATTTGAGAAGTGAATCACAGACGTCAATCAGGCGACACAGATTAATCTCTGTCAGAACATGAGGAACTCATAGATCGAGTTTCGATGATAATACCAGGCCTTTCAAGTGGTCATAAACTGTTTTTATTCGGCGGTTCACATCAACAAATGCCTTTATCGCGTCATTGTCAGCTTCAAACGTCCTTCCCGAACGTGGTTCATCTTCGACATCAAATTTGCATGATCGAAATTTAGCTAACAATGTTTGGCACTGGCGTACTGTAAACACACCTTCTCTATTCACATTCTGGCTTAAACAGCATTTTTACCTTTTCTGTAGTAAAATAGAAAGATATGTCGAAAATGCTGCTTATCGCTCTCCATATTTTAAAGGGCACCAACCAAACACTACTGCTTAGAATTAATTGAAATTTTTTACACAAAAGCCTTGCTATATGATCCTTAGAAGCATATAATAATTATACGGCTTAAGTGTGAAGTTGGATGCAAAAATACAATTATATCCTCTATCGGGAAAAACAAAATCATTTTCCAAACAACCTAATATATCATAGTAAACATCCTCACATCTTAATTCCACATAAACCAAGTTTTACTCTAGGAATTATGCATTCAGGCCAAAGGCATTCTCCATATATACAAACACAAAATCTGCCATCCAGCTGATAAAGATTGACTCTGCTTTTATAAATCCAGAGAATCTTATGTCAACACTTTTAATTCTATTTCGACATGTTTTTCATCACCAGCGTAACCAACGTGTACTGATTTTGAAATAAGGACATATTGGTGGTAGCATCTCTAAGAAAACCAAGAAAGCTTATAGGCAACATTTATAAGAAAATCTGTCCCATTTGTTTGTTCAAACACCTCAAGTATGTGGGCCATCAATTTAGTGCGGTTATTCTGAATTTCTTCTATCAGAGCTCGTTCGTTCCATATCTTAGCTTCGTAGGACAGCCTAGGTAGGGCCAGAGACAAAAATCCTCCAAGATTTATCCATCGTGACATTAAAAAGTTTGCCGAGCATGATGGAAAAATGTGCTAGAGCTCAATTATGCATAATCCACATGCTTCTTTAAATGAGGAGAATACCAACTTCCATTTAATGAAATATTCACGTTGTTATTTCTTGTATGGATATATTTTATAAAATAACTTAATCAGTGAGTCTACCTAGCTGAATGTCTTTTTTATACTTAAATCTTGCTAAGAGTTTATCCCCTATTATACCCACGTATTCCTTCAATAAAGTGAACTGCATTAGTGTAGGGCATGAAAAATCCGTTTCAAGAAAGGGAGTGAGCAAGATTGAAAACAGTTGGTTATTCCAAACAGAAGAAGCAGTAACAAAATTTTCGGAAATGAAGTCCTAAAGAACAAACTAAAAAAAGGAGTAAACTTAGCTAACATGAAACATACTGACAAATTTTCAAATCTGATTTATGTTTACTATATCATCCAGACTGCAAAACTCCAAATTTAATAATTCAAATGGTAGGTGCTGTTAGACTGTGAAAGATGATATGTACGTCTATAACACTAAGATGAATTGGGAAAACAACATTAATGTAATGCGCTAAACACATATCTTTTTGAAATTGTCAAAATAGGCTGTGGTATTTATATAGTTATTCATGGTAAGTGCATATTTTTATGTAAATTAATTTTCCTACCAGTAGTTTTTTGAACTAATTATTTTGCCTCATACTTTTACTTTATTTATTTTTTGTATAGTTTGAATACACTGAGAGTTCCTAAATATGCTAGGGATATCTAAAGCCACAATGAAAAAAATATATGTCATGTATCTCCGTTCAAACGAACAGACATGATGTAAATTCCTATCTTTAAATTACAAAAATCTTCAAGGAAAACTTCTGTTGGTCCTTATGAGAATCAGAAAATATAAAATTATAGTCAGAGAAAACCTGATAATTTAGATTAAGGAGAGTTGGAAACCACTTCTTATACAATATGCGGGCTTCCCACTCCTTCTATTTTACTTCATCGTGTTTGACGTTCACATCTGAGAGTTACTCATACTTGTAATCCGTCATAGCTTCCACGAATTATTTCGAAAGATTTTATCAAGATAATAGTTGAAGGGATGTCGTTGCACCATTTATAAGACATCATTTCTTAAAAATTGATTTCTTGGCTATCAATTTAAAGCAAAATAGTGCGTTTTTTTTTTCAGTCGAAATTTTCATATGATAATTGTAGATGGTTTTTTGAAAATACATTTACTAGAGTTATAAAAATTTGCATGACAAGCTGAAGTATATATATATATATATAAATCACTTCTAAATCTATTCCGAAATCAGTCCTACTTATGGCGTATGAAACAGAAGAATACTTTCTTAAATATCCTAAAAGGGGAATTAAAATTTTGAATTTTAAAATACTTTAGCATTTAAAAAATATTCCCGTAATTCTCCATCATTTGGCTTTAAATATATGGGCTAATATCAATTGAAACTGAGTATACAGTTCATTTAAAAATTATTTTTTCATCTAAAACATATATGCGCTACTTAATAATTTAGCTAAACACTTTACTTATGAATAAATTGTTTGCTCTCTTATTGTTAAGAAACACTTTGTATTTCATTATTATAACAGTTTTATAGTGTTCAAGAAAACAGTTTAATAAATATTATATCAACAATATACAGATTACTAAAGTATCTACAGAACGAAATTGTTTTCCTTGAATTAAAATGTATGATTAACATATTAATATTATATCAGAAATGTACAAAATAGTAATAAGGATTTAAAATCCATTCTTTAAATTGAATTGTGTTTTAACTATCTAGATTAAATGAAATTAACTCACTTATATTTTCTAAACAAAAAAACAGTAATTTTGAATTGCCATTCAAATGTTGTGAGCGTTAATACAAATAATAAAATAAAAGACATTTGTTTTTGAAAGATAATTGTGCTTAAAGATAAATATGATCCTTTTGTATGAAATAAATAAACTTCCACTGATGTGTAATGAACTTTTCATAATAATTCTTTTTTTCTAATCGTTAAAAATTATTTTAAATTAAGGAAGATTAATAATTATTCACTTTGGATCAATATGTTGGTTAATATTATTCAAATATTTTCAGATGTATTCAATAAATTATCTTTAAGAATAAAATCAATGACATATTAACATTTGATTCACTGTTTAAAATTCTATTGTTGTATAAGAATATTTTCATTTTACTTAGCATATTATGTATTCTTATCATACTGGAGGACATTTTAAATGAACGATATTTGTTTCGTAATTAATTTAATTAAGAGTTGCAGCATCACATCGGAAAAAAACATGCAAATGTCTTGAAAGAAAATGTATTTATTGAGAATTTTTTTTTTCTGAAATTCAAATCGAATCTTCAGTAAGTACATTTAAATATTCTTTAAATGCATGTTTGTTGAAATTCTTCAATATCAAACGTTTGAAAATGTCTTAATTTATTGAAAATGTTAAATAAAATATTCTTATAGAATAATTATATAATGAAAGAAAATAATTTCAAATATTTAAATTGACGCACCTAATTTAAAATATATAACTAATAAAATACTCTGTTTAAGTGATTAAAACTTGTAAGGATTATATAATTTAGCTAATAAAATATTTGTTAAATTAAGAACAAAGGGGTATATTTTCAGAAAGTATATTAAAGTTTAACATGTTAAATAAAAACAACTTAAATAAAGATTATCATAATGTGATTATCATATATTGCTATATGTGCTTTAAATGTTACAATTATTACTTTTTGCTGTATATAACAATACCAGAGCATTAAAAACAGATATTTTCATTTTAAAATAAAAATATATTTCATAAATACGAATAAAATCATATTATTTAGATTGTGGAGACAATAAAACTAAATTGGAAAATCAGCTTATTAAAAGAATATTGCATATTTTTAAAATAATAAAATTTAGATGATTTTTTTTATTTTATTATGTAATCTTAATTTGCGAACAAGCCTTAGAAAATATGCTTCTCATATAAAAGCTAGAATATTTTGGGATGACCTACATTTGGATCATATTGATGTGCCACATTTCATCAAAGCTGTGAAGATTGTTTCTTTTAAACACTTGATGGGATAAAACTGACTATAATATCATTTATTTCGTATGAGAAAAAACATCCCTTTATATTTTTCTGATGTTCTTATAACAATTGACAATTCAGATATGAATATATATATGAAATCTGATTTTTTAAAAAAATATAGGCTTTTTGTGGAAGAATTTTTAACTATTTTAATATATTTTTAACTGTGTAAATGTACATAACAATTTAGTAGAATGCATGTGAAAAACTTCTTAACAAAAGATAGCATGTTTAACAATGTAAAAAAATACGTGCTCTGTATTTTCAAGATTTCATGCATTGAATATATATATATATATATATATATATATATACCCAACATATATTGCCCACTTAAAAAAAAGAAAGAAAAAGGATCCCAAACAATTATGTTGCTTATTAATTTAGTTAGTGGTATTATTTGTAAAAAATAAAAGTTTTTATAATGCAAGTGAAATATGAAACAACGTTTTGAAATATCTGTGTTGACTTCCATTGAATAATTTAGATTTTATGCGGAAGGTAATGTGTCAAAATGTCAAGTTACATATTTTGTTGAAGTTAAACATTATTTCACAAATGGGGAAATAGCAAATTTTTCTCGTAAAGTTTATTTTACAAAAATCTGACAGTAAGTCATGTAATATAGTATGTGGATTTCTTACGCGTTTTGTGTTTCATTTTACACAGTGATTCTTTTATAAATTTTCAAAACAATAATGTGTTCAACACTCTTTGACATTTTAATCGTAATTTGTATGAAGTTATTCATATAAAATATATATCAATAGTTGAATTATCAACAAAAAATATCTTTTCTAAGGTATTTAAGGCATTTGAAATTTGATAATCGGTGTATTTATTACGGTGCTGTTTTCTGAAATAAAGGTATTTATATTAACAAATGTCTTTTGATTCTAATAACTGTAGGGATCAGAATTTGTTTTAACAAAATATTCATTTTACATTTATATTTAATCTAAAATAAAAAATTTTATATTTGAGGCTTATTTTTGATGTTTTATATTTGATTTATATTTACTCTTTCTATATTCTTAGCAGTTGTTTAAGTAATATTTTAGCAATTCTTATGTGTATTTTTATGTTAAATAAGATATTTAAGCTTTACTTTTAATAATAAATCATGTTAAGTTATCATTTACATTTAATGGTAACTTATATTTACATTAATATGATCTCATATAATATTTAATAATAATATTTTCATATTTAAAACAAAAAAAAATATAAAAAATATTTTAAATTATAAACTTTACATTTTCAAATACTTCATTTTAGCAAGTTAAACTACAAAAATTCATCACCGGTTTATTAAAAAAAAGTCTTTTGTGCCTTATGTTTTTTTCATCTAGTGATAGATGCCAAAAAATGAGTAAAAAATCATCATGAAATATCTAAAATGTTTCAAAAATGTACTATTTTGACATTCAAATGGATATGTTCAAATTAATGTTATATTTGTGTTCAACACTTAAATGGTATATATTTAAAAACACATATCATATCTCAATCAAACTACGTTTGATTGGCATTTCCATTTAATGAATTAATAAGGTAAACTGTCAAATCATATAATATTAAATATCCTTACTGCTAATAGTATTTGTGGTTTTTAAATTTTTTAATTACCTTTTTTCTTAATCGATAAATATAAGAGAAGAAAAACATATTTTCAGTAATTAACTTAAATTTTCAGGATATATAAACTTCTTTTTAATTAATTTTAAAGGCATCTAACTTTTACAGGAATTTTATAAGGGGTTAAAATCTACTGCTAAAATCTTATAATTTATGATATGATTGAAATGATATTTAAAAAATACAATAACACATTTATACGATTTGCCAAATATAAAATTCAAAGTTTCATCAAACTCCAGTAGTATTAAGTTTAAATTAAGCTCTTAATACTCAAGATTACAATTAAGCTGAAAATTAATGCATTTCAAATTTTTAATTCATATGTCATATCTGTGTAATATTTATTTCGATTATTTTTATTCTAAAAATATGGGAAATTTCTCAGTATTCACAACATATACGAATTCACTAATTTCATAAAATACAAATATTTAATCAAAATATTTTATATTTTTAAAACAAATATTGTTAGTTAGTTTTATACCCTATTTATTGTGCATAATAATCCGGAAATGAACTAAATACAATTCAATGAAAAATTCTTATTAAAGATATTTAGCAAAAAACATAGAAACATAAACAAGTGTAAACAGTTTTTTTTTCAGTTCTGATTCTTGTGTACTTCAAAATATTTAATAAATTAGTAGTTTCTGATTAGTGCCTAAGAAGAAATATTTTAATTATCTTTGTCATGTGAAAAAATATGTAATTCATTTCTGAATTCTGACATAATATAAACAATGCCTTTATGCTTGCATCCATTTTTGTTTTGTAGCAACCCATTTAATTTATAAAAATATTACTGTTAGGTTAAAATTCTCTAAAAATATCGTTTTTTAGAGAATTTTAGATTTATGAAAAATAGATTTTTAAAGTAAAATTAGAAAACTAAAAAATGGATTATATAGATCTATTGGATGAACTCTATTATTAAAGGAATTTAAATAAATTTCCACTTTGAATCCACTTTGAATAATCATCAAATAATTTCTTCAATAGTAAAATTTTTATCTTTAAAATGCATTCTTTTGATCATGTCATACATTAACTTAGGATTTATTATTATAATTGAAATTGTCGGAATCTATTAAAAAGAATGATCTTTTCAAATATCATTTTTAACTAATGTAGTGTTTGTCAGTAAATCGGGAATCCTTATTTCTGGCATATCTTTATGCTCACAAAAGTCTGGGAATAATATTTGTCTTTGCATGTATTTAAAATATTTTAATTTTTGTATTAATTTGTACATAATTTCTTTATTACTGGATATTGATAATTATTTCATAAATTCAATGATTAATAATAATAAAAAAGTGGAGAGTGTACAATAAGACAATTTGATAATAATATCTAAAAAGGTGTTAGAAAATCTAACTGTAATCTAATTTTATTATTATTATTTTGTACATATTCTTAAATGAAGTAAATATGAATATATATATATATATATATATATATATATATATATATATATATATATATATATATATATATATATATATATATATATATATATATATATATATATATATATATATATATATATATATATATATATATATATATATATATTTATATTATATATATATATATATATCATATCTCAAATTTGTAATTCAATATTTAAATTTTTATATAATATTAAAAATACTTAAATATAACTCAACTCTTAAGATATTTTTAAACTTCCGTTTTCAAATTTACATGAAATATATTTAATGGATTAATCTGTCATCGCATTATTAATGTGAAATGTTTTAACAAATATTAATTTATCTCAATTTTTACTCGGTTACTCAGTCATTCTTACTTAGTTGATAAATAAAAAGTATTTGTCGATATTAATGTCTCTGTTTGAGTTTATTGAGGCGGCTTTTAAGGCCAAAATGCATTACAATACTGAATAATTTCTGGTTACTTGATATTTGGTACATTTTAACTAATGAATTTTTAAAATTTAGAAAATAGTACTTAAAACATTCTTCAAAACACAGAAACATAGGCCTATGGAACTGAGAAATATATTCATCTACTTGATTACTTTTCCTATTTCTTTACAAGTTTCATATAGTGTATTATCTTTTTTTACTCCCTCTGACTTATTTACTAGTTGTTTTGCTATAATAATTTAAAATATTAAAACTGAATAGTTAGGTTTTGAGATCCAAAAATATACTTGAAAAAATATTAATAAATGTTTATTCTTCTTATTTATCCTAATTGAATCAAAATGTGTACCTTAATTTGATCAAAATTTTTCATCATCTACTTCCTAAAAATAATACATTACTTTTTGGTGTAGAAAATATTCTTACCAATCTTTAGAACACTCGTCAGTTTTGCAAAATATCTTGCTGATTTTTACAGAATTAGCAATATATGAATTTATACATATTTATTTTTGAGATGTGAGAAGAATATCAAATAAAATCAGCAAAAAATATGTCCATTAGCATTTTTTGACATTCTTTTTTATAATTTTGATAATAATAATATCTTTGACTAATAATGCATATAATAGTATAATAAACATTATCTACACCGACATATAATGATATCAATATATCGAATTGTTTCTCCTCCACTTTTAATGTGTTCTCTACAAAAGTTAAAGCCTCTAGGTTTGTTTAGATATTGTCAGAAGAGTTTTCATATTTGAAAGAAGGAAACTCGTTTTAGATCACTATGCTCTGTTTGAATTTTTCATTAAAGTTATTTACAAAGTGATTGAGATGGAATTATCAGCTTAACAACCATCACCACAGACTTAAAAATTGCTTCAATTTCTATTCCAATAATGTAAGCTACAGAATATGTACAGTTTTAGATATTAGTATTCTATCAAATAATACTTTGAAGGTTTGGTAACTAAAGTTCAAAAACAAGTACTGTTAAATTCAAGAATAAGAAGGTCCAGAAGTGCTCCCGAAGGCTTCTCATGTTTAGAGCACATTTATGAGAACATTTGGAAGAAAGTCAATATTTTACCCCTCAGGAAATATTGAAAGAATTAGGAGTTAGGGCGGCATTCATTAGTCTCAATATGCATTGCTAAAACTTGACCTACAAGTTCAATGGAAAGTATCGCATGAACTGACTCAAATTGATAAAAACAGACACGTTCAGTTCTGCACTAATAAGAGTAAATCTCATGGGGATAACAAAACAATCGATAAAATTAAATATTATATTTCATTTTAATCTTCTAAAGTGTAAAATGGGGAAAATGTATGTAAAACAGACATTAATAACCTATTGGAAATTTTAAAGAATGCAATACTTATTTAATAATTTTTTGGAATCAGCAACTGTGCAAAATTTTTGCAGTTACACCAATCCCATTTCAAGCCAACTAATTGGAGAAAGGGAAATTGAAGTTAAAAATGAATGTATTAAGGGATCACAAATAAATTTCTATATAAAGTAGAATCAATTCATTTACCTTAAGAATTTCTATTATGTGAATTGGTCACTAAAATGTTAGGCTTCCTTCGTGAAATGAATTATAAATATGGATTGTAAAAAATTACTTTTGTCATTATGAATTTGAATATGAAAGAGTATTGAAAGACAATTTGGTAAGCGATACAGTTAGTATATTTTAAAATATTTGTTGAATATTTATTTTCATTATTTATTCTTCTAACACTACTGTACTTATCAGTGCTATATGAATTTATGTTTTTTTTATTTAAAACAAAATAAAGACACTTAGAGTGCGTAAATTTGATAAATATGAGTTTACTTTCTTTGAATAAGATTTTTATAAGTTATTTTAATTTTGAGCAATTTTGTATGTACTAGATTAAATGAAACTATCAATGATAAACATTCATAAATCTCATTTCAAAGTAAAAAAAAAACATATTTAGACAATTCTATAAATGAATAAATACGAAAATACTTGATCATCAATAATTACTATGTTATTTTTATCGTTTAAAAGGGAAATAAATAATTTTATTCTTAAAATGTTTTCTAATTGTTTATATTTTCAATATTTATTTAATTTAAGTGAGGTGCAGGTTATAAAATATTTCTTTATATTATTTTTTGCACTATGCTATATAAATGCAAAATTACATTAATTTCAATTTTACCTTGAAACCATTGAAAATATTCTAATAAGTACATTTTTTAAATAAATGAAAATATTTTTAAACTATAAACAATAATTTACTGAGAAATGTTGATTCAGGTTGCATTTGGAAAATAATGCATAGATAAATAGTTAAATATATTAATTTTTACATCTTTATAGAAAAAATGTTTTTAGGTCAAACGTAACTATTAAATATTAAATGAGAATTTACTACAACACATTTCTTCTTTGCTGATAAATATCTGAATGATAAATTATAGTATATTCTTTACAAATGCGTTAACAAATTTTAAGTTAACAGATACACATTTTTTCATAGTATCCAAAATATAATACCTTTCTATTTACATACTGGAATTTCAGTATAACACTTTTAAAGTTATATTTTAATGACATATATATCATCAAATATTTATTAAGTTTGTTGAATTTACTTTTTTCATTTAAAATATAATATTCACTTAAATATACTTAATTACTTTGAGTGATAAATATCTGAATGAATTTACAATGATTAAAGTGAAATAGTACTTTATTCGTAAATATTTTAATAATTAATATCTTTCACAAAACTCAAGTGACCAACAGCAACTAAAATTTCAAAAACATTTGTTTATCATTCTTTATTTAATAACTATTCACAATCATTGTAACATTTTGATAAAATGTACAAATGTATTTTTTTATATTCTTGTTACACCAATATATTTTATGACATACTAAAATTATATTTCCTGCATTCTGAAGGCTAAATATGTTTGAACGTGAAATTCGAATTTATTTTTAATAATGAAGTTATAATGATTTTAAAAATGCATAGAAACGAAATATGAAATTTCGAATTATTAACTACCTATTTGTATAATATGTTAAACAAAATGTTATATCATTTCCATAAAAAGTTTTTTTCTTATTTTCAATATATATATATATATATATATATATATATATATATATATATATATATATATATATATATATATATATATATATATATATATATATATATATATATATATATATATATATATATATATATATGGTTGACTTTTTTCTCCCTTTCTCCCTTATACCCACTGTATAAATCTTTCAAAGTGCATAAATATAGTTGAAGAAATAAAAATCATTTATATTATTTAAAATCTCTTTTCTGAAATGTAATCATATTTCATAAAATATTCTTAATATTATCTCTAATAGAATAAGTAGTTTAATAATATTAATTAAAGTTATTTTCTTATTAAATAATTAATTAGCATGCAAAGAAATTTTTATAATTCCCATTATATAATTAAAGAGACTGTTATTTTCCTACCAATTCCTTTATTAAAGAAAAATAACATGTAAACTTTTTAAGTATTTTAATTGTTTCTGAACAAAAGACGATGCATAAATTTCCGTCTTATTTCATTTACACATTGTTCTGAAACGTTTCTGGTTTATTCAGAGTTATGTTTTACGCCATTAAAACCAGATAAAATCAATGAAAAATTAGTATGCACATCACCACTCTTCAAACTTATAGAGAATGCATCTGCCTTCTCTCTCTAAGCATTTTATTTTTCCATCAATCTAAAGGACAATTCTATTCAACCACAGCTGGTGCATAATTAATTTAATTATGCGTAGTCGCATGACTTCGCAAAAAACATTGATTTGCATTAAGGAAGAGTTTATTTACCAAGATGTGTATTTTCTTTTCTCAAATGAAAACTAATCAAATAGTGTTTTCTAATAAAGTGCTCCATTTTAAAGTACTTTTAAACTCTAAGAGTAGATTTTTCTATATTGTGATAAAATTCAAAAAAAAATTAATATGTTTAAATAGTAACGTCACAATTTCTTTACAAATGGCATTATTTTAAATTAAAAACCATCATTATTTATAAAGAAAATAATATATATGGTATCGCTAGTAATGATATACGCGAGTTTTAATAGAGATAATTGTTGATAATAATAACATTTTTTAAAATACTCATTTTGTTATTATTTACTTTATTTAATCTTGCTATAATTCATAAAACGACATAATTTATCTAAGCTTTTACATAAAATTATTCCTCTTATTTATATAAAGAAATATCAATAAAAATAAATAACTCATATGGATTATTCATTGTAAGGTTTAAGTTTATTGAATCCTGTAAATTTTTTTGAATTTCTAATATTTATACAATAATTCTTTTTATGATTATTTCTTAGAAATCATTATCCTATAAAAATATGAGTTATAGCTAAGTCAATGTATACTCATGTTTTCAACATCATACATTCTACTTCCATTACTTGGAGTTTTTAAAATTGAGTAAACTAGTTAATATAATATAATATACTCATAGAAGAAAACAAATTACTTACACTATTATCACAATTATAGCATACTATTTTAAACTAACCTACTTTTAAAAGGTTACTGATTTTTAATAGATTATGAAATTCATTTAATATCCAAAAGGATTTTATTCATTACATTTATATTTCTCTCAAATATGTAAATATTCCACATAGAGCAAATTTATTTTATAACTTTTAAACTGAATGTTTTAAATTTAGGATGCAAATCACACACACACAATGTGTTTGTAAATCATTTCATTAAAAATAATTGATAAAAATATTAATAAATTTTTGAAAAAAATAATTATATGAAGATAAAGCATTTTAAAGGTTTTAGCATAAAAAACATATAATGTAGGAAATTTAATTCTATCGTATCATTTTAATTCTATCCTATCTATTACTATCATTATCAATATTTTTCATTTTTTTTTATTACACAGATATATATATATATATATATATATATATATGTATGTATATATATATAATATATATATATATATATATATATATATATATATATATATATATATATATATATATATATATATATATATATATATATATATATACATTTTTATATACATATATATATATATATATATATAATATATATATATTGTATATATTATGTATATATATATATATATATATATATATATATATATATATATATATAATATATGTAATACATCTGAAATCAGAAACTGTGCTATATCAAGGAGTAATTATAATTATTATAATTTTACCAAATTTTTAATCATGTTATATATTAACTTTCTCCATGGAGTGTTTATATATAAGCACAATGACAAAATATTAAACTTTTAATGAATATATTGGTACTTATTGTTTCTTTGCCTTAGATTAAATGATTTGTAATAAAAATGTAATATCAAATTCTTGTTAGAGTATAAATTTTGAAAATTTTTATTCCTTTGATTAGGTATAGAAATACCTGTTTTAGAAATTATTTAAAATTTTTTAATCATTTTAGAAGACATTTTCCATGACATCTGATTTTAAAAAAAATTATTATATACCAAATTCCAAATGATATCACTCTAAACTTCAAAAGATTTTTACACAAAATTTCTGTAATTCATGGGATCATATTTGTTAAGAAACAAAATTTTTAAATCAAATAATTTATAGTTTTTTAAAGTAAGTATTTTTAAGAATTGAAAATACATTTTTAAGCAAAATGATTTCAATTAAATTTAACATACTTATAATAATTCAGTTTTGAAAATTTCATGACTGAAAGACTTAAAAATATATTCTGGGATTTAGAAAGTGTGAGAATAATGTGTGAAATACATAGTAAATCAAATAAATATAACACAGCTGTTATACATATATTCAACTGCAAGTAAACTACCGTAGGCTATGAACCTGGTCAGAATGAAGAGCGTATTAGACAGTACATTTCTGTCATTATTTGTCCAAGCTATCATCGTTAGCAAATTGTCTGACTAAATGTATATTGTGGTACAGTATTGATTCTATGTATTTAAGTTGGTCATACAAAATGAATACGGTTAGCATTTCGATGATGTTGCAGATTGCGTTTAATATTCCGCTCAGTAACAAGAGCTAACAAATTTGATGTTTTTTTTTTTTTTTTTTAAACAATTTTTCTTTAGATGAAATTAACGAAATTTAACATATATATTACATAAAATTTACTATAAAAACTTATGTATATTGTATAAAGGTTTTAATTCTATAAAAGTTCACAAATAATGCACCAAATATATCAAGGTTAGTAGATTTAATTTTTTTATTGTTCCTTAAAAAGGAAATAAATACGTTAAATTTCTAAATTTTAACTAATTGCATAATTTTTAATTTAATATTATATATAATACTTATTTTAATACATAAAATATTTCATTAACGAGAATCTTAAATCGAGTGCAATATTTTTACAAAAAATATCAGATAAACAAAATATATTTCTCTTTATGATTAGAAATGAACAATAAATAACTATAAAAATAATCATGTTTATGATGCATGATGTTGCCAGGTGGAGCTACACTATTGCTAATTAAAATTGTTATGATAAGAAGAAAATGATGTAACAAATTGATATTTATTGTATAAATTAATTATACTAAAAACATTATGATTAACATTTTAGTTAATTACAAGCTTAGATCTTAAATAAATATGGCATGCATGACCTTCCATGCATGCCTAATTCTGCATTTTTTTAGACAAAGGAATGATGACAATATGACATTTTATGATGTTTCGCAATGTTGGAAATACTAGAATTGTCAAAACAGAATTCTCTGCATAATTATTATTGGTCTCCAATTCTAGGACGAAATAAAAACCAAGATTCCAGATAAAAAGAAAATCCGCCAAAAAATCTTTGAACTTGGAATTGGGCATACTGTATCAGTGACGAAAATATTAGCCAGAAAGCAAATGTGTCAACACTAAAAACATTTATGCTCATGGGTGTTGAGTCTTACACGAATGTAGCTGCATATGCTGATTGAACATCTGTTACAATTCATCGATTTTGTCTACTGGCTTTTTGTAATTAGCCAATAAATTACAAGCCCTGATGGTTGTATCATATTGCCGAGGTCAGAAGAACTTAC